>JAXIVH010000031.1:4314459-4324459 GCA_036785325.1 Urophycis tenuis
CTCTTCGTGTTGTCCTCTCTCGACTGTTGGTGAGCTGATGATGCCACACAGCTCAGATGAAGGTGAGGTGAGGCGGTAGGAGCGCCCAGAGCTGACCGGGTGTCGCTGACCATCTGCGACTCCTCGGCTCCCCTGAGACGCACAACACAACACAACGCGACGTAGTAGACCCTGTCGTTCTCCAGCCGTCTCCCCCAGGACTGTGTTGGCTATGTCTGTGTTGACGGGGGGGGTGAAGAGTATAACAAATAGTCATTAAGACTCACCAGCGCTGGCCAGAACTCCCCCCGGAGCGGTGGGGTTCAGCGCCGGTCCGTCTGCACACACCGTTTTGTCGGGGGGGGGGGGGGGGGGAGAGACGTAGCAGATTTGCATTTTCTGAGATGGACATCACCGCTGTTTGGTGGACGCTAGGTCAAAGGTGAGACTGAATCCATTTCTTAAGCGTGGGTGGCCCCCGGTGGGAAGTGAACCCCCAACCCCTGGCAGTGGAGAAGAAGAAGAAGAAGAAGAAGATGAAGAAGAAGAAGAAGAAGAAGACAGGACCTTTCGTCTTTATTGGGTCATTCTCAGTATTTTTTAGATATGGGAACGAAATTTGTTGTCTGCATTTGACCCATCCTGTGGTACACGGGAGCAAGTGTTGATGCCTTGCTCTTCCAGTTGATCTCCACCGGACCAAAACTCCAAACCAAAACAGTGTGTAGCTTAGATTGTGTGAATGTGTGTGTACTGGTTGGTGTGTATTGTGTTGTGTCGTGTGTGTAGTGTGGATCGTGTGTGCACAGTGTTTGATTGTGTAGTGTGTAGTGCTTGGTGTGAGTGTTTTGATGTGTGTGTGTGTGTGTGTGTGTGTGTGTGTGTGTGTGTGTGTGTGTGTGTGTGTTTTTTGATTTGACTTGTGTACTGTGTAGTGTATACTGTTGATTGTGTAGTGCCTGTTGTGTGTGTGTGTGTGTGCGTGTGTGTGTGTGTGTGTGTGTGTGTGTGTGTGCGTGGTAGGCTTCTTGTTTGAAAGATCCAAGACTGCTGCTGTGGCACAAAGAGAGACCGGTTGGTAAGAAAATAAAACAACCGGAGGATCTTCTGGGAAGGAGAATCCTCACTGCAGATCAGCGTGAACCATTTTAATGATCTCTCTCTCTCTCTCTCTCTCTCTCTCTCTCTCTCTCTCTCTCTCTCTCTCTCTCTCTCTCTCTCTCTCTCTCTCTCTCTTTCTCTCTCTCTCTCTCTCTAATTCACCATCCGACCTTCTACTCTGTGATGACATCACTAAGTTAGTGAGTGGCTTCTGACGTACCTGTTGCTATATTGTACCACTCTTCCTCCTCCACGTCTTCAGGCTTGCATCGGATGATATTTTATGTTGACCCATTATGAGATGGATTCACTGCGATGTTCTGTAAAAAGTATCAATATCCCGCATTCATGGAAACCTAACTGTATTATGGAGGAATTATATTGCAGAGCATTTATATAGCTGATGCTTTTGGTCCAAAGTGACTCACTATAAGTATATTTACTTATTGTAAGCTTATTCAATGCACAGAATGCAACGATTAAATGTTGACTGAATGCCTGAAAGCCTTCCCACACATCAGAAGACTCAAACAGAAAAACAGAAAACATTTTAGCATGTATGTTTGTTATTCACACATTGGCAATCCTATGTAAATATTATATATATATGTCATATGTAATAATAATAATCAGAATTTATTATAACTCTGATCGTTCAGGACCTTGATTCTGTGAAATAAACAGGAACTAACATGACTGAACATTACCTCAAGGCTTACATAATTAATGGTGCTCCAGGTAGTCCAGATGGTCTTGATAAAAGATAACAATCACCCCGTCTTTAGAGTCTGGTTAGCCTGTGTTGGTAGCCACCATTTCGCTGTCTTAAAGAACCATTTGCTTGGTAGATGAAGAATATTGGTTTTCACTTAATCATCACATCTCATATTCATATTTAATTGCTCACACGTAACCCACACGGCTATGTACTGTAAATAACTATAAACAGACTAGTCAATATGGCATGTAAATAGTGTATCTCTGCACTATGGTTGCTCATGCAGTTTCTTGTTCATTGTTTCTTGTTAATTGTTCTTTTTGCTGTGGCAGCACGTGGATTCACCCCATGGGGGATCGATAAAGTCTTATGGATCTATCTTATCTATCTATTTCGTGAAATCTTACGCGGTCGTCTGAAGAACCTTTTAAGTAACCAGCTACATTGTTAAAAGTAAGCAGCCCCTTGGGGCCATGATGATGTAGACCAGGTAGGGTGTGTTGTTATGAGTCGAAGCAGAGTAGTTACGTCACCGCGAGTAACCATGGTGAATATGCGACAGGAACATGAATACACTTCCACTCACAAAATAAACACACACACACACACACACACGCGCACACACACACAGACACACACACCCTAACACCCAACACAGGAAGAAATATTCACACATACACACTTAATACACGCACGCACACACACACACACACACACGCACGAACGCACGCACGCACGCACGCACACACACACACACACACACACACACACACACACACACACACACACACACACACACACACACACACACACACACACCTAACAAACACTTTATGACCATGAATCGCTGTCTCTTTTTAGCAGGGGTCTCTGCAGTGGGACACAGGGCCAGCTGGAAGCACACAGGACACAATGTTTTACATGTGTTATGTACATCACACAGTTACTGTCCTTCTCTACAACCACTTACAAGCTTTCCAATCGTTTACCACAAAACACTGCGTTGTCTATAACATAACCTAACCAAGCACGTGGTCATTTTCTGATGACCATGTCAATGTTTACCCTCGTAAATTTTATTAGTCATATGATTTTATTTTTTATTGCAGTTATCACCATTTGTATCTTATTTTTATTCCTACTTGTGTTGCCATATTCTCTTGTTAGCTTTGCTTTGGCCTTTTTGGCTGCAGTAACATTCTTTCTGTGCAGGGATCCATAAAGTGTTAATATTGATGTAGAAAATAGCTTGATGAGTTGACGACAGCTGTGTAGATGGTTTAATCAGTTGTCTTCTGGTGAATCATTGTCTCCAGGCCCCCGGTCGGACCTGCCTGTGGTCCTGAACGTGTTGATGGCGTGTCCCGCAAACGTTGCTTGGTGCCGTCCATACTTTTTTTAACCTCCAACACAACTATCTCATCGACTTTTCACCACCCTGTGGACGGGCAGCGTGGTGTGTGAACCGTTGTTGAAACGGCCCTAATAAACTAAAATGAACCCAGCATGGTGTCAGTCAGTTGAATTTCTAATAATAACTGGGAGGATGTGCTCCCGATGTCAAAACCTGCCCAAGCTTCCGGAGTCTTCCGGAGACCCCGGCGCTCGCCTGACTAATTGAATGAGCTGCTAGCGAACTGAGGCATCGTCATTTAAGTGACTGCGCGGTTCACACCTGACGGCTCGTTGTCGCTAAGATGCTGCCACACCGGGGTGCAGTTACCGCGGTTACCGTGGTTAAGACCCCGCCGGTTAGTGTCGTAAGCCACGGTGACAGCAACCTGGGCTGTCAGGATGCCACGGCAGCCCGATGGTTCTCCTGTGGAAAAGGGGGCTCTTGAGCAAGGCAGGGTCGGTGGACACATGGAGACTGGATACTTGGAGGAGCCAGAGCTTGTGTTCATCCCCGGGAGGAACAAATCCCTCACCCTTAAATTAATCTCATTTTAGTTGCCTGCAGAAAGACGCGAGGCAGAGAGTCAAAGTTGTTAAGAGTTGTTGGATGTTTCAACTGGTAGTCGAAATTCTCTCCTTGTTTTAATCATGGAAATCTGACAAGCTTTCGCTGTTAGGCTTTCGATGGTTCCTCTTCCTCAACGACTGACGATCTGCCAACATCTTAATGAAACGTATCAGTCTCCTCCATCTTCATGCAGTTCGGCATTTTGTGGTTGCATTGCTGATAACAAAAACAGAAATATAATATTGATATATATATAGATTTTTATTTATATATATTATATATTTTTTGTATATATATATATATATATATATATATATATATATATATATATATATATATATATATATATATATATATATATATTGTATATATATATATGCACACAGCATAAATGTATGCTTCTTTTGGAAGCATATGAACAACATAGCAGGCGAAATATAAACAATATGAACACAAATTACATAATCACACATCAAATGACATGTTAAAATGTCAACCAACAATTTAAAAATCATTGGTTTCCCCTGATCGATGAAGGCCACCACACTGAATTCACGACCCGTAATTCCGACTTTGGACAACCGTTAATCAATTTTTGACCAGACGGAGCTCGTTTTGTGTTTGCGTTCGAGTTGTGCTCCACGCGGACGGCTTTTCCCTTGAGATGTCACGGTTAACCCGGTTAACCCAGTTAGTGTAGCTATTGTCTTAGTCAACATGGTTAACTAAGACAATAGAAGGCACCCAACTGATCAATATGGCTGCTCGGGGGAAAAATGTTTCTATAGTCCTGTCGATGCTAATAGTCTGTAAAGGAAGCAAGCCGTGGAAATCACACTACCGTCCTCTTCCTCTGGTGATTAAAATCGTGTGAGTGAGAAGAGGGACCGCCACCTTCTTGGGACACATCCTGTGGTCGCCGTTGACGATGTACAATGGAAATTACCATAGCTATTATAACAGCTAACAGTACGATAAAGAATAGCATAGCCTGTAATTATTCAGAAAAATGTGATATTTAATGAATGGTGGTGGCTAGCATAATAACTACTGCCTGGAGATAGTGGAGGAACAAAACAGGGCCGGCTGGTCATTATTCTTCAGTCAGGATGAATGGTTTGGGTTGAGGTTGGTGCGAGACACACATCCCACAGCGCTAACGTGGGCTGTTTGTTTGCAGTTCTAGCAAAATGTTTCCTACCGCCGTGAAAAGGGAGCAGGACAATACTTGACAGGCTGTACATGTGACATGAGGTGGAATACGTGGTTTCTCTATGCGTCTACATTACAACAAATGCTGGCTGTAAATATAATAACAGCCGACTGGGAGAAACGCCTTTCAGGTTATAGTCTGCAATGAGCTTGTTTGTTGCTACTTAGTAGATGAGAGAGTTGGACAATACGGGACTGAACGGCAGCAGGCCAGTGGAATGACCTGTTGCACTGTTGCACTATATATGTCTGCACTATATATACTGTACTGTTGTTCTGGGAATTCCCACCGCAGTGATAACAGAGAGAATACAATGTGAGTGTTCAGGGCAATAACCCAGAGCTGGTGCTCGTGTTGAGATGACACCAGGATCTGCTCACTCCGCCACTGAATTCACTTCCCTGGAGGAGGCGACGGCCTGTGAGGAGCAGAGTTGACTGTTATTGTCTGTCGTGTTGGGTTTTAATGACCCTCCTCACTTTGCATCTCTGCGGGGATCTCACAAGGGTTTACAGAGGGAAGTCGTCATCGTCATCATATAAGTTTAAAAAGCACCGTGTCAGCGGGCAGGGAAAAGAAACCAGAGGAGTTTGCATATCCTCCTCCTTCTGCGCGTCTGTGTGGATATCATTTATTGTGCGTGTGTGTGTCTTTGTGCGTGTGTGTGTGTGTCTGTGTGCAACGTGTGTGTGTGTGTGTGTGTGTGTGTCTGTGTGCAACGTGTGTGTGTGTGTGTGTGTGTGTGTGTGTGTGTGTGTGTGTGTGTGTGTGTGTCTGTGTGCAACGTGTGTGTGTGTGTGTGTGTGTGTGTGTGTGTGTGTGTGTGTGTGTGTGTGTGCAGTGTGTGTGTGTGTGTGTGTGTGTTAGTCAAGGATGGATGGGTCAGTGGTTGTTTGGATAACAGCAGTATGGATGTGTGTGTGTGTGTGTGTGTGTGTGTGTGTGTGTGTGTGTGTGTGTGAACAAGGGCAGTAGAAATCCCCCAGGAGAGTATGCAGCCTCACGGCTCCCCCCCCCCCTCCGTCAGGACTGCTGGGGTCACCAGAACCCATTCTCATTAACAACACATCTCACTCAGATGACAATGAAGCTGCAGCCCACCTGAATTAACACACACCCGTTGTGAGTCGGCCGGATGGAGGAGTGGAACCGAGTTGAATCTGGCATCTCCGAGGGAAATCTGTTTTAATGATGCGAGCAGGTTGAAAGATAGGTGATGATGCTGTTGCCATGGTGATGCAGGGCCTCGCGCCGAGAAAAAAAACAAGAAAAAAAGGAAGAACATAGCTAATCTGACGTTGTCTTCATCAACGCTAAGACGCTAACCGTGTCGCGGCTAATCGGTTTCCCCCGAGGATCAAAGGGAGAGGACGGAATAACGCGGCTCTCTTCCTGTCACACCACGGAGCCAACAGTCCTGCCTCTTTTACATAATCCTTGTTTGTTCTCCAGTGTCTTTCTCAAACATCTGCGGCAACGGGTTAAAACACTCCTATTGTGTGTGAAGCGCGTCTCTGTGGCTATGGCAACTCAGAGGAAACAAACTTTTTCGTACTCTTTCCCCCTCACCCAAAAGATTTTAAGAATTGATGTATTGATTTAAAAAAGACATGAAATACCGATTTGTGTTGTGTCTATATGGCGGCGAGCAAAGTGCAGCCACACAAAGTCCTGGAATAAGAATAAAGAGCGTTCTGATGGGATAAAAGCATGACTGAGTCTCTGTGACTTCACACACACGCACGCACGCACGCACACACACGCACACACTCTGGGAAGGTTGTTGTTGTCTTTATATTGAGGCAAACTTCTGTAGACAGCAGTTCCTCCTCCTGATGCCCAGAGACTACTTCTGAACTACGACTATAATTACACCCTATAAGACAGCCCTTCCTCTGTCACTCTCAAAACAACAACAACATTAAAAACATACAAAGTCTGTTTAGGCCAGAGCGTTATAAATAGAAAGGACACGGCTGCCTCCGTCCTCCTGCTGCAGAGAGTGCAGCATTGAGCGGACCCTTCTGTTACCTTGATCCAGACTTGAGCTCTCCCCAGGGGGCAGCTTTAACCCTGCCTCACCTGCCACGCCCTCTCCCCCCAGGGACGCAGTCATCAGACTTTACCTTCATCATCTAAAGCAGGGGTCGGGAACCTTTTTGGTTGGGAGAGCCATCAAAGCCGAATAGTCTTAAATGTATTTTCTTGTGAGTCATATAATATTTTTAATTTAATTAAATGCTACTTTATGCATGCATTTTTTTTTAACTAAGACATATATTTTTTAAGTATAACACCAAAAAACACCAAAAGCACTATTATTAATACATTTCCTTATTCTTCATAATATACTATATTATTACCCATCGCTAGATTTTGTTTCTTTAGCAAACTCCAAGAAAGACTTGAATAAATCCTCTCCTTGTTGATCCCCTCATTGGCAAAGCAGCAACACTTCCCTCCTGCAGAGTCACCTGCAGCGTACCTCGCAATTATACCAAACTGAGATACATGGCTAACATCTGTTAACTCATCTCAAGTGAAAGAAAAGTATGTCCCTACGTCTATGTCCTAAATTTGCGTTTCCTCGACTTGATTTGCCACCATCACGGTACGATCGTCAACAGTTCTTGCTGACAGAGGCATGTCTTTTATTAATTTGACTATCTTGTCTTTAATGGAGAAGTCATCAAACAGTTCATTGGCCACATCAAGCATGACTGTTTTGGCATACTCGCCATCTGTGACTCCATTCTTGTCTGTTGCCAAAGCACCAGCAAAGCCAGCGGACTTCCCTCCACCTTGCTTGGTACGTCCACCAAGTTGCTGCGGACTGGTTTGTGTTCTCCGCCGTAGCTCTTCACAAGCCTTTGTCCTGCTGTCCCCAGCTGGATATCTGGATGCAGATGAAGCATGGTGCCTATCGAAGTGCTGCTCTACGTCTGACCGTTTAATCGATGCAGTGTTATCATTCCATATTAAATATCCCGCAGCTCCGGCTCTTTCCACAAAGGCAAACCCCCCCCGTGAGTGTGGACTACAACACACGGTAATCCTCATCTTTTTATCTTTTCGCTATCTTCAGTGTCTCAAGGGTTTGACACGGATCAATTAGCAGCAGGCTAATGGCTACCTGATGAGAAGGAGTTTATTTCTTGACCTTACAATGACCCGTGTCCCTCCGCTTTATCCAATTAAAATTTAATGTTGAGGTCGGCAGATTAAAATTGATCAGAATATTTTGAATTTTATTTTCAAAACAAATTTATGTTATAATGTTTACTTTAAAATTATGCAGTATAATTATTTATTACTTAGTGTTAAAAAATGTCAGCTCAGAATTGTCTGCGAGCCATTTGCCGTCATTGAAAATCTAAAGTCTGAAACCAGCTCAAATCTGTCCGTGAACGGGGCTGTCCATTCTATTCACTTCGCATCTTGTTTCGACCAGTCATGATGCTTGAGGCGGGGATCAGCATGTCTGCAGTCTCAGAAATCAGACTTTGGATTAACATCTAAAGACTGATGAAACACAAACTCAAATCTGGGTGAAGGGCTTGGGTTTAATTTATTTATATCTCATGTTGCTGGGGGCAGCAATGGTGACGTGACTGCTATTCTGTGATCCAGAAGAGGACTGATAACTCAAACGATAGCATCGTCTTCCTATAGTGCCTCCTTGACAGCTAGCGGCCGGCTCCTGTCAAACTTCTGGATCAAAGACCAGTGTGCAACTTGTGCAGCACTAAAGTGTGGAAACAGTGTGTGTTTGCTCTGCTCTTCTGAGGTTCTGCTCTAAAGCCTCGGTTATGGTTCCGCGTAGTGATCACGTAGTGTTCACGCAATGGCCGCGCAGTTGCTTGGACGCAGTCATGAGACCGTGATGCTTCTGCGTGGGGCTTACGTGTCGAAATGCAATTCAATGCCACACTGGTAGAGGGACTAGAATGACCATTCTGGTCATTACATACAGATTACTAGCGAGTAAAAAAAAGTTTACAGACATGAAGGCAAAATATATGTTGTTGCCAATCAGTCGAAGCATTTATCACACCGTAGCGGTGTTTACTAGTGGAAACCGGAAAAGCGGTCTCCAGCGGATGTAGTTAGCGGACCAACCACAGCCAAAGCTGCTGCGTTGGTGTTGCGTCGCCTCGACGCACATCTAGGATTTTTGGGAGGTTTACGTCAGGCCCTTGCGGTGGTGGACGCAAGGGGGGTCCGCAAGGACGTAAAGGGTCCGTAAGCCCCCCAGCGTTGCGTCAACGCGGAAGCATAACTTAAGCATAACTCAGCCTTAACACAGTAGCACTGCTGGATCATCAACAACAACAACAACAACAACAACAACACAGGTAGATACGCACACACACACACACACACACACACACACACACACACACACACACACACACACACACATACACATACACACACACACAGGTTCAGACACGCACTCATTAACACTTCAAACACAGACACATACATGGTTAGCTATTTATGGTATATAGATGTAGATGGTTAGAGACACACTAAATTAACACTACATGCTGGATACCCACTTAGCGCACAAAGGGCTGGCTATGCATGAATGCATTTCCCTTTACAGGGTAAATTGTTGCCTGAAATGTGTGTCTTGTGTGATGTGGTGGCCGTAGCTTTACATCGTCAGGCTCCTGCTGCTCTGTCTGGAAGGAGTCACTGACATTCAGGTCTGTATTTGCACCACTGGGAACCTTGCTTCCTGTCAGCCATCTTTTCCTTTCTGGACGTGTGGAGGGTTTTGTGTTACATCCTTTCAGGATGCCTCAGCTATGAAGGTGCTTTAAACGTCTCAAGGTCCTCTGCAAGAAAAAACCCAGAATGGAAAGGAACGAAAGCTGTTTCTATGTATGTATGTATGTATGTATGTACAGTATGTATGTATGTATGTATGTATGTATGTATGTATGTATGTATGTATGTATGTATGTTTCTATCTATCTATCTATCTATCTATCTATCTATCTATCTATCTATCTATCTA
>JAXIVH010000031.1:4331959-4357670 GCA_036785325.1 Urophycis tenuis
GATGTACAGTATGGCCACTGTGTTTTTCAATGACCCCAGCGTTTTTTTTAATAACATTTTTTTAATAACATTTTTTTAATACATTATCTCGTATCCCCTAATTCTGACATAGGTGCTATTTTTTATTGCATTTTAGTATTGTATGACTATACTTTGAATTTCCTGGATTGATAAAATACAGTTTGATCTCATAGTAAGCTATAATGTAGTATAGTATAGTAAAGTATAATATAATACATCATATAGTCATACAGTACACTAATATTGCATATTATTGTTACGTCAGCCTTCATTGCCCCATACTCTCTAAACATTCAGATGACAAATCTGTTACCATGTTTAGCTGTTAGCTTGGGGACTGTGGCAGTATCCTTATTTTTGATGTATGACTGCTTTTAAACCTCAATCTGTTCTATAATTATATCCCCAGTGATCTCCGTGGAAGGAAAGGAAGGGCATAGAGAAGGAGCGAGATTGACAGAGAGAAGGAAACAGGGGAGAGAGAATAGGAATGAGGCGGTAGGAGGATTAGCCATCCATGTCAGCTTGTTCTTCAGAAAATGGCCCCTGGAGGTGAAAGACCTTATCTCCACAAATGCACTGGCCCTGCCATAATGCCACGTCATTACCCCGCCAGAGGAGTCCTCCGAATTATACAGTGAAGGATTTCCTCTGAATGTATTGTGGGACTGCAAGGTGACCGATAAGCTGGATCCTGCTGACGGCAGGCGGGCCAATGAGGCCACGGAGAGATTGTTCTGGGTAACGGTCTGGTAATACATGTGCCATTGACATCGGACCCGATACAAATCCTGCACATTATCGTAGCGCGCCACCGATGTTTCCTACGAACCGCATGGCCAAAATGTTGGCTAGCTGCATGGACGCGTTGCTAAACGCCACCGTGAGGAGGGCTGTGTGGATGCCTGGTTATGTCCTGCGACTTCAGATTTTCCTGAGAGGTACAGCAAATTATAATTGACTGGCAATGGCACCGCAGACACAAGCTAACATTGGCTTGAAATGACTCACCCATTTATGACTTTGTCGATGAATTCACATAGGAATGCTAAACGCTAGCTATTGATTAGCATCTGTTTTGTATGTATCAGTATTGTATAATATCGCCATATTTGTAATACTAATGTAACACACTGTTGTGTTTATGTGTTAATAAATCTGTTTTAATGCAATCCGTGTGGTGTAATTATTGTTTTTCTTTTATAATTGGCCTACTGTTTTTAATACCAAGATAGGAACATCTGTTTGTTTAGCGTGACATCTTTATGCTGCCATGCCCAGCCATGAGACATGAACTAGAAACTAATATTTGTCTCTTTCAACAGCATAAAATGTTGCTTTGTTTGATTCTATTTATAACTACTTTATTCTCCAATCGGCTCTCTCCCACTGTTTCCAGTCGGCTCAATCAGCAGAATCTGTAAAAGATGCCCAAGAATGCTTATTTTAATCCTCCAGACTTCATTGATTGTTGACAGCAGATGCACTTCTGTTATAATTAATGGCTTGATTGTCATTTAATTCGCGATCACAGATCCCAGACTGAGAAAGGCAAGAAGATAAATTTTGTTTCATGTTGTCTTCAAACTGGCTCTGTGAAACTTTGTTAAAGAGTGAACGATCCTACACGTATAACATTGGCCACTAGCTTGCATTGAAACCAGAGACATAACCTAAGAATGAGGCAATGAGCCTCATGCACGCAAGCTCTGGTGGCATTGAGAAGCAAGATGGAGCCAAGATGGTCACAACACGAGGAGGCCTATAGTCCACTGGCTACAGACTTCATGTGTTCTCTCTTATAAACACTGCAGTGTCTCATCCATTAAAACATCTAATAATAATATATACATAGAGTGAGTAGAGACGCTGTAAGGGCAAGTGTCCGACATTCAACACCAGCACTAAAACAATATTTGCAGCCCTATATTTATGAATCAAAACAATTGATTATTGAAACTACTGCAGGAGGTAGCCTTAACCTCTTGCACCCCCACCGTTAAATGATGGACCCTGTCATGGGATTGAAAGGACAACCTTCTCCCTGAACATTAATTTACGGCAAGGGTTCCTATCAGTCTTAACCCACTCTGCTTGATAAAAGAAACAGTTTTATCATTGAATTATGAGTGATGATATCTCCTGTGCTCGTCACCTCATCCTAAAACATAATTAAAGTGGGTCACACTCTGCCAGTCAGCCGTGCCGCCCGGTCTCCTTCATGGATTAATCCACTGGAAGTAACCTCCGTAAAATCCATCGGAAACGTTGCGTCCCGCAATTAATTGCTGAATTATAGTCAGAGGTTTCCCTGGAAGTCAATCGGATGTGATTCGGAAGTTCGGAAGTTATTCTTGGCCAGAGCGAATAATTGGAATGCAAAACAGATGCCCTGTGAGACCAAAGTTTCCAAAGATAGAGAGAAGGAGAGAGAGAGAGAGAGAGAGAGAGAGAGAGAGAGAGAGAGAGAGCCTTGTTGTGGCATATTAAAGCATCCACAGGCTGACACAAACTTCTCCGATGACCTTGAGGTGTTAAGAGGGTTCACCGCACAGGGGAACCAGCAAATACCAAACCTCTACAGAGGAAATGAGGTCATAGCCCCGTTCAGCCCCGCGTCAGACTGATGGAACATTGGGACACCTTAAAGCGTGCAGGAGGAAAAGTCTGGTTCGTCAGTGTTTCACTATCTTCCTCACAGTGATGACCCTCTCTCTGTGTTCCACTCTGGTGGGATGGAAGTTAGTGGAGAAATGGATGGGAGGTCTGTCCTTCACCAGAAATACAGCCATCCATCAACGACCTGGATAGCAGGCCGGCTGTTACACCTCCCAAGTCTTTGATGCCAGTTCAGTCCTCACCTTAGTCTAGTGAATTAAGGGGCAGCCGCGGCCTACTGGTTAGGGCTTCGGACTTGTAACCGGAGGGTTGCCGGTTCGAACTCCGACGAGTACAAACAATACAAATACAAAGTGCCTGTGAGCAAGGCACCTAACCCCTCACTGCTCCCCGAGCGCCGCTGTTGGCAGCTCACTGCCTCGGGATTAGTGTGCACTGTGTGCCTCACTATCACTGTGTGCTGAGTGTATTTCCACTAATTCACGATTGGGTTAAATGCAGAGACCAAATTTCCCTCACGGGATCAAAAGAGCAATTCTTCTTCTTCTTCTTCAAATTAAACGTGTCTGTGGTTGGATCAGAGGATGAGAGAGCCAACAGTGTCTTGTGTATCGCATTCTCTCATTTTCCATACACAGAGAACCTTCTGGCTATGAGTCAAACATTCTGACCAATGGATGATTTTCCATGAACTTACTGAAAGTATTTCCAGGAGTACATGTGAGTAGCAGACACGCACACATCATGTTGTTATCGTGGCGTTTGCAAAACCGATCAATAAAGCAGTGTTCCTGGGGGCTTACTTGAGATTAGGGCCCACAGAAGTCGGCCGGGTCCATAACAACATCATCTTCTGTCACAATGTCTTCCTGTTCCGAGTTTTTGCCCGTCCAACCCGGACAGGAAGTAAGCGTCTGGGATGTTGTAGAGGAGAAGCAAAAATTGCCTCCGATTCTCCAACAACATTAATCCATCACAAGGGACCTCAGGGCTCGTCGGCTGCAACGCTGAACTTCTCTTCATGAAAGCGTCAGTCGGATGAAACATTTAGGGAGCGACTTTGAGGAGGAAACAGATATTTGTGTACCGCTACGTTTCATCCACATTCATTTAGAAGATGCTTGCGTCCAAAACTAATGGGTCAGAATGGAAGCAATCAACACCAGATTGAATATTCATTTGAGTGTTAGAATAGATGAGCTAATTAAACCGGATAGACATACAGATCAGCTGCTTGTTCCAATTTGCCTGTGAGTTGTGTGGCACCAGGAACAGTCTCGGGGGCTCTTTTAAATTATGCACAACAACAAATTGCAGCTAAGGGCTAAAGGTGCTGTCGTGGTTCCTCATCATTCACGGGGCCCCACATTTAATAATCCAGTTATTATCTCAATGAATAATTAAAAATCCAATATCTTCACAAGTCGGCCTGGTGCTCTCACAGCACTGATGGTCTCTCATGCACCGCGGGGGGGGGGGGGAGCATTAGGTCTGGAATGAAACACATGTCAACTTTTGACTTGCCGGTCGTCGGTCTGTCCGTCACCGTCAGCCAGCTCTTCCCAGAGGATCTCGGTCAGACGAATCAGCAGCCCTGAGCCCACTGGTTCCCACGGAGACGTCGTTCGGGTAAATCTTCTCCATGATGGTCACGTGATCGAGCGATGCGCAAACAAAGTGTGGAAAAGTTAAACCTGTTCCTGTTTTCAAGGTGGTTTCCCCCGTCGGGGGCCTTGAACACGAGGCCGTCTTCGTCAAACGCGGCAACTTGCTAGAGGGTCTTTTTTTTATCTGCCCGGATCTCACTGTTTACTTGTAGTTCCTGTACAAAAGGCTGAGGGAGTGTGAGGGAGAGAAAGAGAGAGAGAAAGAGGGAGGGGGGGGGGGGGGGGGGGTGTGAGGGAGTGTGAGAGAGAGAAAGAGAGAGAGAGAGTGGGAGGGGGGAGGTTGGGGTGAGAGTGAGGGGGAGATGAACAACAGAAGGATTAAGATTCGAAAAGAGAGAGAGTGATAAAGAGAGATGGAGAACAGGAGGGAAGAGAGAGAACGATAGAGAGATAAAGACAAACAGAGAACAGAAGAAAGAGATAGTGATAAAGAGAGAAATGGAGGACTGGAGGAACGAGTGATAGTTTAAGGAGTGAGATGGAGGACAGAAGGATATCGGGAGCTGTGGGTCACTGAGGGACCAGGCGTTCAGAACGATAATCCTCCCTGGTGGAGGCTCTTGTGAAGGTTTGATTTTTGAGTATTTGAGTATCGACCCCTTTATAGACAGCAGCCCACATGGCCTCTTTACCCAGCTGGTAAATAATGGATTTATTCTAGCTGTGAATGTAGCTTCACCTTATGTTGCCGTCTGCAGGGATCTCTGGTGGGGAGCTTGGCTCGTGCTGCCTCTTGCTTTGCAGCGCTACGCAACGCCATGCTGTGCTTATGCCATGCGGCGTGAGCGCCTTGCAGTGCGAAAGCTTTGCGGCGCTAATGCTAACCAGTGCTAACGCCATCCAGTGCCGAGGCTATCCGGTGGTAATGCTAAGGCGACACCAGGACGCCCTGCTGTGCTGCCGTGGTGCTGTGGACAGCGGCGGCGTGACTGCCCTGGAGCTGCAGAGCTACGCGGGTGGCTTTGCGCTGCAGGGTTAGAGCCCTGTTGCAACAGGCCCAAAGCGCATCGCCGCTGCCGAGCCTGGAGCAGCCCTTCAGGGAGCAGCTGGACATCTGAAGGCCAGAGCGTATCGCTTAGCAGGAAAGCAAACGGTGGCGGCGTCCATCATCGGGGGGGTCAACGACGGGCAGAGGTCACACAGAGGTCACATGGAGGCAGCTTGAAGGATGAGACAGGCTCCACCCCCCCCCCCCCCCCACGCCCGGACCATAGACACTTGGGTTTCCCCCCCTGGCGGATCTCAAGATCACAACCTTGTTGGTTATTGAGGATGCTGGGCTGCCCACTGAGCCCTGCACTGTGGTCAGATGGGGAAGGAAATGATGAATGATTCAATAATAAAAGATATAGTGTAAGATTCATTGTGTGCGTGTTTGATGTTGTTTTGTTAATATTTCGGTGTAGACCACCTTCCCATCTTTCACAATAAAGGAAGATGAATAGTTATTATAAAGCCTTGATTTATTGAAGCAGACTTGTGCCTGCTTGCTGAAGCCTGTGCACTCATGCACAGGCGTGTGTGGTCGCATGTTTTGCCAACACCAACAATGTTTCAATACTCACCCACTGGCCCCCAGGGTGGCTACTTTACTCACCCCCTCTCTCCCCCTCTCTCTCCCTCCCTCTCTTTCTCTCTCTCTCTGTCTCTCTCTCTCTCTCTCGCTCCCCCTCTCTCTCTCTGTGTCTCACTGATCAGGCTATGTATAGCCTGACAATCAGAACAGAGAGAGAGAGAGATAGAGAGGGAGAGTGAGAGAGACAGAAGGAGAGAGAGAGAGAGAGAGAGAGAAAGCAAGCCCATGCGGGAGAGAGCAAGAGAGAGAGACAGACAGAGCGAGAGAGACAGAGAGAGACAGAGAGAGAGAGAGAGAGAGAGAGAGAGCCATGGCGTCTGTATTACTTCCCCTGCAAGCATCCATCTTGTTTCGTGCGTTTCCTGGCAGTGGTCTTAAAGCGGCGGTGTGCCCGCCCTCATCTGGGCGGAGCCGGGCCCCTGGGTCCTGCCGGTGGGTCCACCTGGGACCCACCGGGGCTGTGATGGGCGGCCCGTGTGATGAGGGCTCATGAGCCGCTGACGAGCGCTGGATCACGGCGGCGTGGCCCCTAGCTATCCGGCGGGAGGCGGTTGATAATGTTGGATCTGAGCGGCTTATTATTGGTATCATCGTCATCATCATTATGCTGATGAACAGCTTCACCGAATGATGATGATGATGATGATGATGATGATGATGATGATGATGATGATGATGATCATGATGATGATGATGATGATGTTGATTGTGATGATGATGGTGAGAGATACTCTGAGAGACAGGCAGATAGAGAGACAGATAAGCATAGAGTGAGGTAGAAGACCAGGCAGAGAGAGAGAGAGAGACAGGCAGACAGAGAGAGATACAGGAAGCCAGAGGCCAAGCAGCACCTAAGGCGTGAACCAGATTAATCTAAACTCTCAAAGCCATCCAATTACAAGAAGACATAACCCTACATAACCACTCCGCTGGGGTGATGCTACTGTGGGTCTATGTCTGTGGGAAGATCTATTGTCTCCATCTCTCTCTGCCTGTTGTCGGGCAGGGCTTGAGATTGTCTGGGCTTGTTTGTCTGTTTACCTCGAGGTCAGGTTCTGCCCGGGTCCCTCGGGAGATCCAAGATTAAAGCCTATACACAATAAAAGCGCCCCACAATAGACAACACAACAAAACATCATTGCATGCACAATTTAGAAAAGGAATACGACGAATTCTGCTCCCAAAATGTATGTCCCAATACCTTACAGATTTTGACTCCATTAACCTTAAATCACCACCAAAAAAATGAAAAAATAAAAAATAAAAATAAAAATAAAATAAAAAATAGAATAAATAAATCACCATTTGAAGACATCCTTGACAACATCTTTGCATCAACAGATGTTTTCCCCCGCTGTCGACACTTGGCGATACGTTGACTCCACCCTTTAAATCGTAATCAAGACAAAGATACGAGATGCCCTTCCTCTCTTCAGTGACCCCCATATTAATTCTTTATCCCAACATCTTAAAGGGATACCGTCACGCTCTGGCTGTTTCACAATCAGTCAATGGCCGAGCGCTTCCGCGTTTCTCTCTCTCTCTCTCTCCGAGGCGTGGCTGACTTTGCGGGCAGCGGCGTTTAATCACAACGCCGGGCCCGGGCCCTGGTGCGCGGTGCGCGAACGAGCGGCGCCGGCATTAGGGAGAACCCGAGCGTGACCGTCCTCCTTTCAGAGTCTGCGTGGGGAAGGTTAGGTCCGCGGTGCGGTTAAACAGAGAAACCCTTCAAGAGGTCCTCCTCCACTCCACTTAATCACGGGGTCAGCGCCAGCGCACGCCTCGCCTCGGAGCCGCCGACTCCGCGTCTCCACGCCGCCCGCCACTTCAGAGACAAAAGCTAACATTTCAATTTCAAAGCTGCTGCCCCCCCCCCCCCCCCCCCCCACACACACACACACACACCATCATGGAGCATAAGCTACTCCTGTCACAAATCAATATCTGAAAATAATTAGGTCCCACGGACGATGTAATTGTCTTTTCTGAACGGCAACATCAAAATGACACGATGGCGTTGAAATGCATGTCATTACGTGTGGGCGAGCGTGAGCGTGGGGGGGGGGGGGGGGGGGGGGGGGGGGGGAGATAGAGGAGGGGAGAGGGGGCTGAAATAAGAGAGACAAAACATGAGAGCAAGCGAGTGAGGGAGATAGAGAGAGTGCCGGATGATGAAAGGAATGGAGGAAGAGAGAGGGAGGAAGTCTGAGAGACGTAGCAAGGGTGAAAGGGGAGAGAAACAGAGGGCAAGAGAGATAATCAGAGGGAGGAAGAGAGACAGGGTAAGGGGGCTCTCCCCCTTACCCTAGAGGAAGTAAGAGAGACGAGAGAGCGAGAGAATGAGATGGAAATAGAGACAAACATAGTTACTTCTGGTGAGTGGCCTAGTTTAATAAAACATGGAGGATTTCTGTTCACAAACACGGCTATTCCAACAGGAGTGCAACTCTACAGACGTTCCCAATGGGATTACCCATGATGCACTGCTTTCCATAGATGTATCACACCAGCCAACCTGAAACCCCCCCAGCTCTACCTAATACCTAAACCGAACCATTTCAAATCTAATTCTGGAACAAACCGTAAGCATGTTGAACCCAGAACTCCGACCCAGACTTAACCATCCTTTAGGTGGCTTTGTTGAGAACTCGTTTCTGATTGGTCAATGAAGGCATTCAACAGCCTTTTATTTCTGAATTGCAGAGTGCCTCCATGAATAACAGACAATTGCAATGGGCAGTTTCTGTGCAGTTTCTTCACAGTTTCTGATCCAGATAATATAAATCTGCAAAAAGCAGATTTTGTTGCTTTAATAATCAGATTGAAGTCAGCTCCTTTACAACCCCTGGACCAAAATACTCAATACTCAAATACAATACAAAATACTCCACAAATGCATGGTTAATAACATAAAAAATATCAGAACTGTCCCTAGTATACAAAGTAAAAAGACAACAAAAACACATATGATTGATTTTAAAAGACACAAAGACCTGAATGACAAGATTTGAAGACGAACATGAAATAAACAGAGGCAGAACTGGGAAAAATCATTTTACTAGTTTTGTTGTGGTCATATTTTGTCACATTCTTGAAGTGTTTCACTGGGAGCCATTTCAGGAGCAGTTCGGCGTGATTCAAGAACCCGCTGCCTCGCGGAGGGGTCCTGACATCCCCCTCTATATAGTTTCTCACAGTAATCACCGGCTGTACATTCTCCCTAACTCAACACCCCAAAGTAGCAATTTCCAACTCATCATTGGAAATGACCACCACACCAGTTCCTCCAGCATCACCCCTGCATTCAGGGCTTTCATTACCTCCCCTGCCTGCCCCAGACTCCCCCTGCTCAGCAGAGTCTAATCCCCGCCAGCCGAAAGCCCCGTGTTAGTGGGGGTGTTACTCTCACAAAATGTGCTTTAATATGTGTGGTGTGTTCGGAGTTAAGACCACGGTGGGGGGGGGGGGGGGGGGGGGGAGGCCGACCACGCGGCTCAGAGCTGGGGTTTTATTTTCCATAAAAATCAGATTAGGGGAGATGGAGCGGTCGAGCTGGAGATGTTATAATGAGCTGGATGGAGAAAAAAAACAACCAGGAGAATATCGGTATAAACCTCTAGGTCACTGGAAGGTGAGAGCAAGAAAGAGAGAGAGAGAGAGAGAGAGAGAGAGAGAGAGAGAGAGAGAGAGAGACTGAGACTGAGACTGGAAGGTGTTGTTCCCAAAGGCTTACGTTCTCTCTCCCACAATCAGCTGAGATTGTGGAGCAGTGTATTCAAATTTCCCATGATGACAGGTGATGCTTAAACCCCGCAAAAAATGAAATCCAACACGAAACTTACAGCATTATATCTGAGGCATAATGGCACTGGTGTGAGCCACCAGTAGACAGACAAAGCCCTGCCATGGGTGGAGGATCCATCAGGCCTGTATTCATGCCTCAGAATGCTCTGTGATTATGGGATGGCAGAGGAGAGCCGCGTGGTTGTGACAGCCCCGGTGAGGGGAGATGATGAGTTATTGAAGAGCGGCGGTATTTTTAGAAGGCATTGGGGGATATCCCACTAACCCCCTCCTCCTCCTCCAGCTTCACACTGATTCCATATGAGAAACATACAATATTCATAGGCCCCGTCCGCGTCTTCACTTTCTCCTCCTTTATTCCTGAAAAACGGGCTGCTTATGATGTCGACGGGGCGGCGTATGCTAACCACGGCGCACGTCGGCGCTAAGCTAGCTTGTTTTGTAGAGACTCCGCCCGCCCCTGAGCTAACAGGCAGGGGCCTCCCAAAGATGTGTTCGAAGCGGCTTCGGACCGAGGATGCATCACTGTGTCCCGCGCAGTGAAGAAGTGCTTTGGAGAACGTCTAAGGGAGAGAACGAGATGCCAAGGCGGTCAAGCTGTCCAGTTCTCCCTCTGCATCTCTCCTCCTGCTCACCCACCGGCCGCTCCTCTCTGTCCTCCCGTGGGTGCGGTGAATAAGTGATGAGGAGGAGGATGTAGGAGATGGTTTTGGAGCTCCTTACACCTCGCAGCACACCTCTGGTTACACCCCACAGGTGGAGGGGCTGGCTAATTGAGGTCGAGAGGTCGCTCATGAACGCAGCTCTTTTCTAATCCTATTCAGGTCACGTTCATCGGCTCCTTCTTTTCACCAGCAGGAAACTGAAAGTTACTCAGGGGAGGGTGGGGTGTATAACAGGGCCGACCGCCAGGTTCCTCCATTACGGCTTCATCTCACCCTCCGCGACCCAGCCAGTCCGGAGCCAAAGGACCTGGGCAATTTGGGGGGGGGGTGAGGGAACAGGACCCCTAAGATTTCAGTTGTTTCCTGGGGAGCTGGTGAGGTGGAGTACCCCCACTACCCCACCCCCCTGGTATGATGAAGCAGCTTCCCTCACCGCTCTTCATGTACGTGCCATTGAAATATGGAAATCTGCTCCAGTCTTGGTTGGTTTGGTCTGTGTCTCCCCTTCTCTCTATCACTCTCGGCCCCTCCGTCTGTCTTTCCCTCTCGTCATTTTCTCTCTGTCAATTGTTCCATCTATCCATTAATCCATCCATCCATCCTTCAATCAATCCATCTCTCCTTAAGTCTGAACACGTACTGTATTTATTTGTGGGGGAAATCTGACTGGAGTGAGTGAGTGTGAGTGTGTGTGTGTGTGTGTGTGTCTCAGCATGTGAGCATTAGCGACACTAACAGTACGAAACGATAGCGGTAGCCTCTGCATTAGGGCCATGAACAGTGCTAACAGTAAAGTGCAAAACCATTGGGCTCCTTTTGAGCGCCGCTACTAATACAGTGCGAAACCCTAGCTTCAGCATTAGTGCTAACAACGCTAACAGCGGCAGGGTCTTGTGTGTCCGGAATGGAAAAGAGTTAATTTACATTGACTGGCATACTTCTGCAGGCAGCCAACAGACTGCATGGGGCTAAAGCGGTGCCGGTGTGGGCTCTGAACATGAATGCTAATAGAATTGATTTCCCGGAGAAAGACCACTGTGCTTCCATAGCCAACGAGAGCGAAGATAACAACGCGCTCCATGCCTGTTTTTATCCGTACTCTCGCTGCTGCTTGGCAATAATGGCGCAGAGAGAAAAACTGAAAGCCCTAAAAATCACATGATTCACTTTTCCAACAAGGTTTGGTATCAGGATGACACAGAAGTGATGAATCACTGATAAGCAGGAGACACCCTAACAGCTGTGCAGCTCGAGGTGGGTCCCCTGCTCTGTTGAACGGTTCCCAGTGGAAGACCCGGTTTACCTCGCCACTTGAGTGGGTCGAACCACGGCAGACGTGAGCAGACACTGGGCCGGTGTGTTCCAGGGCTCACAGAGCCGGCGCCAGAGTTTAAAGTCATTTAACTTCAGCACAGACTCACAGTTCTCCGGGAAGTCCCAACTTTGCATTTTTCTTCGAGACGTGCTGGATTGCTTACCAAGCACTGAAGGCTGAATAGATTTAGAATAGAATAGAACAGTAATGGAAAATGAAAATTATTAATTATTGGGGGACCTTGTGGTCTTTATTTTGTCATTCCCATGTGAACGAAATTCGTTCTCTGCATTTGACCCATCCTATATTGTACATAGGAGCAGTGGGCTGCTATGATCAGCGCCCGGGGAGCAAGTTGGGGTTCAGGGTTCAGTGTCTTGCTCAAGGACACTTCGACATGTAGACAGTTTTGGGAGTGGGGATCACAGGGATCGAACCCCCAACCCTACGGTTAGTGGACGAGCACTAACCACCCGCTCTACCCACTGAGCTACATTATTTTATTTAACCTCAATATTGAACCTGATGTTTTTCTCGTTTGCTAAATAAAGAGCCGAATCACATATCAGAACAAAATGGCGGGTAACCTTCAGAAGTGAATGGGATCAAGCTTTCGGAAAAAAATAACAAGAACAGACTGAGGCTTGCAACCTTTTACAGAGCGGTGTTTGGCATTCACGTGTAACCCCTGGCCAACAGGCGGGTTAAAACGTGTCAAGGCCCGACTGAACTATGCTGAGCTGTTCAGTTTTAACAAATGCCTTGAAAATAATGGATACTGGCCAAGCAATCGCTATAGATTCAAGGAGAATCGGTTTGACGTGTTGGGTTCTTCAGGTATGGACGGGAGGATTAGCATCACTCCTTTATAGGTTACATGCTTGGTGTACATGCCTGTTCATTGGTTTTAGATTTTGAGGGTTTGGTTCACGATTTCAACGACACAATGCAACCTGTTCACAGCCCTTTCGCTTTATTGATGGTCAAAACTCTTTTGGATGCAAAAAGAAAAACAGGACATGAAACACATCAATACACTTTTCAATCTATCTTTTTTGTTTTGTTTTAATGTTTAACACGTGTTAAACAATAAACGAGTTCATTGTCCAAAGAAAATGATCGAATGCAGAAGAACAAAGACAATGAGCAGTCATATGAAATCACTTTATTCTCAGAGTGTGCGGTGATTCCATTTAGCCAGAAATTGTTATTTTACAGACTAGAGTCTTTCTTCCTAAAGTGGCATGCAGTGAAGACTACCAGGTGGGATCACTGGACACACACAACATCAGGGTCTAGTCCGCGCACAGTAGGCATGCATACACTTGTTCAACAAATAGGGAGATAGAGAGGGAGGTGAGAAGAGTTTCTTTACAGGAATAATATTAATTAATACAAAAAAATATAATTGTAACAATTCACCAAATAAATACATTTCTCTTTAGGTACCAACCACCAAAACACAGGAACGGGACTGACTGCACACAAGAATAACAAACAAACAAACAAACGTACAAACGTACAAACAAACAGGGGACAGAAACAAGCTTCTTCTCAACAGTTACGGGACACGGTAGACAGATGCAGGTAAGACGGTCACAATCTAGTCACAGCAAGGAGCATCTCTGTAATGGTCAGGCAGTATAATCATGGTAACACCTCTGGGGGAAGACCGGCACAAATGTAATGACCTCCGAACGAACAGGAGACACGCAACCGTCACCGAACCACCTCGCTGGAGTGGCATCTCTTCACACAGCGAGATATGGATCCCGCGTGACCTGGGCAGTTACTTTGGGCAGTTTTCTTTTTTTTGTGCGATCAATAGGAGTTTAGCTGTTATTGATGACTGTGTCTGTAATGTGGAGGGAAAAGTCAATTGTATTGGGATTGACTAGGCAGTAATCTTAGCTTTCTTTCTAGTGTAATTCTGGGCAAAATAATGAACATAAAATAAACATTAGAAATCAAAGTGAAATAGGACATGTGCTTGTTGGGCCCTGGCGATCAAAATCATATTTCATGTCTTGGGGCTCATTGTTAAAATGTCCTTCGCGACAATCTTAATATATAATGTCTAAATAGCAAATAAATAAGTTGTAATACCTGAGAATTAGAAATCAATTAAAAGTTCTAATAAATAAATGGAACAATGGAACACTACTTCTAAGTCTAAAACCAGCAACACTATTCTTTGGCTTGATTGGATAAATTTTT
Organism: Urophycis tenuis; assembly: GCA_036785325.1. Lineage (NCBI taxonomy): Eukaryota > Metazoa > Chordata > Actinopteri > Gadiformes > Phycidae > Urophycis > Urophycis tenuis. The sequence continues at coordinate 4,345,844 of JAXIVH010000031.1, forward strand.
CAGATTATTCATGGTTTGGGTGCTGCTTATGCGTGATCAGATAAGATCAACTGTGGTTGTGAAGAATCACGGGCTCTGGTGTTTCTGTTAGCTAAACGTCAGCCAACACATCGAAGGCAACACTACAACTGCTGTTTGAACTGCCAGTGATCAACAATGAAAAAGGTTTTTCACAAGTAGTTTACCTACAGGTATAGCACATCAAATATCCGTGTAAATGGTGAGTAAGACCCCCTAACACAACTTTTTATCACGTTACATAAGAATATACTGTTATTCATGTTAATAATGCAGTTTATAAATGCTGATTAATTTATTTGAGCTTCCTACAGCTGTATATTTCTATGTTGACCCCTAGGTGGCAGGCATTGCAGCTATTGATTTCACCGATTCACTTTGTCACGCGTGGAATCTATGTGTAAACTAAATATCGGAATCACACGAGCACTTCACCATCGGAACAACAAACAAGGCCATTCAGAGTAGCCCATAGTACGGAATGTCGGAGCTATTCGGAATGTTTGAAAAGACACCGTGGAATGATCACATGAAAAATATCGGACGGAAATAAGGCCGACGAATAACTTTGCCCTTGTCTGACTGCGTCGATCGCCGTGCTTGCTCACATCAAAGCAGGCTTACTCATCATGCTTCAATAAAGCACATTGCATGTTTCCGACATCAAGACAAGTACATGTTCTTCTATGTAAACGCTGCTCTGTGCTGCTAGGATCACAGATTCTGAAAGTATTCTGCTTTTTCTACTGTGTGGCAAAAACATTGAAAACATTTTTTTTTTTTTACGACATTAAACAAATCCCCCTCCATCGTCTATCTGACCTCAAAAAGCTGACAATAAAACTTCACTGTTTACGAGTTTGACGTTGACCGACACGCTGAGAAATCATTTTAAAACACGTAACGCTGAAGATTGTCTGTTATTGCCGATTCAGGACGGCTGTCCTGTCAGTGAACCAATACACACAGAACAACTTCACATCAACAATGTATTGCACCTTTGTCACTGTCTGTTCACATATCATGTGTTCACAACCTTTGTCACTGTCTGTTCACATATCATGTGTTCACAACCTTTGTCACTGTCTGTTCACATATCATGTGTTCACAACGCAGTTGTGTTTCATCCCAAAAATAAAAAAAATCTATGTCATTTTGTTTTATATAAAAAAAAAAAATCAAAACTAAAAAAAACTTTTTACGGACAAATTGACTGAAAAATCCACAGGTCATCTGCACAAAAGCAGAGCTTTTAACGTGTAAAACTGGACGTTCGAATTTTGTGTGGTTTAGATATCTATAAGACATGAGTACAGCTATTGAATAGTAGTCTTAACGACCCGCCTACAGTCAGCTGTACACGGCCTGCGAGAGACAAAATCAGTCTGAAAACCAAGAAGTTATTGCCTCACAAGTTAAAGTAACAAATCAAAATGGACGCCTTCTACCGCATGTCGCACGCGCACGTCACACATTGTTACAAATGCATGCTTAACAAAAACCAATACAAAAGATTAATAACAAGCAATCGTTTCAATGGTGACCTTCCCGGTTTACTAAAGTGGTGATTTTCCAGTAGTCGCAGCACAGCGTCACAGTAAGCTGTTGACATCACACAGCAAAACGATTCCCCACGATGGACTGAACTGATAAAAAAGTAGTGAGTGTGTATATACACTAGATGTATCAAATATTAGCAGGAACACAACAGGAAACTTCAGAAAGAAACATTGATATGATTCAGATACGTTTTTTAAAAGTCTAAAATATGGCTTATTCTCATAATAATCTAGTAATACATTATATTATCTTTGAACTCACATATACTCCTTTCTTTCATTATTGATTTATGTTTTTATCTATTTTTATCTATTTACAAAAAGAAATGTGGAATGGCAGTTAATGATAATTTTGTAATTCCAGTCTCAGAGATGGGCGATCAGAGGACAGGCCATGTGGTTTGTCGTGAAGATTCCCAGAGCTGTGCGGCGGTTACATCTTTTACAACGAAGCGAAGGTCACGATGTTGGCGATATCAACGAAGACACTCAGACCAACAAATAAATAACTAACAGAAAGTTAAAAAAATGATGTAACACCACCACAGCCCCAGTTTGATATTTCAACATTCAGGACAAAACACGTGGCATGCCCTCTGCTATTTGGGGTCGCTAAGAACCGAGGTTGAGGGTCAGGGGTCAGGGGTCAGGGGTCGGGTGAGGCGCCATGGGCGTGGTCATCAGAAGGTAACAATCAGATGTGTAACGCGGGGGGGGGGGGGGGCTCGCGGCCTCGTTACTTCTTGTTGAACATATCCATGAGGGGCCCGGGCAGGAACTTCATGACCGTGTCCACAATGCTCTCCTCCTCCTCCTCTTCATCCCCGCAGCCGGTGGGCACGGCCTTCTTGGGCCGGGTCAGACTCCCCTCCGAGGCCTGCTCCATGGCAGCAGCCGCCTCGGCCTCCTTCTCCTCCTTCTTCTTGATGCCGTACTGAACACACACACACGCACACACACACACACACAGGTTTACATTAGCCCTAGCTTTAGCCCTAGTTTCTGCGCTAGTGCTAGCCTCCTTCCCATCCTCCCAGTGAATGTTGTACTGCAGGAGAACATACACCCACACACACCCACACACACACCCACACACACACACACAGGCTAGTCGTAGCATTGGCCTTAGCTTTAGCCTCCTACCTGATGTTGTAATGCAGGAGAACACACACACACACAGCTACAACAAACAGCTATAACAGACAATTGCACCAGGTAACTACAGGATGTTATGGTACATTATGTCACTACATTACTGTACATGTAATGTGAGCCTACAGTTAATACTGTGTTTGTGTGTGTGTGTTTTACAGTTTGTGTGTGTATGTGTGTACAGAAGTGTATGGCATAGTATGTGTCGAGTGCTTGTGTGTATCAGTCGGTGCCATGCTATAGGGTGTGTGTGTGTGTGTGTGTGTGTGTGTGTGTGTGTGTGTGTGTGTGTGTGTGTGTGTGTGTGTGTGTCACAGGGAAGTGTGTTTTCAGTGCATGCTGTTATATTGAGTATGTTATTATCCATACAGGGTTGGTTACCATGGAGACAGCTTTCATCTGGTTTCAATGCAGACGCGCGGGTATCAGGGAATCAAACAACTCTTAGGACTAACATGACTTGAGTCGTGCGTGCACTGCTTGTGAAATTGCCCTGTTTGCCCCAAATTGGAGCAAAGTGACATCATCTGGGACCGATTTAAGGGAACCTGGCGCCGGTAACTACTGACTGTTTCTCTACATGTGACACTCCTACTTCACTTCAATCGCAGTGTGGTGAGATATAGCGAGGGCAATACATTCATATGAAATATGAAATAGCTATGAAAGCCTAGCTTATGGGGTGTTTGACTCCCAGATAAAAGGTTCTGGGTTTGATCTCCAATGTCCGCAGCCAGACAGTCGGTATGTATCTAAAATTGAACTGGAAGTCGCTGTGGGGGCAAATAGCCCGGCTGAGGTAACAATGTGCTTACTTTCAGTGTTACTTAGTGCAGCGCAAGTGAGGGCGGTCCCGCCTTGGCTTCTGACAGAGCGGCTACAGAGTCTCCTGGCGCTACCACAGGAATGGGTTAAGGTAGGCTACAGGCGAGTCGGGGGAGACCCTGCATGTCAGACCAATGACGCGTAAAATTAGGAAGCCCCCTGAGAAGCTGGCACCAGGGACTCAAACACACACTGCTGGGATCCTGATGGGGTTATGATGGGGTTCTGATGGGGTTCTGGCGGGGGCTGATTCTGAGAGGGAGACGGCCACTCCATATCTAACGTAGTGTGTAAGACGTCAAATGAAGTGATTCCAAAAGCTGAATCTGTATTTATCTATCTATATACACTGTGTATACTGAGGAAAGACTCTATCAGAGAGTCGCTTTCGGCTGAGAAGAGTTGTGTGTTTGTGTGTATTTAAATGTGTGTGTTCGTGTTTGTGTTCATGAGTATGTGTGTGTGTGTGTGCGTGTGTGTGTGTGTTTGCGTGTGTGTGTGTGTATGTGTGCGTGCGTGTGTGTGTGCATGTGTTTGTTTGCATGTGTGTGTGTGCATGTGTGTTTGTGTGTGCATGTGTGTGTATGCGTGTGTGTGTGTGCGTGCGTGTGCGCGCGCGTGTCAGCAGGCGACAGCGAAAAACCAACAGCCACTGAGAGACACTGAGCCGCTGTCGAGCCGCTCCGTGGATATTTCACCGCAAAAAAAAAAATGTCGCCGCTCGTTTGTTTGCCTCTCATTAAATAAACGCCCCCCAGAAGTATCTCCCGGCCGGAGCTAAACTCCGTCTTCGTCAGGCTTTGATACGACGAGACGCCCCTCTTAGGGAAGTAAGAAAAGCTCTCGGAGAAGTGAGAGACACGAAACTGCCCCGGCTAATCAGCTCGGCAAAAGGAAAGATAAAGAAGAAGAAAAAAAAGCAATTTGGAGATTTGCGAGCGCACAATAAAAGCCGACGTGTTGGTGTCGCTTCCCCTGGGCTCATGGGGTGTTCCGCCCCCACATGCTGATCAGACAAGGTGCCGCGTGCTTTTAGAAGAGGGAAACGATTGGCCGGCTGACATCAGGTGATTTACACGCTTGCACGGCTCTGTAGAATAATCCCCGTGGGCTCATTTACCGTACACTTTTATCCAAAGCGGCGTACATAATTGCATATACATGTCACTTAAGGATCAGATAGGGATTTGGCATCATGCTGAAAAGGTACTTGCAGGGCTTTGGACACAGGGGAATCGACCCCAGTGCCTTTCGGCTTGGAGTCAAATACCCTAGCCACATCGCTGTCCTGCCCCCTCTGTCCTGGACACTGTGGGTGGGACATAATGCTGACGGTTCTCCATCAACGTGCCTTACAGATTTGTTCACGCTTTTATGACTATGAATGACAGTAGGATGATAGCTAGCTGGTGAAGCTACACTGTGTACTGTGTTACAGTGACATTGCTATTAAAGATAAAGGGAATCTCTTGCATCGGTGGTGAAGAAGGTAGAGTGCAGCTTTAAGTGCAGAAGAAGAGGTTCTTTTAAATAACCCAGTGAGTAATTATTTCCATTTCTCTCTCTCTCTCTCTCTCTCTCTCTCTCTCTCTCTCTCTCTCTCTCTCTCTCTCTCTCTCTCTCTCTCTCTGTTCTCACATTCGTGTCCTATCTGACTCGCCCCTAGCCCCACCCCTGGCCGACACTAGAGTAACAAGGACCGGGGTGTGAGAGAGAGTCACGCTTCTTCGGCTCCTCTCCAGTTTGTATAATTCCTCCTCCTCACTCCTCTTCTCCTTTCCTTTCTGGTGGTTATTCTGCTCTTATTCGCTGAAGCGCTGCCCGAAGAGTTCCAGAAAACCACTGGAGTGAAGAATTTGTGTCTGTAGATATTTTACAGGGGGGGGGGGGTTATTTCTCATAAATGTCTTGCACCAATGAGATTTCCGGTGCTGTCCAACCCCTGATATTCTTCATGCAGTAAAACACGCAGTAAAACATCCTTGGCATCCTTGTGGTCGTTGAACCGGGACACAAGGTTCACTCCCCACCCAGCACCCCCCCCCCCCCCCCCCCCCCCCCCTCCCCCCCACCACCTTGATCCCAAATTTTAACACTTGAATTAGACTTGAAAGAAGCGACTGATCCAGCAGATGGCAGGGAGACAGGGAGCCTTTCATACCAGCGAGAGCTTGACTGCCTGTGCTCTGTACACACACTCGGAGCCTCGCCCACGCTATAGTGTGGATCTCAGATCTACATTTATTCATAGGTCAAGTGAGGCTGGGAAGTAGCCGGAGGCAAGCAGAACTCATGCACCAGAATTATTGCACCCAGAGAAGAATCATGCCTTGTATTTTTCAGTTGCTGCCTGCAGTTGTTCCCAAACTCACCCTTTCTTCTCCGTGAAACCTGTAAAGTCTGTGATGCTACACCACCGCTTGCACGAAGACACGAGTGGCTTGCAAACGAGTACTTAGTAAACTAGCACCTTGTTGACTGTTCACCTGCAAACGGTGTGTGTTTTTGAATCTGTCCTATGTTTCTGTCCTGTCCTTTTGAACCTTTTCCCAGGATGTGTAATGAGTCGAAGGTAAATAAAAAAGCATGCATCCGGTGTGCCGGTTCAGTACTCAGAGCAGACTCACCTTATCCCGGATCCCCTGTCTCACTCCCTCCCGCTCCGCCTCCATCTTGGCGTACTTGGCCTTCCTCTCCTCCTCCTGCTGCCTCAGGGCCTCCTGCCGCTCCTCCTCCTTCTTCTCTGCGTCGGGGTCCTTCTCCTCCTCGCCCCCCAGCATCTTGCCCATGTCCTTGGTGGCCCCTGCGGAAGAACAGACGGGGGGGGTCAGACAGGACGTCGTTAACCCGGAGCTGTGAGTCAACCTCATTACGCGCCACGACCGTCGTCCCCCTCGGTCCTGAAGGGGCCCAGATAGTGTTTGGTGTTTGATCATCTTTAACCCGGGGCCCGGGATGAGAGAGTCACGGCAACAGAGCAGACAGCAGATAACCAGACGAGGAGAGAACCTTAAGACGAACCCAGAGAAGATGACCCGCCCCCCCCCCCCCCCCCCCCACCCCCCCCGCCCCCCTCCCGGCTTCAAAGCATCGTTAAGACACAAGCCGGGCGATCACTCCACTGATCTCTGCTGCTGCCCTGCTGCTCTGACTCATAATGTGAATCTGCATACACATAACAAGCTCTTGTGGGAGACAGGTTTTCTGGCCCGTTAGGCCTGAATACAACAATACGGGCTACAGCTCTCAGCGTGCCGAGTGTGAGACGCACTGCAGCTTTGAGTCCCTCGGCGTGTGTTTGAAGGAGGGCTGAACCCGGTGACACCACTGGATGTGGATGTGGTTGGACCGTGAGAGGATGCGTCCTCAGGATGAACGCGCGTTACTGCGTGCTGCAGCGTGTCTCTTCGTTCTCTGGCTGGTACCTGCTGCTGAAGCAGCCATCGGACAGGGCCGGCCCTGTGCCTACAGGAGCCGAACTGTGGGGGGGCGTTCAGAGGGGAGACGGCCCCCCCAGCCCAGAGGGAAGGAACGCCTGAGAGTAATTTTTTTTAAAGACGGGGACCGGGTGGGTTTTGGTTGGACTTTGAGTCTCCCGGTGGAAGGCATGCGTTAACTTTAGCAGGTCTGTGGATCGATCCATAATGATGGTGAGGGGAAGCGAAGGTGTGCTACAGCTAAGCTTCAGACCATTTCTGTAACCTGGATGCTAACACCTACTGGAGGGAGACCGAGAGAGAGTGTACTCTCTGTTTCATTTCTGAACCGCGTTGGCAACGTAAAAGCTTATTTTTTACATCAAAATGTTTCTGTTGTCTTGAATTAGGTCAAGAGCGAGGGAGCTATAGGAAGAGTGGTGTCAGCGAGAACGCAGATGCAAACCTGACTTGCATTTTGTTTTGTCCCGTTGTTTAAAAGATATACGATGATAATCATCAGTTTCCCAGCTAATTTGTGTCCAAAAAAATCTAATGATACATTTGAATTTTTTGGATGTGTCTGACTTTGGAAAAAACTCCCTTCTGTTTATATATTCCCAGTTCCCTGAACCAATCAGAATCATCGGCCTGTTCTAAGCACCGCCCAAATTGTCATCCTCCCCTCCCCGTTGGCTGGAGCAGGGCCAGGGCCAGAGCCTCCGTCAGCAGGGCCGGAGCCTCCGTCAGCAGGGCAGGGCCCAGAGAGGGGGGCCCCCCGAGCCCTCGGCTCCCCTCCGTAGCTCCCTTCTGCCTCACCAGAAATAGATTTTTAATGACAACTGGGACCCCCGACTGAATGAGACTGTCCTAACACATACACACCCACATGCATTCACACACACACACACACACACACACACACACACACACACACACACACACACACACACACATGCATTCACACACACACACACACACACACACACACACACTCTCTTATAAGATATGAGTAACACATGTCGAGTGTGGACTCACTGATTACAGAGAGAGAGAGAGAGAGAGAGAGAGAGCCCTTGAGGTGGTCGTCTTTGTCCCGGTACTTCCCGTGTTACTTGCATGTGATGTTAACGTGAACATACACGTGAACAGTACATGTAGTACTAAGGTAGGTAGCGCAAACACATAACAAGTACGATAGTACTACACACGTCATGTCATGCTATTGGTGTACGTGATGTCAACGGTACATATCATTGAAAACTGGTTGGTAGTTAGTTAGTTAGTTGGTTTATAAGTTACTCTAGTTTATTGTTATATTGTTGTTTATTGGTTATATTAGGGTATATTTTATTTTGTGTATATTTCTTTCCTTCTTTGTTTTGATCTGTTGCACAATAATTTCCCTCGGGGTGAATAAAGTCTCTTGAATCTTGAATCTTGAAACAATGTCAAAGTTATTTTTCATAACGGGCGCAGCACAACCTGGTCACCGTGGAAGACATGGGCGATCCACGTATCACGCAAACATGTGACACGGAGAAGGAATTCAAGGCAGCGTGCACGCCACACGCCACCCCGGGGACCTCCACTAGGGCTCCTCCAGACCCAGGACAGGGCCACGGTGGTGGAAACCGGTTCATTGTAATGGTTGCCCGTGTTACACGTTGCCCTGCAGGAGACCCCCCCCCCCCCCCCCCTGGAGTGTCTGTGGTGATGGCTGGTTGAACCAGTGGCACATGGGTTACTCAGCATGCAACTGGTGTGCAGCCTCAGCGGGCCCCAGAGTCCAATCAGTCTGACTCCTGGCGAGGCTGCTGAAACCAGCCATCCTCCACACCCTCGCCCCTGAATTAAAGAAAGCGAAGTACTAAAGAAGCCAAGGGGTGTTGGTTAAGGCCCACCGAGAGGGGGGGGAGTCATGTAGAGCAGACGTTATGGTAGAATGGTCTGCTACTTGGCTCGTTCATTGAGGGTTTCTGCCGACTGCCACGGTAATACAGTGTCAGCTGAAAGCTCATTCAAACAACGCACTATGCCAGACAGGGGGAGATTGAATCGCGCCACAAGGAAATCTCCTCGCAGCCCTCAGCGAGAACATTATGTTCTCACACTGTTATGAGTTAAGTGAATGAAAACATTTTTTTCCCCTCTAATAGTCTTTAACAGGAAGTAGGGCAGTAGCTTAGGCACACCTGGCAATTCCATCGTAGCTGAATGCTATACGCCTGTCATAGCCACCATAATTAACATTAGGTCAGCAGTAGCGTCAGGTTAGCATTACACCTTGATAAGCCTTAGTCATATAACTCCTTTTGTCTTTCTTTCATTCCATTCTCGTCGAAGCAAGTCACATAACTCCCCGTCTGCCCGGTTACCAAGGAGCGTATCCCCGAGGCTGGAGTTTGACGACCCGATTGGCCGTGTGTTAGCGAGGGCGGCCGGCCGGCCCTGACCTCGTCATTAACCCCTCCGGCCGCAGACAATGGGACGACAATTAGCGGCGCCCGGGGGCTTAGCGCACCAGCGCCCCGCCTGTGGATTCAGCGGCGTTATCAGGGCTCCCAGCTCCGCTCACACGGCCCCCGCAGTCAGAACAAAGGCACCGGGAGAGGGGGGGGGGGGGGGGGTCACACTCGTGCACGCGCACGCCCGCAGCAGAGCGTACACGTGAGTCGACTGTGCCCACCCCGAACCCCCCCCTTCCACCGCGCAGAGCTAATCCCGACGCTAGCGGCTAGCCCAGGCGCTCGCAGCTAATTATCTCAGTCTGATTGTGATGAAGTATCTGCTGTTTAGCATGAAGTCACGCCGGCAGCGCCACGTCCTCCGCCGTGGGGACGGCGTCCCCCTGAATGAATGCATGAGCAGCGATAAGAAGCCAGGTGTGGACCGGGACCTTGAATCCAGGACCTTGACCCCCTCCTGAGCTGTTAACAGGGTCAGCTCTTCACAGGGCCGGCCTAAAGAGGTCTCTTTAGTGGGCCAGGCTGGCCCCCGAGGCCACGGGGGAGGGGGGTGGGGGGAGAGGAAAGGAAGGAAATGGTAGAACGGAGGGACCGAACAGAACGAGAGAGTGGATTGGTAGAATAGAGAGACGGTGCAGAGGATCGAGTCAGAACCAGTTCCAAGTCACCTTGAGTTAGTAAGTGTGTGGCAAGTGTGTAGGTGGGTGGGTGGGGATTGTTGCACTGCATGTGTGTGCCTAGTGATTGTGTGTGTGTGTGTGTGTGTGTGTGTGTGTGTGTGTGTGTGTGTGTTTATGACGTGTGTGAGTGTGTAGTTGGGTCACTGGGTGGGCGGGTTTACACCATGTGTTTGTTGCATTGCCTGTGCTTTTGCAATCTTGGTGTGTGTGTACGTGTGTGTATACAAGTGTGTGCGGTTGGGTGCTTGTGGTGTGTGTGTGTTTGTGTGGATGTGTGATGGTGTGTGTGTGTCTGTGTATATGTGTGTGTGAATGTGCATCACAGTGCCTGTGCGTGTGTGCTACGGTGGGTGGTCAGGTTGATGTTGTGTGTAGAAGCCTTCTGCTGCTCTCAATTCCTTTTTTCATTGTTTGAGCAGTCTGTGTGGAGGTGTGTGTGTGTGTGTGTGTGTGTGTGTGTGTGTTTGTGTGTGTGTGTGAGCGTGAAAGAGCATTGTAGCAATGGAGTGGGTTAATGTGTGTGTGTGTGTTTGGGCTGTCTCAAGAGGCAGAGAGTAAAAGAGATGATAACAGATAGAGGGAGGGGAGAGAGGGAGAGAGGGAGAGGGAGGGAGAGAGGGAGAGTGATAGCCAGATTCATCTACGTTGAGATGGGAAGGGCACAAGAACAACCCCCTCCGACAGAAAGCAGGAAGAGAAAGGCAGAGATAAAGAGATTGGAAATAGATGAAGGGATGGGAGGGAGGGAGGGAGGGGAGGGAGGGAGGGAGAGGACATAAAAACCAGCTCAGTGACCCTGGGACTCCTTTGTATCTAGTCCCTATACATCTGTCATCTGGCCCTGCATGCTCCACCACCCAACACTACCTCCACCTTCACACTGACCTCCACTTCACCCACCATCAGCTCCTCCATCACCACCACCACCACCACCTCCATCACCAACACCACCTCCATCACCAACACTACCACCATCGCCAGTACCTCCTCCATCACCTCCATCACCAACACCACCACCACCACCACCCCTACCCCACCCTAGCAACAGTGAGAGAGCAGAGGCTGGTTGAAAGGAAGCCATCTCTAAATGCTTTCTGAGTAAAGCAGGGGAGTGAATTGGTAGTATTGTACATCACAACCTTGCTGTTCAATACACGGAGCCCTTTGGAAACAAAAAGTTGGAAGACCTTCTCTGACATTCTGAGGTTGTGGAAGTGAGAGCCATGTTTATTATTACACACCTCTCCTCCCTCCACAAAGGTCGTCTTGGGGCTCGTTTCATTTCTGCTCCTACGCAGTCTGGATGAAATACAAAGAACCTCGGAGAGAGACCACCCGCCATACACTGACACGAGAGGAAACAAACATGAGAGAGTGAGAGGGAGAGGGGGGGAGAGAGAGAGAGTGTGTGTGTGTGTGAGAGAGAGAGAGAGAGAGAGAGAGAGAGAGAGAGAGAGAGAGGGAGAGAGAGCTCCATGGCAGCCAGATAGATAATTTATTGAGGTAGACAGATAGGATAGAGAAGATACGATGGATACAAAGATAAGAAGATATAGAAGATGAATTCATAAATAGGGAGAGATGGATAGAGAGAGTAATACAGAGGGAGAGCTCAATTGATATATTGATAGATAGATCAATAGATGGATATATATGGATAGATATATCTATATCTATCTATATATAGACAGACGGACAGACAGACTGAT
>JAXIVH010000031.1:4357870-4365370 GCA_036785325.1 Urophycis tenuis
AAACTTTGACAGCACTGGATCTGTTTCCTGTTGAGATGAACCAGGATTGACCAGCTGTCATCTGAACTCCAAATGACTGGTCTACCCACGGGCCGTCTGAGGACATTGTGGCATCTCTGATGAGAAAGGTTTATTCAAAGTATCTAACCTCTGATTAGGTACAGGATCGCAAGATTAATTTACATGACATTACAATAACTTACAATAAATTATATTAAATTGCATGACACTGCACTACTTTGCTGCGGCTGAAAACAACAAAGGAATACAATTGTGGATACACTAAATAGAAATTGTGAAGAAACCTGAACAGTGTGGATATGTAACCAGATAGAGTCATTACCTAGGAAATCACAACGGCAACTCCACAATGTCAACATTCAGTTTTAATTACTTCTCATTTCAAGGAAAGATTCACTAAGATCTCTTTTTCAGTGCTTGAAAAGTATAACAGTTAAGTTTGGGTGTTTGGTGGTTACAGATGGTTAAATGAAGGTTTCATTAAGAGATGGAAGACAACTAAATTCTGACTAAACTGAGGGCTTTGTTTTTTCCCCATAGGTTTTTTTTTTCTTGCCACCATTTGGATCAGATGAAAGGACACGGGATCAAAGGGAACGGCCACCAGAATCCTGCGTTCACTGAAGCCAGTCGCGTTGGGTCGAGGTGCGCGCTAAATGATGAAACAGATGTGTTTTGCTGTGCCGGGTCGCCCGAGGCCTCCCTCTCAGACCTCGCCGCCGGTGCTGTGGATCAAACCTCTGGACGACGACAGGTTTGCTCCGCGAGCCTTCGGGTGGATTCTCCCCGTGAGTCTCCACAGGCAGGCCGCTGTGCTGCTAATGTGCCGTCTAATCAAGCCAATCAGCTGCTAAAGGTCAGGTAACGGGCGGCGCGCCGGGATCATATGCTAGCCGCTATCCCTCGCCACGGGGGCGGACGCCGCCAGCGGCCTGCCGCCCGCCGAGCCCGCGTCAAAACACCGGCGTGGCTAATTAGCTTAACATCTCCCGTGGCCTCCCCCGCGGTTCAGATGGGGGCCGGGAGGACAGCGGCGCCGGCCGGGCTTCATTAGGGTGTTTTGAAGGGAAGGGGCGAGCCCGGATGGCTGTTGATTTCCTCTCGGTATGCATGAGTGTCCCTCCGGCCGCTATGCTAATCCCGGAGAGTTTGAGAGCCACCTCGTTTGGCCTGGATGTGGATCCGCGCCGGGGAACTTACGCATGCAAATTGGACCGAGTCGATTCCCCGGTGACTCGACGGTAATGCAAGGTTGAAGAGATATGAAGGAATTTCGGGTGAGAACGTTTGGAGCTTGAATTCGTTTTATGTGGGGGTTTTTTTTTTTCTTCGAATTTCAGTTGAGTTGAAATCAGGCCTGGCTTAATGTTGTAAACGGTTTACTCTACAGGAAGCTGGTTTTTGTTCAGATTTCAATCCAAGGCCAGCCAGCAAAGTGGGTAAAGAACCGCTATCCCATGGTGTGAATGTGTGTGCATGCGTGTGCATAGGTGCGTGTGTGTGTGTGTGTGTGTGTGTGTGTGTGTGTGTGTGTGTGTGTGTGTGTGTGTGTGTGTATGTGCTTGTCTTCATGTGTGTGCACACACACAGATGTGTGTGTGTGTGTGTGTGTGTGTGCGCGTGCGCTCACTTACAAAACCTGACAAAATGAAACGCTTTAAAAATGTGAAATCCTCCAGGCTCTGCAATTATCTTCAAGCGTCGTCATGCATTAAGGCATTAACGTGTGCTCTTGATGTCGTCTCCTACACATGCTACCTCTCATCGCTGTTGCCATGCAGCTGTTAGCTCGCCACACTGCTTTCACATCATTGGTTGTTCAACCCTCCACCGACAGCTTTTGCGCTGTTTACGCGAAACGCTCCATCTCGTTTGAACAGAAGAAGCACGAGTGGGTGGGGGGGGGGGGGGGGGGGGGGGGGGGGGTCCAACCCAATGGCAGATTAGTTTGGACTGATCACTCTTTCAACGTGTGACAAAAACAGACTGGCACACCGGCGGTTCTCTTTTCATGCTGGTCCACTCTTTTCTAAGAAGTGGATCTCACTCAGTGCCTGTGATTACATGTTTTCCCATTCAACAGCTACTTGTCTCTTAACCATCCCTGGGAGGAGGCAGACCTCCTCTGTCTGCCCCTGGCGGTGCCGTGTCCACCGGGACTGGATCAGGTCCCCGGTCGGGTCAGAACCCCTGGCGGTGCCGTGTCCACCAGGACTGGATCAGGTCCCCGGTTGGGTCAGAACCCCTGGCGGTGCCGTGTCCACCAGACCCGGATCAGGTCCCCGGCCGGGATCAATAAAGTCAGACTTAATGATCGGTGAGGCTTGAATAGAAATGTCACTTTTTTGTTTGTTTTGCCATGAGCTTGTGTGACAGCTGTCTCCTCGGCTACATGTTGTCTGTCTGGGTCTGAGCTGAAGTGACAGGGACACGCTCCCCAGGAGATTGGAAATCAAAGCACACACGGAGATTTTGTCAGTAATTATGTTTTGTTCCGTCTCCAAAAATTATGAAAGTCCCCGTCGTTGGTTACATAATCCGGTTGAATCATATCTTCACTTCTCTCTCACATCAACTCACGTTACTCAGACTCTGCAACACTCAGCTTCTCTCTCTGCTCCAGTCTCTCTCTCTCTCTCTCTCTCTCTCTCTCTCTCTCTCTCTCTCTCTCTCTCTCTCTGTCCTCTCCTTCTCCTCTGTTCCTCCCTTCTGATGCTGGACCTCCTGTGTTGAATGAAAGGTTAGAAACAGTAGGAAGATAATGTGTTGAGAAACCCATGCAAGTACACACATACATATATACACACACCCAAAGACACGCAAACACACAGACACAAACACTGCACACACACAGCACACACACACATACATATATAGGCAAGGCAAGGCAAGGCAAGTTTATTTGTATAGCACAATTCAGCAGCAAGGCAATTCATTGTGCTTTACATACATAAAAGCATTAAAATACAATAAAAGCATAGCAAAAAATAAAAAAAATAAAAGAAAATAAAAAAATAACACATACATACATACATACATATACAGCATTAAAAGCATTGAAATTAAAATACAAGCATAAAAAGGAAATTAAAACATGTTAAGATAAGCTTAGGGGAAGGCTGTAGCAAACATAAAGGTCTTTAATCTGGATTTAAAAGTGGTGAGTGTTTCAGCAGACCTACAACTTTCTGGCAGTTTGTTCCATATATGTGGCGCGTAAAAACTGAACGCTGCCTCTCCATGTTTAGTTCTGACTCTGGGGACAGTAAGCAGACCCGCCCCAGATGACCTGAGAGATCTGGATGGTTCATAGAAAATGAGAAGATCTGAAATGTACTTTGGTCCCAAACCATTCAGTGCTTTATAAACTAACAGCAGTACTTTAAAGTCAATTCTCTGACAGACAGGAAGCCAATGTAACGATCTGAGAACTGGAGTAATGTGATCCATTTTCTTAGTTTTTGTGAGGACTCATATACACACCCAAAGACTCACAGACACACAGACACAAACACACACACACACACACATTCCCATACATGTGCGCACACACGTACACACACAAATACACACACACACAAACGCACAGACACACAGACTGAACACACACACATACTAACACAGAAATCAGTGACAGTCTATCAATCTATCTATTATTCATCTATCCATCAATCTATCTATTATTCATCTATCCATCTGTCCATTATCTGTATATCCATCTATCTATCTGTCTATTTGTCTGTCTGTCTGTCTGTGTGTCTGTCTGTGTCTGTCTTTCTGTGGATTCAATATCAGATAGAAATATAAAAACTAAACAGACGACCAGCTTTCTGGTTAGGAACAGCTCCTCCAAACAGAAGACTCGGCGCTTAAGCACAGCCCTAACGAACCACTGGGAGCGTTCACACAGACAGGGCCCCGCGGCACAGAGCACATGTTTCACATGACGGTCCACTAAACCCCGGCCGCGCTGTTGACAGGCCACGGTCACGCAATACCCCCCCAACATACGGCCGTCAGCCGCCTGAGCCGCCCCAGCCTGCGCCGTGTGCTCTGTGTGTTCGGTTACAAACGGTAGGAAGGGTAAATAATAAACATTTATTCATACCATTCACATTGATGAATAACACCTTCCTCTGCTCATCCAGCCGTGATAATTCACATGGCGCACCAGCATGGGTCACCTTTGTTTGTTTCCGAGCTCCCATCGACGCTGATGGTTTGTGCTTGTGTAAGCGGTGTGGATGTAGATTGTATACTGTAGACACATCAAACATAATGACACCATAGTCTCGCCATATCCCCTGGATGTTTGGGGGAATTGAATTTGAACGCTCTACATTAGAGATAATGTGGAATACATTATTATGGGATGCCGCAGTCTCCCGGAGACAGCGAGAGAAATGAGACTGTCAAATCATTTTAATCTCAGTGGAGATTATCTATTGTACTCTAATGTTTAAATCAAATAGTTTTGCTCTCTGAAACTTGCCTTTGCGTTTTATTAAAGAGAGTGTCTGCAGTGTTGTGTAGCAAACGCCGAAGATACCATAGCACGGCGTACAGCATAGTGTAGCAAAACATAGCATCATAACAGCATACATGCATTGCTCTGTTGTTTCGACAGAGCAATGCACAATGAGAATGTAGCAGGCTGTGCATTTGCGACAATTCCCAAATTTCCAAAACCTTATTTTGCCGCCCACGCCACAACCCCACCCAATCACCCGCCACCTGTACAACCAAAGACATCCATCCTTTTCAGCCCTCGTTGGGCCTCAAACAGATGGCTGAAGGCCCCCCACTGGCACTGTACCCACCGAGGAAGAGGAGGGGGGGTAGAGGAGTCAGGCGTGAGGAGGAACGTGGAGGACAGGGGGGTGAGGAGGGGATGAACGGGGGGCGAGAGAGGAGGAAGAGCAAGGGAGGAGAGAGGGAACAATTCTGGGGCAGGATCGTTTTTTATGTAAATAGGCATTGCTACTGTGATGAAGAAAACAAGACTTCTCCTCTGATTGAAAATGAGACGACAGAGGCAGCCAGCGCTGGCTGGTTTAAGAGGGCTTCCACTGGGGTCCTTCACCTAACAATGCTTTTCAAGAGTGAAGACTCGAAGCTCGAAATTGACAAAACAAATCTGTGAAACGCAGAGGCTCCGACTGTTGCTGGAAGAACAACAGAAAACTGTGAAACCAATCATGTTCACCTGTGGAGAACGATGTGCCTAATCTCTTGTTGTCCGTCACTTAGAAGGAGGAATAACTTTGCCACATTAGTGTCAAAACCAACTGTGTTTATCAGATCTTTCTGGTTATTTTTCCACCACAGAAGAAAGCACGTAATGTTTGTCTCTCTTCCAATTCACGGTGCCTTTGAAACACTGCAATCCTCTTTCTCAGAAGAATACACAAACGTTTCCCCCTGAAGGCGCCGGAATTATTGTATCTACAGATGTTGTTATCTGGGATGTTGTGGGCGTTTACCTCAGGATTGGCGCGGATCTCTTGATCAGTCACAGTCTGCTGTCTGCACAACACAATGCAGCGCCTGAAGCTGTTCTCCAGCCAGGGCCAGGCCCTTCGTCCTCCAGGATGAACCTACAGACCACGGTTTGGTCGTTTCCATGATCTCCTACGGACCTGTCCACAGGGGACCCCTCCGTCGTCGGCCTTTGGTGGTCATTGGTGTTTTGTTATCGACTTGGTGCTGTCTTGCAGAAGTTGTCTGTGATTGTTTGCGTTCCTCAAAGACCGAGGCAGATCCATTGTCGTCGTCATCTTCGTCATCCGCACCCCGTCTTCCGAGTGCTGTGAATGATTATCATCTTTGACAGAAATGAACAAACCAGACATTTTTTTCTTGCCATTGTTCCATTGTAGCTTATTTTACAAAGGTTTCATTTCCCAGATGCCGGGGGAAGGAAGGGGTCTTTTTTCTTCTTCCCCCCATTACTGCAACGCTCGCCGAAGGCCAAGCGATACCCAGTGTGTCTCTCAGACATGGGAATACTTTATTTATACTCAAGAGGAGGTCGAAGGCATGAGATTGCACCATCCTCCATCTCCACGCTTTCTCCTCAGAGCCGTGCCACACAAGGTCTCTCTGAAGCCCCACACGTTCCTGATCAACACAAACAAAGGCGTGTGGTTGTGTCAATGCAGACGGAGCTTGTACCTCATTGTGTGTGTGTGTGTGTGTGTGTGTGTGAGTATGTGTGTGTGTGTGTGTGTGTGTGCGTGTGTGTGTGTGTTTTTTATAGGTCTTGCCGTCATAGTGACACCAAAGCCCAGAGACTTCTCGTGTTAAGCAGTGTTTTGATGACTCCAGTGGCTGCTGCTGTGTCATCAGACCTCAGACACACACACACACACATGCACACGCAGACACGCACATGCGCACACACACACACACACACACAAATCACAGCCAGTGCCGAGCAGCGCCAGGAGACAGTGACGGGGTGCAACACATCCCAGCCCTGTTTTATTTAAAGCCCTGAAAGTTGTCAGGAAGGTCAGAGAGACGTAGAGGGACTTTTAGGCTCTCCATAGATCCTGGTGGTTCTTCCTCTTATAAGAGCCATGGGAATGTGTTTTTTTTCTTTTGTGTGAATAATTCCCTCTACAGCCTCTGGCTCCACCCAGCACCCAGACCTGATCAGACCTGATGTAGACCCAGCACCCAGACCTGATCAGACCTGATGTAGACCCAGCACCCAGACCTGATCAGACCTGATGTAGACCCAGCACCCAGACCTGATCAGACCTGATGTAGACCCAGCACCCAGACCTGATCAGACCTGATGTAGACCCAGCACCCAGACCTGATCAGACCTGATGTAGACCCAGCACCCAGACCTGATCAGACCTGATGTAGACTTAGCACCCAGACCTGATGTACGAGGTGGGCTCCTGAAGAATGCAGAGCCAGCAGAGTGATTTCACCGATTGAATTTGCAGTTGTCAGCATAAATGAAGCACACACACACACACACACACACACACACACACACACACACACACACACACACACACACCATGCATAGGTTAAATGCAGTGCACATACATGAGACACTTTGAGCCAAACCTATGTCTCTATCTGTCATGTGTGTAGAAAAGCAGACTAAAGTGTGCATGTTCGTCCATAGAAATGTCTTTTAAGTGTTTGTGCATGCTTAACCTTTTCTTCTGAATGTGTGTGTGTGTGTGTGTGTGTGTGTGTGTGTATGTCTGTGGACTGTGTGTGTATTCCTGTGAAGGACTTGTGCTTGTAGAGCTTAATCGATGCCACAGCATGTGTGTGTGTGTGTGTGTGTGTGTGTGTGTGTGTGTGTGTGTGTGTGTGTGTGTGTGTGTGTGTGTGTGTGTGTGTGTGTGTGTGTGTGTGTGTCTGTGTGTGTGTGTGTGTGTGTGGTGGGGGTCCCCCAGGGCGTTAAAGAGCCTGTCGACAGGCTGATTTGCTGTTGCACGCAAAGGTGTG
>JAXIVH010000031.1:4375370-4382870 GCA_036785325.1 Urophycis tenuis
GTGTGTGTGTGTCTCATTGTATTTGTGTTTGTGTCTCAGTATGTGTGTGTGTGTTTGTATGTGTGTGTGTGCGTGTGTGTGCGTGTGTGCGTGTGTGTGTGTGCCTCTGTTGAATTATTCGCGCTGATCAATTCACAGTAGTGTGTATCGTTTAATCTATACCGCCACAAGTGTTTCATCTCATCTCAACACTTACAGACGCTTTCCTGGGCAGAATCCGTGCAGAAACGCTGAAACACATCAAAGCCTCCAGGAACTGTTTAACAGTGCAACAGTTCAAAGTGAGAGAGCATTCTGTTGTAAACTGACATGTGAGCTACTCGGCTTTGGGGCGCTCTCTCGTTGTTCTGCAACACGCTGGACAGGGTTTTAATTTCCCTGACGAGTGCCTTTCAGTTTGGGGCCAAATGATGTCCGTGTGTGTCCCAGTTCAGTGTCAAAGAATTTGGCTCAAAGTGGATTTGGAGGCGTGTGCACAAGACATCTCCAAACAAAAAACTGTTCATTTTGATTGAATACACTGCAACATTCTTTAAGGGCCTGCTGATCTGTGTAAACACATACTATACGCCCCGTATGGTGTTAATATCCAATGCAGATGGAGTTAGATGCCATCTGGCTGGCTCTGACCTTTAGAAATGGGATTTCTACCCCCGCTCATTCATTTCTGACAGCCAGGACCATTTCCATGGTAACCAAATGTGTTTCATTTTGGAAAGACACGAAGAAAGACACAGGACATGAAAGTGGATGCTGTGGAATATGTGAAATGATAGAGAGAGAGAGAGAGAGAGAGAGAGAGAGAGAGAGAGAGAGAGAGAGAGAGAGAGAGAGAGAGAGAGAGAGAGAGAGAGAGAGAGAGAGAGAGAGAGAAAGAGAGAGAGAGAGAGATATGTATATTCTTCAACCAGTTTTGGATTTCGATTGCATCCACATTCAGAAAGTCATCTGCTAACACGACAGGCCCAGCGCTCTCCGGGCCGTCTCACCTGTCGGCACACAGGAAGCAGATTAACCACAGAGCCCTGCTTGGTATGCGCACACACACGGGCTGACAGGTTTCAGATGTGGACGCCGGCGGCCGTGGTGTCCCCCATCTCTGACAATGGCCACAGCGACCGTGGTGGACCAATCTACTGTGGAAAACACCTTCATTGATAGACAAGGCCATCGCAAGGCGACAGTCATCACACAACAACCAGGAACGGTCTCAAACCAACGTCAGCCACCTGCTCTATGAGTTGTCCTTGTACTCCAAGTTGTCCTGAGCTTCCCAGTGGTTGGCTGAGTGTAATGTATACCTCACGTGTGATGTCAACCTAAGTGCGACCTCTATGTGATGTACACTACAGTGTAATGTGGTCCGCAGTGTGACGTAGACTGCAGCATGATGTAGACCACAGTGTGATGTAGAGCTCTATGTGATGTAGACTTCAACATGATGTAGTCCTCAGTGTGATGTAGACCTCAGCATGATGTAGACCACAGTGTGATGTAGAGCTCTGTGATGTTGACCTCAACATGATGCAGACCACAGTGTGATGTAGAGCTCTGTGATGTAGACCTCAACATGATGTAGACCACAGTGTGATGTAGAGCTCTATGTGATGTTGACCTCAACATGATGTTGACCTCAACATGATGTAGTCCTCAGTGTGATGTAGACCTCAGCATGATGTAGACCACATTGTGATGTAGAGCTCTATGTGATGTAGACCTCAACATGATGTAGACCTCAGTGTGAAGTAGACCTCAGTGTGTTGTTGTCCTCAGTGTGATTTAGACCTCAGTGGTAAGTAGACCTCAGTGGGTTGTAGACCTCAGTGTGATGTAGCCCTCAGTGTGCTGTTGTCCTCAGTGTGCTGTTGTCCTCAGTGTGATGTAGTCCTCAGTGTGATGTAGACCTCAGTGTGATGCAGACCTCAGTGGGATGTAGGTCTGTACAGAGGTTGCTTGGTGTTCACTGCGTGTCGTGTTCCTCTTCTGCCTGTCAGTCATGCTTCAGCCCCTGAGCTTGGCAGGTGCTCCAAGCCCATGCTGAGGGTCTTAGCAGTGGAGGACTGGAGGCCACTGTTCTCTGATTTATCAGGTGGGGAAACCTTCTGGGAAACCCCCCTGACTAACCAATATGGCAGCGAGGGGAGACAGGTCTATTGGAGTGAGCTCAGGTACTACATCAATAATGGTCAAACAAGGGAAACACATTATGCTGATTTATTCAGCATTGAACTCAGGTCTCAGCGGCCCAGTGGGCACATTTCAAGGGGATAGTGGGTTATAGAATAACTTCCCAAAAAAGACCCTGTGATCCACTACCTTTGCGCTAAAAACAACAACAACAAAATATTGGCTCCTGCTTTCGGTTCTACTTTGCTTTGGCTTACTTGTTGGTTGATTTCACCTCCTGCCTCTTCCCTGTTCCAACACAGATACTCAAACAATGTATTAGCAAGCTGTGTTTATTCAAACAAGGTCAAAGGCCCCACCGACCAATCGAATAGACAAACATAATTCCAGCTCTGAAGAGGATGATTAGCACGATGTGACAACATCTCTACCTTTTATTTGAAAAGCCAGGACATAATGATTAGTCGTCCACTGATGGGTCTGTGTTACTGTTTGAGGGCCGGGAACAGGCTTCACTCATGGGTGCAGCTTGTGTCTGCAGCATTGTACTGGTGGCTTGTATGGACACTAGACCAAAACTGTATTGGCTTCATGAAAAAAGAACCCTCTCTCTCTCTCTCTCTCTCTCTCTCTCTCTCTCTCTCTCTCTCTCTCTCTCTCTCTCTCTCTCTCTCTCTCTCTCTCTCTCTGTCTCCCTCCTCTCTCAGTCCTCCCCAGAGATCAGCAAGGAGGTGCTTAGGGAAACAGAGAGAGAGGGAAGATGGATTTACCCATTATCGTGACTCTGAATCCCAATGAGCGCGATTGATAACTCCAAGAAGTGTGTGTTGGGGGAGATCAAACCAGTCGGCTTGTGGTGATGAGCAACGGCACACACACACACACACACACACACACACACACACACACACACACACACACACCACACACACACACACACAGATACACACAAACACACCAGACACACACGTAGCAAAATACACCTGTTCTTGGCGTCGTGATTTGTTGGGCAACCTCCTTCAAATTAGTAATATTTGCTGCCCGATTGTCTAATTATGTTTATAATATCTGACATCTTGATCAGGAGGCTTGCTCCGTGTGAGTTTAGGACTGTGGTGTTCATTACTGCAGTATTTACAATTTAGCCGTTAGGCATTTTGCTCATCAAGTCATTTTTTCTTTTCAGCTAAAGCTACTTACACGTGAATTCATATAGGTTGTTTATATCCTCTCCTCTATCCAGACTTTAAAGAGGAGGGAGAGGGAGAGGTGTGGGGTGTGTCCTTGCTAGCTAGGTACCCAGAACGGGGTTCCACCTTCCACCTTGAGTGCGGTGAGAGAAACCCCCTCTCCCCTTTGATTAATAATCAATGGAAACGTAAAGCACTTCATCCGATTGGCTGGGATTGCCTTGTGGTTCGTGAGGCAGCTTGAGACTGCATACGGCCATGAGGAAAAGCTGATCGGGAGATAAAAAGAATGCGGCGCCTCCTCTGGATGAATAAACCGTGGACGGCACCGGAGGGCATCACCGCACACGAGTCAGGTTCATGGGCGCAGTGTGCGCGCATCCACTGCCTCTCCCTCCACAGCCCAAATGTTGGGCTTCAGCTTTCAAAGCAGAACCCCCGCCACTGCACCGCGCGGCGCAACGCCTCTGACAAGCCCTCTCCGAGCGAGGAGCGCGTTCTCTTCACCGTGTGTTCTCCGGCTCTCGGGGGAACCCTCCAGCAGCCAACAGCCATCAGAGGTTGACGAGGAGCAAGACCAGACTCGCAACTCTCCGCCGGTCATAAGGTAGCGCATCAGGCCGAGATGTGAAAAGATAATCTGTGCTTGTACCAGCGTGTTGCCGGGGAGTCCATGTAAACACATCGTCCCCCCACCGCCTCGGGGGAGGGGGGGGGCTTCCAGTGATGCGCAAGAGCCTTATTCAACGAAAGTGGATGAGAGCCCATCCAGTTGCTGCAGGAGCCGCTGTCTCTCCCTTTTACCAGAATGCTTTGCGGCAAAACCTCTCTCGGTGTCTATGTGTCATTCGCGATGATTGAGATGCTTTTCAGGGACAATACAAACACATCCCCGGCTCAGCACTTAAGATCCATCACCTCAGCGAGCCATCTCTGGAATACGAGCCGGCCTGCCGCCGCCGCCGCTGCCGCCACGGCGGCTGACTCTACGGCGGCTGACTCTAGAGCCTTTGTGTTGCATTGCATGCGGCCCTCGTGAGGGTCTTTGTGCAGCTCCGTCGCGTGGAGGTGCGGGAGAGACCGTGGACTATCACGGATCGTCAGTGAGTGGCTCTGACGCTCCACCAGCAACCCCACCCGCTTCCTCCCCTCCAACCCCACCCCCCCCCCCCCCCCCAACACCACTCGAGTTGAAGTCATTACCATGACTTTAACCAGAAGGGCTCGCTGATTGGCTGACACACATCAGTCATCAATGCAGCGCTCTTGCAAGGGCTGAGTGAGTGAGGGTTGGGTAATAATGGGGGGTGGGGGGGGGGTGGGGGGGGCAGCCCCTTTACAGTGAAACAAACACCCCAAAACAAAAAGAAGTGCTGCTTAGATGGAGATGTATTTAAATACATCTAAATGCATTTCTGAGTTTTGGTTTCTCGAGCGCTATTGTAGGTTAGAGACTAGAGCATTCTCATTTTTCTAGTGTTACTCTGTGTGCAACACTGTATATACTGGATGTATAATTACATGCAAAGTAGTACCGTTCAGCTGATCAACCGTATTGAGTAGGCTCCAGTACGGACCATTTGGTGGTTGCATCCACAAGGAAAACAGGGGGCTACATTCCAACACACATAAACAAAACAAATCAAAACCTTTCTATTAATGTTTTTTTCAGTGTGTTTCATCTCAGAGTATGGATCCTCGTTCGTCTCTGCAGAGTCCCGTGTCGTAGAGATTTGGTGGGATGAACATTCCCAATCTGATAGCAGGATTCTCAATGACATCACCATGTTGGACCCTCAAGCAAGCACACATCTCCGGAGTCCATCCAGTGAGCGTTGAGCCATTTTCTCTCACCGCGTTACACAGAATGGCCTTCGACTGAACGCCGAAGGAGCCATCTTAACCGGGCTTGCTTCCCTCAGATGGGACCATAAAACAGCAGCTTGGCAGTGGTTGCATCACGGGCGTGTTGATATTCCAGTGTGTGTGACGTGTTCTATGATGAATGGCGTCTTCTTCTTTTCAAAGGCGCGGTCAGGACAGCTGGCGCGCTGGACACATTCATCATCATGCCTCCAGCGCTGCCCTGTGTGTATTGTAACTCATCCATTTGTTGATGAAATCACACCCATGCCTCTCTCGCTTTCTTATTTACATGCACTCAAGCCCTGCGACTTGATGGCCCCACTCGCTTCCTATCTCTCTCTGTCTCGCTCTCTCTCTCCCTCTCTCGCTCTCCCTCCCCCCCCCCCCCCCCCCCCCCCCCCCCCCTCGCTCTCTCTCTCTCTCTCTCTCTCTCTCTCTCTCTCTCTCTCTCTCTCTCTCTCTGACTCTCTCTCTCCCCCTCCCACTTTACCCCTCCCCTCTCTTAGGTCCATCTGGAAACCCCAACTGAACTCAATTACAATGGCGGCTTTTGTTGAGACAAATTAATTCTATATTGTTTTCTATTGGTCATGCTGCAGCTGTTTGTATGTGTAGGCTACTGGTCTCACTGGGCATCGTTTTCTTGCTAACCTTGAAAGACCTTCAATGGCAGGTTGCATAGAACCGCTCCGGCCCACCGTTAAACTTACTACCGGTGCGAGCGCTCCCCCTAGTGGCCATCCTATGTATGCCATCCTGGTGTATTTCCTATTTATACAGAGAATTAAGTCCAACGCCCATATAGTACTAATAATTGCATTTTTCGTTTAAACTTTCTCCTTAGCTAAGCCATTAAATACAGCTTTGATTGTCAATAGGGGGACATAATGTGTTAAAGTGTTTTAGGTTTTGCCTCACCTGATTCTGTGGCCAATGTTGTTACCACATAAATTCCTTGTGTATGCTATTACCTCTTAGTGTATGCCTGAATGTATGTACATTTATGTATATTTTTATATTTCTTTATGTATATTTTTTGTATATTGTATTACATAGGTTTATATTATATATTTATATATTCTAACACTCTACTATACGTGGAGTGTCTGTCTCTTCTTTCGTTTTTACCCTGGAGTATTGTAACAAATGCAATTTCCCTCAGGGATCATTAAAGTATGTCTGTCTGTCTGTCTGTCTGTCTGTCTGTCTGTCTGTCTGTCTGTCTGTCTGTCAATGGGAAATCCTTCCAGGTCCAGGTGATAGATTGTGGGATCTGAATTTGCACTCATGCTGTGTGCCCCTCTGTGGGACTTGGGAGAGTTTAACTTTAGAGTCTCTCTACCAAAACTGGTATGTACTGGCTGACAATTGCCTAATGAATGCAACAGTTTTATTGTAAAGAAATATCTTACATTTTATGAACATGTCATCGCATTTACCACGTCTATACAGCAGGCCTATACAGCATGTTTAACGCTGTTTTACAAAATAAGTAAGTCAGAGGCTTCTTTTTATGTCGGACCCAATAAGGGTTGAGCTTAGGTTAATAGCAAACTCAACTTTGTCTACTTCATAACTTGTGAAAGAAAAATCATATTCGGAATTAATTTCTCTGCAATTATATCGCTTAGTAGCGCGTGTAAATGTGCCTCTGTGTCTGATGCTGCCTGCACGTGACTCCAGTGTTCTGGACCACCGGCCAGGGAAGCTTCTCATTGGTCGGTTCTACTGGCGCGAGGGTGTGTCGTCTCGCTTGCTAGCTAAGCTAGCTAAAGCTAACACTGTAGTTAAAGTTGGTGTCACTTACAACAGTGGTCATGAATTAATCCAGTTGATTATTTAACTCAACTAGGACGATGTAGCGCTGTTCCCCTTGAGCTGAAATTGGAAATAAGACGCCTGAGACCAACTTAATCATATCTCAAGAATGAAAACAAAAGAAAAGATAGTTCAGCCTGGAGAGGTAAAAAATGTATGGTACCTAAAAGGTACCTATGCTAACTTCTAGCATATAAAAAGCCCTGTTCCGTGTCAAACTCTTCATCAAGTGACTCAAAGAGAGTCATCCATCGCGTGCGGATGATAATGTCACCAAGTTAGGCTCACTGGGAACAATGCCGCCGACAGACTGGATAACTCCGGTATGTACCTGTCAGAATGACCTGTATGATCATCTGTGGAGAGGGCGAAGTGTCAGGTGTTTGTTTGAGACGACTTCTGAGGACAACACAGACGGAGGGACCATCGCGACACCAGCCCTCTTTCACTCCAGTCATTCAAAACTTATTTCCAGATTGGCTTACATTGCAATGTTTAC
>JAXIVH010000031.1:4397870-4412679 GCA_036785325.1 Urophycis tenuis
AATTAAACAACTCTTCTGACATAATGACAAATGCAGTCATATAATGCATTTAGTCATAAAATAACATTATTTTTATTGTCAAGAAGTATCTCTTAAAAGGTGTATTGTGTAGGATTTAGTAGCATTTCAAGCATTCTGTCTTTATGTTTAGTATTTTGTAATATTCATATTATAGGAGCATAGGAGCATAGCTCTTCATGACTGCCGTGAAATGATGGCATTTTAAATTGATATTGATAAATTGATATTGGCAACTGCAGGATTAGAACCTGCCAAAAAATATATAAATGAAATATAAACATACTTTTCGTTGTCGGCAGGATTCGACCTGCGTGGGGATACCCCAATGGATTTTTTTACATGTCTGTAATTTGTTGGATAAGTGCATAAACTGGTGGTAAATTTTCATGAACTGCTGGTGACGTCATAATGGTTCAATCGTCCAGTTGTCGTGGCCGAGTGGCTAAGGTGATGGACTAGAAATCCATTGGGATCTCCCAATGGACGAACAGGACAAATATTGCAAAAACACTAATTTTAATTTGCACCTCAAAACCAATTTTTCTACACACTGCACTTTTAAAGGGATATTTATTTAGTTATTTAGTCTTTGAAACTGTTAGTCAAAGGCCTATTAGTAAGATATCAAATCTGATTATATATTAACATGTTTATACATAAACATGTCATAGCTACAGCTGTCCGTTCTGGGCTGCTGTAGAAACATTGCAGTGCAAGATGGCAGGCTCTGTGGATATAAAGGGTAACTAAGGTAATGAAAACATGATTCAGATTTTCATGGGATTATACCCAATTAAAATATACTATATAAAATTCCAACCAATTCCATTTCACAAAAAATTGTCATAGTTCACCTTCAAAGCTGACCACATTTTATGAATGGTGTAAGCACATGGACCGTGTCTATGTACACATTTTGTGATAGTCGTCTTCTAACAGAGGTGAGCAAACTATGTGATAACATAATCATATCTAGCATAACTACTCCGTTGTCGGCAGGATTCGAACCTGCGCGGTATCTATCTACAACACCTCAACCACCCGCTCCCAACTATCTAGCTCTACAACACCTCAACACCCGCTCCCAACTCTACAACACCTCAACCACCCGCTCCCAACTCTACAACACCTCAACCACCCGCTCCCAACTATCTAGCTCTACAACACCTCAACCACCCGCTCCCAACTCTACAACACCTCAACCACCCGCTCCCAACTCTACAACACCTCAACCACCCGCTCCCAACTATCTAGCTCTACAACACCTCAGCCACCCGCTCCCAACTCTACAAGACCTCAGCCACCCGCTCCCAACTCTACAACACCTCAACCACCCGCTCCCAACTCTACAACACCTCAACCACCCGCTCCCAACTATCTTATCTCTACAACACCTCAACCACCCGCTCCCAACTATCTATCTCTACAACACCTCAACCACCCGCTCCCAACTATCTAGCTCTACAACACCTCAACACCCGCTCCCAACTCTACAACACCTCAACCACCCGCTCCCAACTCTACAACACCTCAACCACCCGCTCCCAACTCTACAACACCTCAACCACCCGCTCCCAACTCTACAACACCTCAACCACCCGCTCCCAACTCTACAACACCTCAACCACCCGCTCCCAACTCTACAACACCTCAACCACCCGCTCCCAACTCTACAACACCTCAACCACCCGCTCCCAACTCTACAACACCTCAACCACCCGCTCCCAACTCTACAACACTTCAACCACCCGCTCCCAACTCTACAACACTTCAACCACCCACTCCTAACGTCTCGAAAGCCCCAACACCTCCTGATAATGGTCTATACACCACACCCCACACCTCTGGACTGTTGCCCAAACTGTTGTTATTTATGCCTTTGTACATGTTCTTAAATTGTGTGAAATCCTGCACATTTGCACATCTACTTTGCACAATTTATATCTGCACATCTATTTTTATATTTACACCTCAGTCAGACTCATCGACGAATTGCACCATTCATCTTCAATAGGATGATTACTATGTATGTATATAGGTTTTAATTTTTTCATTTGATCTGATTCTAAGAGCTCTCATATAATGTCATCTTAATTTGGGTAAATCTATTTATTGTTTATACTCTGGTCCTTTAGTGCACTCCTATATATATGCATCATGCATATAATAACTCATATACTGTGATTTAATCGTAATATTACATTTTATTTTGCTGTTTTTTATTTTATTTATTGTCTGAATATGTAACAAAAAATGTTACTTGACTCTGTAACATGTACTTAATTATTAGTAGTATGGAAATGCAGTGGAGTTGAAGTAAGCAAAAGTCATGTATAAAAAAAAAAGCGGGTAAAGCAGAGATACTCAGATATAATACTTCAGTACAGTAAGACAGTGTTTCAAGGACCCCTGTGGATATGGTTTGTGTTCTGGGGGGTTGAGTCAGGGCCGGCCCGAGGCATAAGCGAACTAAGCGGCCGCTTGGGGCCCCCTGGCCATCCGGGCCCCCCCCCCCCCCCCCCCCCCCCCCCCCAAAAAAAAAAATTTTTTTTTAAAGTTTTTTTTTTAGTTTTCAGGAATAATTGTCATTGTTGAACCCTTGTTGTTATTATTCTTAATTTTTAGCATTCAATTTTGACTGTTTTAAGAAGTAAACCACACTTAAGCGTTTCACTTCAAATATGAGAGTTAAAAATGAATGTGTGATTTCAGTAACCTCTAAGGTTAAAAAGACACTAGTTTGGGGCAAATAACTACTATATTAATACAAGGGTGGATTACTCTCTTAATGGGGCCCCAGATCAAATATAGAATGTGTTATGCTCCTTATTCATCCAAAATGGGTTATGGGTTGATGTCTGAATGGGGCCCCTCAGGTTAATATCCCAGGATATGTGATGTGATATATCTGAAAGCCCTCTAAATCATGAAATTCTGCTTATGACACAATGTCTGTGTCAAACCCTGAATGTGTAATCAATTATGGACTTAACTTTGAATCCAAAATATAGGCCAGGCCTTTAAAGTAGGCTTATGGTTTGGGGGCAGCTAAACGCAGTGCTGTATCTGTTCGCCTGTGCAGGCCCTGCAAGTCAGGTTATAGGCTGAATGAATGAATCTGAACAAATTAAGGTATTGCCTATCTCAGGGGCGGAGCGGGGGGGTGGCTTTCAGGGCTGAAGCCCCGAATCTCACTTCAAAAGCCCCGGATCTTTTTAAAGCTTTTGAAGTTATGACAACCGAATAGTTATTGTTTCTTTCCATTAAATAGTATTGTCTTGAGCAGGCCCTGCAACTGAAAATATAGGCTATGAATTAGAAGGGATTTAGGATTTGCCAGTGTCCAGCAGGTCACCCTAAAAGGGACTAGAATGCAGGAAATCGCATCTTAGAAATTAAAATATTTCTGGGGGAGAACCCCCAGACCCCTCTCTGGGCTAAGCCCCGGATGTACACACAGTCTGGCTCCACCCCTGGCCCATCTCCAGCTGGCCATCCCTAAAATGAACCAGAATACAGGAAATCACATCTACTAAATTCACATTCTGGTGACTCCACAGTGGTGGGAGGGGGCCCCAAAAGGTTTGAATCAAATTCTGTTTAGGGCCCCCAAAAGGCTAGGGCCGGCCCTGGGTTGAGTCACTCCTGCCCACCATCAAGTGTAAATACGGCCATGATTACAAGTTTAGTCATTAGCTGATGCGTTGCCTTATCATTCTCTGTACTTATCATATTACATTATCATTATCATTTGCTCATGTACTGGAAATATTTTCTAATAAAAAATAACTGTAACCCTTCCCCACTCATTAGAAACATTACTGTTATGCTTACTCCAATCTGACATCAACATCTATCTATCATATATATATATATATATATATATATATATATATATATATATATATATATATATATATATATATATATATATATATATATATATATATGTTAAACGGCAGAAAACGGCAGAAACCTAAAAAGCTGGATGAGAATAATAAATGATTCATGTTCGTAGCCATCGGCAGCGCCTTCGATTAAACGAATGTCCTCGGGGCGGCGCTGTGTCGCGGCTGCGGGGCTGGAGTTGGAGCTGAAGGTGGAGCGTCACTGTAAACACGGAACTGGTGTCGCTGCCGCGGGCCAATGTGCAGTGTTTCAATTTTCCAGTGTTCCAGCTAAACCGAGATCAGCGGAGCAATAATGAAGCTCTGTGCACTTCTCTTGGTCATGGCATGCCTTGCGCCTCTAACGCAGGTGCATTGTAAATCCTACTCCAAAGCCAAGCGCTTGACTAAGGTGAAGGTAAGGAAGGAACCGATTCACGTAGTAACATTTGTGGTACATTGTGTACACATGCGGCTCATGTGTGACAATTGTTGACCTGTCTGTTTTGCGCAGTTGGTTGGCTTTGACTGGAAGAACTGCGGACAACCGGACGCCCCGGCGGTGATGAAGACGCTGGACTTGTCCCCAGACCCTATCGCCATCCCGGGGGACCTGACTGCCAGCGCTTCGGGCTCCACCTCTGTAGAGCTGGCCTCGCCGCTGTCCGTGAGTACACCTTTCCGCCGAAGGAGATCATGTAATTAATGGCAGTTATTGTTATGCAATATGAATGAAAGTATGAATGAGTGAAAGTAGTGCAGAACTCCTCAAGAGTACTAAACAAAACGTAGTTGGTTGTGTTCTGTGAAGTTGTTGTGATTTCTTTTTTTATATAGCCGCTTGTGTCATTTGTGTTGTAACTCATTGTATATGAGGTATATGCTTGATTATGCAGAACAGAGACACGTTTCTCTTCTGTCGCCCTATTCGGAGCAGTGAGACAGTCTCTCACAGTTAAAAAAGCAACAAACGGCTCCGTCACTACTGTGAGCCTCATGTGAAACTCAGCGTGGCTTAGGCCTTATTGTCTGTCTGTCTAGGTCTGTGTGTGTGTGTGTGTGTGTGTGTGTGTGTGTGTGTGTGTGTGTGTGTGTGGTCGGTATTCTAGCGTCCACTCAGGCTCTATTTGAATCAAACTGAACTTGTGACAGGAGCGTCATGTTGTTAGTATTGGTTCCTCATGCTGTGTGGAGTACATGGACTATTTTGGTTGTCTTTTTTTTAGAAAGGCTCCATAGGATCCAGCAGGATTTGAACCACTTTGTGGTAATACAATCTGTCGATAATGATGCAGGCTTAGGGTCATACATGTATCCTTTTTCATATATATATACTGTATATATATATATATATATATATATATATATATATACAAACACACACACACACCAACCTCATCATTAACCAACCACAACCTGGAATCTCCTTGGAGATGGCAACAACAACAAGCCGCATTCCAGGGCTCGTCGTCCACCTCTGCCCAGCTGGACGGCCTCACGGTGAGGATTTAGCATCACTGGGGCGAACAGAGCCACAACCTCCTTTGTCTGACCGGGACATGGCTGATCGGCATGCTCGAGGCTGTGTTGACGGGGTTGATGTTTAAGTCAGCCATATTGTGTCTGAGGTTACCATAGAGACCGATCTCGATCAGAAGCCACGTTGTGAGCAAACCCTCCGCGATGCACTGAACAAACACACTGCTGTGCGTCACTCTGGGCTTGTGACAGTCAGCACGGCCGAGTCGACTACAAAATAGCTGCTCATAACCAACGGAGAGTGCCGAACGAGGCAACAGGACGCCACGGGGGAAGCAGCCTAACTTCAGACAGGCGACACGAGATGCATCTGGCAAGACATGAGGACTACAGCAGACTACAAGGGGAGGCCCCACAACCGGGCCCCGCGGCGAGAGTCGACGTGTCTCTGCCTGACGAACTAAACAACTTCTATGTTGGCCTTGAGGCTGGCGGCGCTGCAGCGGGTCCACAGCGTGAGTCTCAGGTCCACAGCGTGAGTCTCATGTCCACAGCCTGAGTCTCAGGTCCACAGCCTGAGTCACAGGTCCACAGCCTGAGTCTCAGGTCCACAGCCTGAGTCTCAGGTCCACAGCCTGAGTCTCAGGTCCACAGCCTGAGTCTCAGGTCCACAGCCTGAGTCTCACGTCCACAGCGTGAGTCACAGGCCCACAGCCCGAGTCTCACATGATCGAAGAGGTCTCAGGGTTCGCAACGTGAGCTGGAGGAATGCTGCAGAACCGGGCGGAGGAAAATCCCAAGCCAAAACCACCTCCTCCTGCACGCGGGGTCCCTGTGGAGAGGGGGAGCAGCTCTAAGTACCTCCGTGTCCCACTTCACACTCTCGCTCAAGACGCTCAAGACTGCGACCGTTCATCACGGGGATGCAGGGTCATTTTGACCTCGGTCGCATTGGTACCAGTAAAAAAACAAAGAGCAGTTTGGAGAGAACTATTAGCACTGCGCTGTGGAAAGGTCAAATCCTGTCTGCAGATCCTTTTCAGGTCTTGTTCTTGTCTGACATGATGGGGTGGAAGTGAAGGTTCTGAGCAGTACTGGATATTGTAGAGCGACTGTACGCAGCGCTGAAGTGAGTGCACTCATCGCAAACAACACCCTCCTAAGTTCTAGTAAAGACGCTAAAAGGTAAAATGGTGATATGTACACTGCATAATTGCAGTGAGATTGCACCACCGCAGTAGTGCTGTTCAAGATAAGAGAGGAAACACATGCACTGCTCTGGGTCACCGCACAAGGTGGAGAATATTTACTTGTTAGCAGCCTCTCACTTTTAGGTAATGATGGGATAGGGAACTAGATGTCACGGCACTGGCGGTAAAATAGACAAAGCCAAAGCCACCAATTTATTTCAATTTATCTTTTCAAATGAATGGACACAAATGGACACTTTGTACTACAACAAAGTGGAGAAACATGTGGTGCCACCGAATTCATGAGGGTTACACCAAATGAAAAGGTAGTACAAAATATTAGTTCAAGTTCAAGCAAAATGAACAAAATTAACAAATCTTGAGCCCTGTGGCAGAGGACCTGAAATGTACATTTACATTACATTTAGGGCATTTAGCAGACACTTTTATCCAAAGCGACTTCCAAAAAGTGCATTTGTCAGAAGAAGGTGAAACACTTTTTGAATTGCTATTAATACAGTAAGCAATCAATCACCAGAACAAGTTTCAAGCATTCCAATTGCTAGGTTAACCATTGCTAGTGTACGACATCTTTTGCTAAGTGCCAAGTTACAAAGAGCAATATAAGATACATACAACATACATGAGGGTAGGTTTGAAATGGACTGTAAAAAGGCACCTTGATTAGGCCATAATAAGGCCAAATAAGGGCCGGTAGGTAGGTCTATATTTTATTTTTCAAAATTCAAAGTAAGAAAAAAGTAAGATTTTGGTCATAATGATTACATCGGTATGAGTTTAAACAAATGTGCATATTGCGACGTCACTGACTGGGTCTCCAACCCATAAAAGTTGAGTGGTCTCCTTGACATCAGTCAACACGGTCACTGTAAGACTCGAGGGGAGAAGGGATGGGCAAAGATCTGGGCCCAGGTCTTCCAGAACTTCGTGCCACGTTATAGTGGTGTCAAGATATTTCAATGCATTTTATAAATGTATTGCTCCGGTGCCTGAACCCGTATAACTTTGAACGGTGACCGCGACCATTTTCTTTACTGCAGCCGCAGCCTTCATAACAGACAAGCGCCAACCATTGATGAAATGAAGTGAACGTGTCGTACAGTTTATAGTGTGACATGCCGAAACCATACGGAAACCAACGGTGTCAACATAATCATAGATGACGCCACAGGTTTTTATGTAAAAGAAAGAACGTAGCCTACATGTGTATGTAGGCAATTTATATTCACAACACTTACTAAAATATAATTAATAGGGTTTTATTGAATTTGCATTAGTTGTTTGAAGAGTTAAAAAAAAAAAAACAGTCGGTCTTAACGCAAGTTTACAACCGGCAAGTCGGTCGGACTAAAAGGGGAAAAAAATAAAATATTTGGGTCGGTCGGGTTACGGTGAACCGAAATATTTCTAAGGGTGGCCACACGTCCGACGTCTGGGCAGTTTCAGGGAGCCCTCTGGATGCCCCCGGGGCTTTCCTACCGCTGCACCGTAGCCTCCTGAATGGCAGCATCACCGCCTGGTACAGGAGCAGCCCCCAGAAGGAGCCCAGGGCCCTGCAGAGGGCGTTCTGGTCAGCCGATGCGACCACAAGGGCCAAAGCCCCACTTCTGCAGGACATTCACCCTCGGATGTGCAGGACCACGGAGAGCCACCGAGGACTCCGGCCTCCCAGACCACGGGCTCTTCCCCCGGCTGAGGCCTGGGGGAACAGACACCGTATTGGGAAAGCAAATAGAGGCGCAGGCACTCGTATATGATTGAATGCATTTCTATTGTAATTTTATGACTACATACTAGACCATTGTAGTGTTTGCTTTTTGCTTTATCGGACCATAAAACGGACTTACTCCAGCTGTTACCCTGTTTCCGCTTTGTGGTTATACATTGTACATTGTATTGTACCACAAAGTTGCATTTCTCTTATTTGCATAGGTGTTAAAGTTACCATGCACAGCACTCACTGCCTCCTTCCTCACCCGTCTCATAACTCAAATTTCATATGTAAAAACATTGGGGTGAACCCCTGCTTTGAATACACCTGAGCTGTGTGACCAGGAGAGCAGGTTTGAGCTCCTGGCGCTCTTTCTCTCTCTCTCTCTCTTTTCTCTCTCTCTCTCTCTCTCTCTCTGTCTCTGTCTCTGTCTCTGTCTCGTGTTCTGCTGGTGGAAACATTGAGCTGTCTTACCTCTCCTCTCGTCTGATCATTTTCTTAGTCTCTCTTTGTGTGTTCCTTTCCTCTCCTCTCCTCCTCCCTTGTCACTTTACTCCATCTGCTCCCCTCAATTACCCCCCCCCTCTCCACACACACACACACCTTGTTTACCATCTCGCTCTCCCTCCCTCTTCCCTCTCCCTTCTCTGTTCCTCCTTATGCTTCCTCCTCCTCCTCCTTCTCCTGCAGGTGAACCTGACCCTGGAGAGGGAAGTGGCAGGATTCTGGGTGAAGATCCCGTGTTTGGACGAGTTGGGCAGCTGCCACTACCCAGACGCCTGCTCCGTCCTGGACCAGCTCATCCCCCCGGGCCAGGACTGTCCCGAGCCGCTGCACACCTACGGCCTGCCCTGCCACTGCCCCTTCAAGGCTGTGAGTCCTCCTCGATGGCTCACACCCATCACACAAACCAACACATTACGGTTCAGTTGTGGTTTTTCGTAACTTCCACAATTCTGTAACTTCTGAAGTAAGCAGTATGAGAGAGGAAGTATCGGGGTATTGTTGTGGACACGGTAGGGTCAAACCTTCCTGGTGTAGTACTGTGATCCTGACTTGTCGTTAACCAGTAGTCATCGGCTGTTGGGAAAGCTGTTTGTTTGTGTATTTGTTTGCATGCTTCGTATTGTTGATGTATATCGTGAATTTCGGCATGCGCCTTTTCAGCCCACAAGTTAATTTGGTAATCACGGCAGATTATCAGGTTGTGAAGTTTGAAAGTAAATCTCTTGGTATCAACCATTGAATGTAACGAACCAGAGTTTGAGCTCAGCTTCTCCGTGAGGCGGTCTCCATGGCGACACGGTGGAGGCCTCCGGGTGGAAACAATTGTTGGAACTGAAACACGGTGTCTCGTGTCTGGTGTTGTAGTCGTCACATGATTTAGAGAAACCACGTAGCGAGAGACGTTGGAGATTGTAAATCATGCATGCAGTCAAAATTAGCTACAGTAGTAGCTACTAAAAAAAATGCTCTGCATGACCAAGTTAATAAAAATGTAAGCGACACAGAGGCAAATACATTTCAGAGCGGAAATAAATAAGGGACGGGAATCCCAGACCTGTTTTAAAGACATCTGCACTGACTCCATTCAGCCGTTAATACTTCATCTGACTCCCCCCCGTCTCAGGGCACCTACTCTCTCCCCGAGTCTGAGTTCTTCCTGCCCAACACGGACCTCCCCTACTGGCTGACCAACGGCAACTACCGGGCCCAGGGCGTCCTGGGGTCCCAGGACAAGGAGCTGGGCTGCCTGAAGGTGACGCTGTCGCTCCACTCGGGTTAGACCATCCAACCCAGGGAGGTCAGTCCTCCTCCGGGGTCAGTCCTCCTCCTGGGTCGGTCCTCCTCCTGGTTGGTCCTCCTCCTGAGTTGGTCCTCCTCCTGAGTTGGTCCTCCTCCTGAGTTGGTCCTCCTCCTGGTTGGTCCTCCTCCTGAGTTGGTTCTCCTCCTGAGTTGGTTCTCCTCCTGAGTTGGTTCTCCTCCTGAGTTGGACCTCCTCCTGAGTTGGTCCTCCTCCTGGTTGGTCCTCCTCCTGAGTTGGTCCTCCTCCTGAGTTGGTTCTCCTGAGTTGGTCCTCCTCCTGGTCGGTCCTCCTCCTGGTCGGTCCTCCTCCTGGTCGGTCCTCCTCCTGAGTTTGGTTTTCTGCACATTTCAATAATTCCAACAATGGAACAAATTTCTGATGATTTTATTTGTATTGTTCTGTTTAAAAAAATATGTGTTTTTACTGATTCTTTTCTTCTATTGGTCAAATGGTTCAAAGGGAGATGCAGGGGGGGAAATGGGGGCCAGTTGACACATTAATCAGTGTAAAATGGCTCATCCTGACACAAAGGAATGAGTTGATTTGTAGAAGTGGTTAATGCGTGGTATCTTTTCTGTACCTCGTACAGAGAACATCTCTTTTGATGCATGCTTGCACACAATTTTGTCGACTTTGGTTCGACGACGTGCTGATTTTAGCTACATTTGATGCTTAAGCCAAATCAGACTTGAATGGGTCTTTAAATCAACTTGTTTAGCAGTAGCGTAAGCTGCTTACCTCAGGCAGAGGGAGAAAAACTGAAGCTGCTTTGGCAGATTTAAAAGTAATATACATATGTTCAATTAACCATATTAACAGTAAAGGCTAAGACTGTCTGAGCTTGTAGATTGACTCTTGTTTTAAAGTTGATCCATAGCCTACTATACTTTTTTTCAAGGGCTAAGCTGTGTTTAGCCCTTGCTACCCAGACACAGTGATACTCACCTCCACCCACATCCGTAGTGCCTTGCTGAAGAGCACCTTCGTAGTGGTAATAGTGATGGTGGGATGGTGGCAAGGGCTGTTTGCAGTCTCCTTTTCCTTTTCCTAATTGTGAGCACTACCTCCACCTGGTGGGCAGTGAGGGAACTGCTCTTAGATTCCGTTTGTAACTGTCCCGCTTAAAAAAGGGACACTTGTATTAAAATATATTTACCATTGTATGAGATAACCTCTTTATTAACTAAAATGTACGAGTAGCGGTGGATAAAGTGCAAGTCAAGCCCAACATTCTAGTTGGTTCTTAGTATCAAAATGGAAGCGAGGTCTTGTTGGTGGAAAGGTGTTTCTACACGGCCAAAAACATAAGCAGGAAGTATTATATTAAGCCTGTTGACAAACGTTTAAAATATGTAGTTGAATTATGTCAGCCAACACTGTGAAGAGGACACAGCCCTGAAGAGATGTGTTTTTTTAACCTGTAAGATGCCTTGTTTGTATCTTTGGAACACCTGCTCTGTGCCAGCATAGATGATGCTATGACGTGCTATCAAAATGATCTCTGTTCTTCCATTGTTCATTAAATAAAATCACCTGGAATCAATATTTTTTATGTAATGTTTTTTTTAATGAAAAAAAGTTTTGAATAAGGCCATGTGCTTACACTTGATAATGATGATGATGATGTGAGTGATTTAGAGCTGATCAAATCAAATTAACTTGCCATGACTTGTTTCACAGAAATAGTTAACTAACCATGCACATTTAGTCTTATCGGTTGCTGCTATTAGTATTTTAAGTTTGCCGATAAAAAAAAGTGTTGACTATGAAAGAGATGACCTTCATCTTGGTGCTTTTACACATGGACACCAGGAGCAGTCGTCCTCCAGCAACAGTTCAATGATAGTGTGCACCATATTAAGTTTGTCTGTGCAGTACCACCCAACTCAAGCACCTCTCTCTCTCTCTCTCTCTCTCTCTCTCTCTCTCTCTCTCTCTCTCTCTCTCTCTCTCTCTCTCTCTCTCTCTCTCTCTCTCTCTCTCTCTCTCTCTCCTCTCTCTCTCTCTCTCTCTCTCTCTCTCTCTCTCTCTCTCTCTCTCTCTTCTCTCTCTCTCTCTCTCTCTCTCTCTCTCTCTGCATTCCGGTCATTCTGATTTTCCAGGGTGTGATTCCAGGTCCAGAACTCCAGATGTGTTTAAATTCCTGTGTTCTTGCTAGATTTATGGTATACGTGTATATATTTATATATCATATATATTTATAGTCTTGAAGTAGATGTTTATAACACAATAATTTTTTTGATTCTGTCAACACATTTTTTTATCACAGAGCGACACAATTACAAGCTTGAGGAAAATATCTAAATCTAATTCCTCTCTGTATCTGTTATGATTTAGCAGACACAATTATCCACTCTGACTTAGTGGTTTGGGCTGCAGCACCCCAGCAGGCTGCACTCTGGGTAATCCTTGGTCTATCCCGGGCCACTATTTTGAACATGTGTATGATGTATATGTGCCTTTGTAGAATGCAGAATGCATCATGGGAGTTTTTGGTTGGTGACACTCAGCCATGTTGAGAGGACTCAGGAGACTTGTGAGGTTCAAGTGTGACACTGTTACTCGCTCCGTCGCAGGGGCCAGTGGAGAACAGTTTACACAACAGCCAGCCGACTCAGCCTTTTAATTCTTAGGTTAATCTTCTGCACAATAGAGCGGGGCTATTTCTGGAGCTGCCTGTGTTTATAGGAGGAACTAACATCCAGCACCTTACTCTGTCTCTCTCTCTCTCTCTCTCTCTCTCTCTCTCTCTCTCTCACTCTCTCTCTCTCTCTCTCTCTCTCTCTCTCTCTCTCTCTCTCTCTCTCTCTCTCTCTCTCTCTCTCTCTCTCTCTCTCTCTCTCTCTCTCTCTCTCTCTCTCTCTCTCTCTCTCTCTCTCTCTCTCTCTCTCACACACACACACAGATTATCGCGCACTGTCACCTAAAACACACACACACACACACACATTCTCGCCCTCATCAACTCACACACACACACACAAACACACGTACTGACACAGAGCTCTCTTTGCCCCCCCCCCCACCCCACAGTGTAAGGGCAGCAACATGATGGAGTCTGAACGCTACGATTGTAAAGTCAACTATTTATAACTCACACACACACACTTCATAGCTCGGACAGTGAGGGATGCAGCAACAGTTGTTGTTAGCAACGCAGAGAGAGAGAAAAAAAAAAACTTGAAAACTTTCCACTAGACGGCAGCTGCCAAGTTCTCTGTTACCCATCAGCCCCCACCGTGATGACGATGATGATGATGATTGATGAGGACGACGATGAAGATGAAGCCAGAGCCAAGACGTCTAGGGGGGCCTCGCCATATCTCTCTCCGCTTTGTTTGTCTTCCCCCCCCCCCCCCCCCCGTGACAAGCGCTGTGAGCCCGGCTGGACGGTGTGTCTCAGGACAACAGGAAAGGACGGGCCTCTTATCGCCTCGAGGTGCCCTCAAAGGTCTTCACAAGGGTTCCACGGAAACGTTCGAGGGACGATGACGCCACCCGACCGCACCCGACCGCACAGAGGAGACGCGCTGTTTCCGTGAGCTTTACTGGCCGCCGGTGTGAGGGCGTGGGGACCCGTGGGCCCTGCAGCTCTAACGGCGGTACACTGCGGTGTACTGTAGACGCCAGGGTGCACATGTTCCTCGTGGCCTCAGCCCCGCCGCCGCCCGCCGCTGTCACATGCACACTTCAGATCTATATTGAGTCATGTGGCTTTGTTAGTGTTGCATCTACTGTATCTCTCCGTTCTCTCTCTCTCTGCTGACCTTTGAATCACCAGCCATGTGGTGTGTGTATGCTATTAAATGGTGTCTGTGGTATATTTTGTATTATAGCCATATTTGGTTGCTATTTCTTCAGTATGTTGGATATACACGTATGCTGTACGCGCGATGTGATGGTTTTCATGAAAGTTTTATCAGCGTCGTCCAAACTGGGTTGCTCTGCGAGGTCAGAGGTCAGGCTACTGAAGTGCTAAGTCTCTAAGAAAGACCCAGGAAACACTTGTCTTCTGTCAGATTAACACTTTCGGAGGGTTCCTCGGAGAGGCAACACTCCCGGGAGTTTGTCTGTAATCAGATTAGTTTCCTCTGTAATCACATTAGACGGCTTTAGCAACACAGAGAGTGTGTGACTGGCTTTGTGTCTCTGTGTGTTTGTAGTTTCGGTTTCTGTGCCGATGCTTTCCGGGGCCTCTGCTTCTTTCGGGGTTTAGAGCTCATAAGAGCGCAGCTCTACGAGGTCATCGAGAGCTCATGAGAGCACAGCTCTTTGAGGCTGTCTAGAGCTCATAAGAATGCAGCTCTACGAGGGCCCGGGAGCCAGGAAGGCCTGCGGTCGGTCGGCAGAGCCACTCTGCCATGGCTTTAAGCTCCTTAAGAAACAGAGTCTACCGCAGAGTCCTGGGCCGCTTACCTCCCTACGTCTGAGACAGGAGGAGCAGGGAGCACATGATATCACCGGAGCTTACCCGGTCCTCCCACCGCCCCTTGGAGGGTTATAGGGTTGAACCCGGAGCAGGGTACTGCAGACGTGTGTCTGTTAGCCGGGGGGCTGATATCAGGCACAATACTGTGGTTCTCTGGTGCAATCTTAACTTCATGGCCACCTTCAATCCTCCTCTGACATGTATCTGTGGTTTTGTGAATGCGACTTTACACTCATGTTATGTTGTGTCCTCATAGTATTTCTC
>JAXIVH010000031.1:4412879-4472879 GCA_036785325.1 Urophycis tenuis
ACGGGTTTTTTTTCATAGCCTATATTTTCCGTAATAAAATAATGGAAAGTGTATAGCAATAAATAAGACCAGTAGAGATGCGCCGCTCACACCTATCGGAGGGAGAACACACCGGAGCAGAAGTGACACCAACACATTATTTTCGGCGGTCGTTAATGAATAGAGATGTGATGGTTCTATTAAGAAATAATTAACTAAAACGGAGAAAGTGGAAGGGAAAGAGGCCGACGTGGTTAATAAGGCACCCAGGGACAGACAGACTCAAGACGTGTGCAGAAAAAACTGTCGTAGACACTTCGCCTTCTGTTTTGTACCATAGGCCAACACTGAATGTAAATGAAGTAGGCTACTCTATGGAATATAATCAATAGTCTATTGCATATAGATTAAAGTCCATTTCAAATAGCTGTAACATCCTAAAATGTTTCCTTAATAAGGAGGCAGGCCTGTTTAAAATGCCCAACTCTGACCGGTGGAGGGTTCGCGTTAGACCACCAAACGTGGTCTTGGGTGCTGCTTGGGACCGGAGGGGATCCTGAACACGTTAGGGCAAGGATGAAACCGAAACTAAAGACTTGACTGCAGCGCCCGGATCCCCGGGGAACACCAAGAGAAGAGGGAACACTATAGCGAAACGAGAATGGATCCAGGATATGTAGAAGCTGAGGTTCTTGGTGTGCTGGGTTGGTGATAAAGGGGGGGGGGGGGGTCACCTTAACGCTCACGCCCCCCCGGTACCTGACGTGGTCTCGGATATAGGCCTACGAACCACTGAGGGAATTAAAGCTGACAGCATTTCCAATGGATTTGGCCACCGCCGGCCAATAACGCTCAACAACACCTCTTTAGTCAAAAGGTTCACATTCATCTGTGAAATGAGAAGCAATTGACAGATTTGTTTTTTTACTTAAGAAAATGGCATGCAAATTGTCCGAAGGCTAAATTGCTCTTGGAAACAACAGGCCTTTATCCTGCAGAAGAGGTTTTGATTATCCACTCGATTAAAGACGTATAGGCAAACCAAACACGCACACGCACGCACACACGCACACATACACACACGGAAACGTGATCTTGGCGCTGTCTGGGAACCCGAGTCCGGTGTTTGCAGAAAGACTTCATTAGCCGGTCTTCACTTCACAGGGTCATTAGGCGTCAGACACCTGGGATGACAGGCTAACTGGATTTAAGAGCCCTCGGTTCATCCCCTAATGGGCCCGCTAAAGCCCGCTCATCCATCACACAAAGCGACAAAACACCCCGGTCCCCCACCAGGCCGTGGCCATGGGACCCCACCAGGCCGAGGACCCACCAGGCCGAGGACCCACAAGGGAGAGGACCCACCAGGCCCAGGACCCCACCAGGCCCAGGACCCACCAGGCCGAGGACCCACCAGGCCGTGGCCATGGGACCCCACCAGGCCCAGGACCCACCAGGCCCAGGACCCACCAGGCCGGGGACCCACCAGGCCGTGGCCATGGGACCCCACCAGGCCCAAGACCCACCAGGCCCAGGACCCCACCAGGCCCAGGACCCCACCAGGCCCAGGACCCACCAGGCCGGGGACCCACCAGGCCGAGGACCCACCAGGCAGAGGACCCACCAGGCCCAGGACCCACCAAGCCGTGGCCATGGGACCCCACCAGG
The DNA here is from genome assembly GCA_036785325.1 of Urophycis tenuis. Classification (NCBI taxonomy): domain Eukaryota; kingdom Metazoa; phylum Chordata; class Actinopteri; order Gadiformes; family Phycidae; genus Urophycis; species Urophycis tenuis. The sequence continues at coordinate 4,414,527 of JAXIVH010000031.1, forward strand.
CCCAGGACCCACCAGGCCCAGGACCCACCAGGCCGGGGACCCACCAGGCTGTGGCCATGGGACCCCACCAGGCCCAAGACCCACCAGGCCCAGGACCCCACCAGGCCCAGGACCCCACCAGGCCATGGGACCCCACCAGGCCCAGGACTCACCAGGCCGGGGACTCACCAGGCAGAGGACCCACCAGGCCCAGGACCCACCAGGCCCAAGACCCACCAGGCCGTGGCCATGGGACCCCACCAGGCCCAGGACCCACCAGGCCACAGGACCCCACCAGACCCAGGACCCACCAGGCCACAGAACCCACCAGGTCCGGGACCACGGGGCCCCACCAGGCCAGACAACACGGGTCTCACCCAGGGGCAGGGGGAGGAACCCGTGTGGCCCCTGGACATTAGAAAGCAGTAACACCACAGCCGATGCTGAACGTGCCCGGGGGAATAATGCAAAGGACTCACTAGAGAGGGAAGGAGATACTCTTATCGTTAGATTTCAGTCATGTACAGCAGATGTACAGCAACACAGACCTGCGCATGCACCCTCTTGGAGATAACCATCACATTCTTGAGGGGTTCAAAGCACGACAAGAATACGAAATAGGCTGCAAATATAAATGGTATTACATTACCGAAGACAGGGTCCTGTATAATACTAAATATAAAATGTAAATGTTGTGGACCAAAGTGACAAACAAATTTAATGAGGTTACGGTAAGAATAACCGCCAACAGTCTCTTCTCCCCAAGCCGTGAGGATCATTCACTCAACTGAAATGAACTGCTGAGTGTCAGAAGTTGGTGAAGCATAGTGTAAACCCTGGTGTTTAAAGCACACACGCATGCACGCACACGCACACACACACACACACACATGATTTAGAAGTCAAGCAAATAAAATGACACGAGTGAAGTCAGAAGTATTTCTGTAATATAAATACATTCCAGTTCAGATCATTTGGCAGCTCTCCTACCGTTCCAATAGCGTTCTTACACGTTAGCACAGTCAGCTCCCTCCATCCTCCTGTAGTACCCTTAATATTAACATAACCATTTAAAAAAAACACCAGCTCTTCAAAAACACATTAAACACCAAGCGTTTGCTTTAACCTAAACCCCAATGTTCTGTTGTACATACGCGGAATGCAAGGCAGCTGGTGGTGGTCTGAACCGCATCACCAGCCAGCTCAAGACAGGTTGTTCCAGCAGGGAACCGGCAAAGTGCTTTGGGACAAACTCTCAGACTCACAGGAGAAAGCTGGAGAGGACAGTTGTCAGTTTGCATGTTTGTGAGTCTCCCTGTTTACAAGTGTGTTCTAGATAATGAGGCTCTCAAGAGCTCGCAGATCTCAGAGTCACCCATCAGAAGTAGATGAGATGGGGCGAACTTTGTGAAATACCACTACACGGAGAACGCGGGTCACACGGTCTCCGCGGACACTTTGAATACTGTACGGCGATGTAAGACATAAACAGAAAAAATTGGAACTTGGCAGGTGAGGGGCAAAGGTCGAGACTTGACTCTTCACCCTCGACCTCCACCGTCTAATCCTCACCGTCGACGATGACTGCGCCTGCTCCAGTTTGGTTACATTTAGCCCACTTGGGCCTGGTTTTGGCTCAGCATACTTACAAGAAAAAAAAAAAAGTACAAAACAGCAGAGAGATCGCCAGTTGGCAGCCGAATCGTATAGCGGGCAGTCGACATGCAGGCTGACCTCCCGCTGACCCTGTCAGACCAGCAGCCTCCGCCATCTGACCCGTCATGCATTTGCACTAACCCACACGTTTAAGAGAGAAACAGCAAAACAATATAAAGCAAGACATCTGTAAGCACGCCACACGCAACCCTGTCTTCCAAAGTTCTGTCGGATGCTGCCCCAGAGGGTACCGTGCCAACAGTCAGTGTCCTTCACTCGGTTTTCTGGAGACGTGGAAAAGCTTGTGACGCCACATGCTGGGCTCAGCATCAGCACAGCCCGGGGGGACTCTGCGTTGTCAGGAGGAAAGCCTGAAGCCGGCCCGTAACCAGGGAGACTAGGCCCAGTAACCAGGGAGACTAAGAAAACCCTCTTTGGTGCCCATCCAACAGAACCAAAAAGTCTTCCGTTTGCATTGGGTGAATGTGGGCCTTTCCCCCCCCCCCCCTCCGTTATTTCCTAGGCCGGTTCTCCAGAGGAGGGAGGGCGTTATAAGCACGGGGGGGGGGCATCCCTGCACTGGTCCATGGGCCATGCGGGGTACCCCTGGAGGTTTGAGGGTGACCCCAGAGGCATCCAGCAGGATGGCTGCCCATACCCTGAGAAATCCTCCTTCCGTCACTGCAGATCCAATCCAGACCCAGTTCAGTCCAGACCCAGTTCAGTCCGGACCCAGTCCAGTCCAGACCCAGTCCAGTCCAGACCCAGTTCAGTCCAGACCCAGTTCAGTCCAGACCCAGTTCAGTCCAGACCCAGTTCAGTTCAGACCCAGTTCAGTCCAGACCCAGTCCATGCCCAACCCAGAGTTGGCAGGCAAGACCCACCCTCGCTGAAAGACACCGTTCATTAAGAATAAATAGAAATGGCCGTCAAAGTTCCAGGTTTCGAGCGCCACGCTTCACGTTGTTTATGTGGGGAGTTCATTAGGACCTCTCTCCATTAACAAGCCCCAACGAGCTTTGTTGTGCATCTACTCCGTCATCCATGTTCTGCTGGGGTGGGTTGGGGGGTTGGCGGGTGTGTGTGTGTGTGTGTGGGGGGGGCCGGGGGGTGTCTGAGTAGTCCAGGGTCTATGCAGGTCTGCTATGGGGTTCTAGGCCATGAGGCACCAGGGTGTGTTCTTCTGGTCGCAGTCCAGCTTGGTGTTGACGATGGTGCAGGGAGCGCCACTGATGGTCACCTCCTGTCTGGACTCCACCTGGTACAGCAGGTTGGTCAGCCCCCCCTCGGGGTCCACCTTAAACTGCTCCTGGGGAGGGCAGGAGGAGGAGGGAGAGAGGGAGACAGAGAGACAGAGAGACAGAGAGACAGAGAGACAGAGAGAGAGAGAAACAAGAGACGGCGCCTTCGTCAAAGTAGTGTTTCCTAGCCTTGGGGTCAAGTCACATCTTTGAACAATATTTCAAAGGCCTCAAAAAGGCCATGTCAATACAAATAGACATCATCGCCACAAGTGAACCACTAACTTGAACCACTCCCTTTTGTGTGTGTGGTCAGCCTCAAACAGGCGGTCTCAAAATAGCTTCAAGCCTTCATATTCTAACAAAATTTAAAATATCCAACATTGATGTCAATAATATTCAATTTATATTCGGCCTCTTTGTCGTCAGCAGACACCGTCGCATATTGCCAATACAAACAGGTAGGAATAAATAGGTCTACATGCAGGTGCCACAATAAAGTAAAATTAACACACCAAACCACACCAATGAACCAACAACACGACATGCTCTCCTGGAGCTCCACAGTGGAGCCCCATGAGGAGGGCTACCTGTTTCTGTGAGGCGATCCTCTTCTGGTCCCTCTTCCTCCAGGCCGGGTCGTGGATGTGTCTGAAGGTCTTGTAGCCTGTGGTGATCCCACTGGGCCTGAACAACTGGCCAGAGGCCGACCCACACGTGTTTGAGAACGCGCCATGAGAACACGCCGTGAGAACACGCCGTCGTGCACTCACACGCTTAAAAACACTGCATTTTGAACGGAGGATTTCTGATTTCTGATTCTTCATTGTTGAGTTGAAGAGGAGTGGGACTGCAGGTCAGACCTGACGTTACTACAAGGTGACTGATGACTGATGGATAACATGTCTTCATCACATTGTAGTCAGAACAATATTTACATAGAATACGAATGAGTTAGCACGGAACGTTCTGTTGTGTGTTCATATTTAAACAATGACAAAAACCATGACTTTACCGAAACCAATAAAAGGGGTTTACCTGTAGCCCGGCCTTCTTCAGTCTTCGGTAGAACTCATCGTCCTCTCGCCCCCAGCCCCAGAAGCGGTTCGACATGCCGTTACACTGAAAGAACAGAACGCGTGTTGTGTTGTGTTGTCCTTTCATAACGCGTGTTGTGCTTTCATAACGCTCATGGGCTCACATTCTAGAGGCAGCGTGTTCAAAGAGTAACCAAACAGTCCCGCCAGGATCACAACCACCACGATTCACCCGCGCCTCACCGTGTTTTCACGCTAAGAGCGGAACAGTCTCACCGTGTTGTCACGCTAAGAGCTGAACAGTCTCACCGTGTTGTCACGCTAAGAGCTGAACAGTCTCACCGTGTTGTCATGCTAAGAGCTGAACAGTCTCACCGTGTTGTCATACTAAGAGCTGAACAGTCTCATCGTGTTGTCACGCTAAGAGCGGAACAGTCTCACCGTGTTGTCACGCTAAGAGCGGAACAGTCTCACCGTGTTGCCATGCTAAGAGCTGAACAGTCTCACCGTGTTGCCATGCTAAGAGCCGAACAGTCTCACCGTGTTGTCATGCTAAGAGCTGAACAGTCTCACCGTGTTGTCATGCTAAGAGCGGAACAGTCTCATCGTGTTGCCATGCTAAGAGCGGAACAGTCTCACCGTGTTGTCACGCTAAGAGCTGAACAGTCTCACCGTGTTGCCATGCTAAGAGCTGAACAGTCTCTACGTGTTGTCACGCTAAGAGCTGAACAGTCTCACCGTGTTGTCATGCTAAGAGCTGAACAGTCTCACCATGTTGTCATGCTAAGAGCTGAACAGTTTCACCGTGTTGTCACGCTAACAGCTGAACAGTCTCACCGTGTTGTCATGCTAAGAGCTTAACAGCCTCACCATGTTATCAGGCTAACATGACAAACAAACAACCTCACCATGTTGCAATGCTAACATACCAAACTGCCTCACTATGTTGTACGGATAATGTGCCAATGTGTTAAAACACGCCAGCATGCTGCACAGTGTTACCATGTTGTAGTGACAACACGCAAAACATGCTACACAGAATTACCATGTTGTACTGCCAACAGGCCAACATGCTACACAGCATTACCTTGTTGTAGTGACAACACGCAAAACATGCTACACAGCATTACCGTGTTGTAGTGCCAACACGCCAGCATGCTACACAGCATTACCATGTTGTAGTGAGAACACGCAAAACATGCTACACAGAATTACCATGTTGTAGTGCCAACAGGCCAACATGCTACACAGCATTACCATGTTGTAGTGACAACACGCAAAACATGCTGCACAGCATTACCATGTTGTAGTGACAACACGCAAAACATGCTACACAGCATTACCATGTTGTAGTGCCAACACGCCAACCCGCTACACAGCATTACCATGTTGTAGTGACAACATGCAAAACATGCTGCACAGCATTACCATGTTGTAGTGACAACACGCAAAACATGCTACACAGCATTACCATGTTGTAGTGACAACACGCCACACAGCATTACCATGTTGTAGTGACAACACGCAAAACATGCTACACAGCATTACCATGTTGTAGTGACAACACGCAAAACATGCTACACAGCATTACTGTTTTGTAGTGACAACACACCAACACACTACACAGCATTACCATGTTGTAGTGACAACACGCAAAACATGCTGCACAGCATTACCATGTTGTAGTGACAACACGCAAAATATGCTACACAGCATTACCATGTTGTAGTGTCAACATGCCAACACGCTACACAGCATTACCATGTTGTAGTGCCAACAGGCCAACATGCTACACAGCATTACCATGTTGTAGTGCCAACAGGCCAACACGCTACACAGCATTACCATGTTGTAGTGCCAACAGGCCAACATGCTACGCAGCATTACCATGTTGTAGTGCCAACAGGCCAACACGCTACACAGCATTACCATGTTGTAGTGCCAACAGGCCAACATGCTACACAGCATTACCGTGTTGTAGTGCCAACATGCCAACACGCTACACAGCCATGTTGTAGTGCCAACATGCCAACACGCTACACAGCATTACCATGTTGTAGTGACAACACGCAAAACATGCTGCACAGCATTACCGTGTTGTAGTGACAACACGCAAAACATGCTACACAGCATTACCATGTTGTAGTGCCAACACGCCAACATGCTACACAGCATTACCATGTTGTAGTGACAACACGCCAACACGCTACACAGCATTACCATGTTGTAGTGACAACACGCAAAACATGCTACACAGCATTACCATGTTGTAGTGACAACACGCCAACACGCTACACAGCATTACCATGTTGTAGTGACAACACGCAAAACATGCTACACAGCATTACCATGTTGTAGTGCCAACACGCCAACACGCTACACAGCATTACCATGTTGTAGAGACAACACGGCAACATGCTACACAGCATTACCATGTTGTAGTGCCTCTTGGTGAGCAGCAGGATGCCTCCCACGTAGGTCTTGTAGTGGTAGAGCGGGTGGAGCTCGGGGGACGCCACGTGGAAGGGGCCCTCCTCGGGGAAGGAGTAGTCCAGGGCCGGGTTGAGGGGCAGCAGGTCCACGTCGTGCATGCCCAGGTAGTCTGTGTCGTTGCCGCTCTCCATGTATCCCACGTTGATCAGGGACGCGCGGTTGAACCTGAGGAAGGTCAACGAGCTTTAACACGCACTGAGAGGACTCACTGTTTCAGCTGGGTACATAGTTTGCTGTGATACGCAACAGAATTAATAAACTAATCTACAAATGTATATTTTGTGCCATACACTAAACCCGAACACAAGTATTATTTATTAATTACAGCTAATTATTTACATCACTGCCTGTCAATGGCCGACCAAACAGATCGAGTCGGGTAAAATCATGGTAACAATGCGGGCGACAGCATCGTGACACATGATGCGTGTTCTTCAGGTTCAGTATGGTGGTGAACATGGGAGCGTACACAAGCTCAGCTGGTGAATAAACAAGTGGCACTCACCTGTAGTGGTCCACCTGGTTGATGACCAAGATGCGGTGGCGGATCTTCTTCTTGTTGAGGAAGGCGTGCATGAAGGGAACAAACACCAGCAGCTCCTCAAAGCGCTCTCTGAAGGGAATGATCAGGGCCAGCTTGTGGGGTCCCCAGGTGGGGTCGTCCACAGCAGAGGCAGCCTGGGCCTCCAGCGGACAGGGCTGCTGCTGATGGTGCTGGGAGGAGCGGGCATCGGCCATGGCAGCACTGCTGCTGGAGGAGGACATGTCCCCGGAGCAGCTGAGCTGGAGCAGGACGAGGGAGACCAGCACTAGGACCATGCAGAGCCCAAACAGCTTGTAGACTGTAAACTTCCCAGAGAGGAACCTGGTGGAACGCCCAAACAGGGAAATTTTCTTAAAAATTATGCTCATGAAACCAGTTAGGGAAAGCTCAAGTGAGATATCTTTAAAGGTTAGGAGGTCACCTAGGGTCAAGGATGCAGTACAGCAGAGTTATATGTAATATATAATACCAACAATATGAGACCAACATATTATATTTTTGGACAGTTGAGTTAGGAGTATTCAGCAACAAAGATGGTCTGGTATTATGAACATTCATTTGTTGAAATGGATGTGAAGGAAATTCTCCCAAGAAACTAGTACACACCTGCTTGACGTCAATTTACGTTGACGTCTAATGTAAATGTTCAAACATGCATGTTATAAAAATTCTAATTTGCATGCAGTTAAAGTGAGTTATTGCTTGGACATAAAAATAAGTACAGTTGGCTAAGGCTAGTTAGTACAAGTTGCAGAGTACACAACTAACCATTAGCCCCTCATATGCCTCTGGGGTGAGGAATTTATCACCAGCCATATAGCCAACTCTGGAAAACGAGGTCATATTTTGTCAGCTAGCGTGAAACTTGCTGCGTGAGTCACTCAACTCGATTTTGTATCGCACTTCCATGCCAGTCAGTAAGTCAGTGCAAGTTGGGCAGTTCCTTGTACAGTGAACTGAGAGGCCCATTCACAGAGACTCTGTGTACTCACTCAGAGAGCCAATTCTCCCCTGGCCCAGGCTGTCTGTGGGGCTTGTTTCTTGTGTGGTCAAGGAAGGGGTTATGAGAATAGTTTGTTGGCAATAGTCTCGTACAACCCATAGTACAGTCAATACACATGAAACGGTAGATTTGGATCAGCAATACATCAATCCGATTTTTTTGGTGAGTAAATGATGGACGTTTAATGTCCAGAAAAAACAAAGTTATTACCTTCTTTCCTCCTTGAAGTAGAGTACAGGCTTCCTTTTCGATGAATACATCATTTTCAAACTCGAACTGAGCTTAGTGGATTTAATTCCTCAGAAATGGTTTTAGGATTAGATGTTTTATACCCAATCAACACAAAGTCAGTGTTTCATTTTGCTAATTTCGCTGATCTAGTCTCTCTGGAGTCAGATAAAAAATGGATTAAGAGCGTCGTTCGTGACAGTCATTTCGCAGTAGACAACACTAGTCTCGGTTCAGAGGAACCAAAGAGAGAACAGACCCTCGTTGCTGACTGAGGGGAACCGAAGGGAGAACCGATCTGGACAGCCTCGACAGCTCCTCTCCATCTTCGACTTGTTTGCTCTCTGGCGTCACACACAAGCTTCTGTACACGTAGCACCGCGCTACGAGACGGCGGCCGGACGGAACACACAGCATCTCTCCCTCCAAGAAAACACTTTGAGATAGTTTATTTTCAGGTTTTCATTGAGCAAAACTAAAAGACAGGGTATATATCTATTTTTCCCCTGTATATTTGTTCATCTCCTTTAATCCATTTAAGTGTTAAGGTCCGTTGGTTTAATCACTCCCGGTTAAACACGCCGAATAAATAAAGGTTCCTACTCAGAACGACGGTTCCTATAAATGGACGTACCGTTCAAGTCAGAATTAATGATTACATAATAAAATCCAGTTTAAGTACTGAATGATTTATTCATCTTACGTGCAAGAAATACAACTAAGTATACTACCACTTATTGAAAGCATCAACCCCTGACCTATGGCCCAGACCAACCAGACATAAATTATCCAATAATACAATCTCAATATACCATATATTAATAGGATATTGAAACAAATATCAGCAGCTGTTGTTTAAACTGTGGTTTTTGAACACTGTTCTTTATGCCGCTTCTAACTATACATAGCTGATACTGAATACAGGATGTTAAAGAAAACGCTGTATATGGTGTAAAGCAAGTTAGGACAATATTGCTCCAACAATAACGGTTTGTAAAGGCCTCAAACTGGTGCAAGGCGAAGTCAGTGACCATGAAAGCAATGGTACTGTTGTTTAGACACTGCTGTCCATGTGCTTTTATCTAATGCTTGGTAAGTTTGTTTAGCAAATAACAATATATAGAAGGGTCAGGGTCAGGGTTTCATATATCCTGTATTTACTAAAGATACCAAGTCAAAATGAGCAGCCAGGGAAACATACTTCACACAGCCTCAAGGGTTCATTTTGGTCTGAACACATGGGCCAGATATAATTCACCCAAGGTTTAAGGCACAAGATAAAATAAATCACATCAAGACAGAAGAATAAACATGGTTAATTTGTTTTTATCCAGAAGTCTGCATACAGCACATTCACCATCCACCACTAGATCTTTAACCCTGCGACTGACTAAAACATTACCAGTAGCAGACTCAAAAGATTCTGAAGACTCTTCAGCACCACACGTTTCATTAAGGGGTTGAGTGCTCTGGAGCAAGGCATTCAACCCCCGGCTTCTCCATCGGCTCACCCCAGGGTGACACTGGACTGGATACCTAACAATGTGGGCAACAACAAACCCTGACGTTGAAAAGAACTGAAGAACCGCTGCGGAGTGTGAATTCGACAGAAGGTTCCGTTGTACATGATGTCGGGCGGATCATTTTCACAGTCCCTTTCCCACAGCATTCAGAATGTTCCTGCTTTAGATTATTTAGCAACAGCAGCGGGAGTCACGTTACAAAACGACCTGGATCCGACAGAACGTCCTCCGACCGTCAGCGAGCCGTGGGCAGAACAAAAGGTGCTGATCATCGTTGGCAGTGGTCAGCCTTGAACACGCCTTTCAGAGGGTCGACCGTGTGCGTAAGCCTCACCGCTGACACATTGGATTCACTTGGTTAGTAGACTCACACAAAAAAACTAAAAAAAAAAAAAAAAGTGATGAGTAAATTAATCTAGACTAGTCTAGATTAATCCAAGAACCAAGGAGGAAAACCCCTAGACCCCAAGATAGACACCAAAATTCCAGGCCCACTAACCAAATGCTGACATAAAAAAACTATTTATCATCTGGTGGTCTTCCAGTGAGAGGAGTTTATTCAATAAATGCAATTGGCACATGCAGTACAAGACAAACTCATTGGAAATAGTTTCAGGTGACAGCAGGACATGTTTTAATCGGATCCTGACTGCAGCATTCAAACAGTCCCACCGGAGTTGTCCAATTAATCAAATGAATAAATTAACGATAAAAAAGGTATAATTTCAGATTAGATAAAATACCCATAGAAATTATGATCTGCATTTCCCCCCACCTTATGAACACATGGAAGTAATTGCGATGGCAACACCAGTAATATTGTTCTGAACTGTGACCAGGGAAAACCAGAAACAGTAGATGAGCAGTAAAAATCGCTCCCATGTTTGCGTCATAAACAGGAACACCAATTGCATTTGCTGAAGACTCCCACCTGACAGGAAGCTGCCCGGCTCCATGCTCCCCACCCGCAACATGGAGGATCTCTATTGGCCAGTAACACGACATGTAATCAACTACGACAAGAGTAGCAGAACAGGGAAACAAATAACTGGAGAATGCATTCTAAATGGGTAGACGAGCCGTGTAGGTCAGTTGGCCTCCAATCCCACCTGTTGCAGGATTTGAGTTTGAGAGCGTAAAAAAGAACAACAGAAAGGAATGCGTAATGCACAAGGTGTAGTTTGAACCCGTGCAGAACAAAGATTACATTCTATGTGGAATTTAGATTGTCATGTGTCATGCAGATTACCAAAATCCAAGATACCAGAGCATTTTTGGGGGTGGACTGGGGGGGGGGGGGGTGTCATATTAAAAAATTGTTGTGAAATAAATATAGAAAAGTAACCTTTACCCTGGTGGTGGAAAACACACTGAGGGACAATCCTCACAAGCAGGACGGTAATAAAACAAAAACAAGACCCTTCCCAAACTAAACCAAACTAAACCGCGAAGATGGAACTGTCCGTGCGGTTGCCAACGTCTGACTCTTCTTCGTCTTCATCTCCATCTCCAGCACCCGCGTGTGTGTGTGTATGTTTGTTTATGTGTGTGTGTATGTGTGTGTGCATGGGGGGTGGGGGCGTCATCTATACCAGCTTCTTGGCCTCAAAGAAGCTCTTGAGATGCCTCATTTGCCAGAAGCCTATGGCCACCAGGATGAGGGTCTGGACGATGGACCACCACAGAACCCTCTGGTTGGTGCTCTCGCTGGTCTGCCTGAAGCGCTCCTCTCGGTACTGGAACACAGAAACCATGTCAGCCCCCAGCTACGCCCACCGTCTCAATTTCCACTGCTGTCCCACATGGAGACTATGTTGTATTGCTCTTGTTGATTGATTGACTATCACTGATTGGCTGATTGTCACATAAGTAGACTATGTTGTATATATTGCTCTCGTTGGTTGATTGACTGTCATTGATTGGCTGATTGTCACGTGTGTAGACTATGTTATATATATATATATATATATATATATATATATATATATATAAATTGACCATAGGCTCTAAATTGACCATAGGTGTGTATGTGAGTGTGAATGGTTGTTTGTCTATACATGTTAGCCCTGTGATAGGCTGGCGACCTGTCCAGGGTGTACCCCGCCTTTCGCCCGTTGCAGCTGGGATTGGCTCCAGCCCCCCCGCGACCCTCGTAGAGGATAAGCGGTCACGATAATGGATGGATGGATATATATATTTCCCTCATTGATTGATGGGCTATCATTGATTGGCTGATTGTCACGTGTGTAGACTATGTTGTATATATTGCTCTCGTTGATTGACTGACTGTCATTGACTGGCTGATTGTCACGTGTGTAGACTATGTTTTATATATATATATATATATATATATATATTGCTCTCATTGATTGATTGGCTGTCATTGATTGGCTGATTGTCACATGTACAGACTATGTTGCATATATTGCTCTTGTTGTCTTATAAGAATCTTCTGTGTCGCGTGTTCATTCTCATTCATTCAGAAAGACAAGCCTTGTCTCATTCGAGTTAGCCAGTGAAGAAATAATGGAGTCTACTACCAAAAAATAAAGTCTTATTGTCGCTCTAATCTGCAGTCCTGCACACGCACAGATAAAAGCTCAAGATAATAAATGTATAGATTTTGCTCAAACATTTCATATTCAAGACAACCCCCCCCCCCCTCCACCCCCACCCACGCCCCCATATACTGACCCTTTGGTAGTTCTGCTCCTTCTGGATCTGATCCACCTGCTCCACCAGCTGTCGGACGCGGAGCTGCAGTTCCGTCAGCTTGTCCTTGGCAGCGATCTCGGCGTAGTTGTTGGTGTGTTCTCCCACCTGGATGTCGAGATGAACCCGCTGTACACAGAACAAGGAGCGAGAGCCAATCACAGACCAGCTCGGGGGCGGGGCTTTAAAGGCAGAGCAGCCAGTCTGCTTGTCAAAAATCTATGACCCAAGTAAAGTTTTACCAAGTGTAAATATAGAATGATAATAGTTAAATGTCAGAACAACTCTTTTTTGTATGCATGTCATTCACAACGGAATAAATTTCTCTTTGAGCATAACACCATTTCTAGTAAATAATAAAATTGTTTGTTGATTTGTTTAATTGTTTCACATCAGAACTGGCTTAATAAACACAATCAACACAAAAACTATGAAAGTGAAGCATCTTGCTTAAGGGTGACTCCGGCTGTAGACGGCGGACATCGGTGTTGGAACCCAGAGCCTTCCGGTACAGATCTGTCAACCACCGTGACGACCAGACAACTACCCTGTACGTACCAGCATGCCTCCTGCGAACAGGGCAAACTTAGACGAGTTGGAGTGCAGGCAGATCTGGTGTTCTCCAGGAGTGTGTGACGTGAAGGTGAAGCGCCCCTCGGAGCCGTACTGTCGAGACAGAATCACCTGGGACACACACATACACACACGTATTACCCTGGGGAAAGAGCTACTCACCAGGTGGGAAGCTGATCAGTCCATACAAGCCATTTCAGCATGCATCCCTACATCAGAGTGTCTGCTGACTCATGGATGGATTAGCCTCCCTAGTGGCCTGCACTTCCTGTTAGGATCTATAAATCACACCATGTAGGGTTTGGTATTGGCAAGGACCTCACAGCGTGATAGATGCCAATAGTAGTAGTAGTAATACATGGTCTAAGAAACAATTTACATCACAATACATTACGATACATGGTAATACTCACTACATAGTTTACTGAAAATGTTAAAAAGAGCTGAAATTATAACTTGCTTTGTACACAATGTACCATATTATCGCCATTTATTCCTACATGAGTCCCGGCGTTTGACGTAAACCACGTCGGATTTCGTTCAGTGATGACTCCATCTTTGTTTTGACTTCCTACCAATCGTGACCCATGACCTCAACAGAAAAGAGCTCAACGCCATCTGGTGGACTGAAAAAGCCATTGATTTTATTATTCAAGTACCAAAAGTTTGAATTTGTATTTACAATAGAAGACAGGGGGGGAATGGTAAAAATGTATGTCATGGAATATGACAAGGTATACTTGGCATCTGTGTATTGATACAACACTGTCACTTTAAGTATCACGATACTATGCTGTGTCGATCCCCCCCGGTCCTCCGTGATGACGCTGTAGGGTAGAAGCAATGGGATGCTAACGTATCCCTGGATTGCCGGAAATCCCTTATCGACTCTGGGATTCGCACGATTCATGGAGTTTTCTGCATGTCCCTGATGACTGCTGGCCAAATGTTGGTCTTATAATGGACTGCTTCAGTGTGGCGTGGACTGCTGAGGAAGTACCTTCTCATCGGGGTCTTTGACCTCAACGAACATCCCCAGGCCCTGAGTGGCAGGCAAGTACTCCTCCTTCTGCTTGTCGTACAGCTGGGTTCTGTAGTTTCCTGCACACACAATATGTAGAGGTCAGGGACAGAGGAGACTGGGGGATGCTGCTGGTAACGTCATCGTGTCATAGGGTGCAGAAACACAACTTTGATCGTAACAAAGTTGTCATTGAGCAAACGCTTTCCTCCAAAGCAACCAGGACTACGTTTTTGGCGCTCATGGGTAATGCCATTGAGTTGTGAAGCTGGATATCACATAGGCCTATATTGTAGCACTTAAAGCAGTGTACTTATTTCGTACAATTTATGTACTCGCATGATTCTTGGCTCATGGCTGTGTCTTCATTATTGAACGCACATATTGTATCCAAGTGACTTGCATACAAATATATATATATATATATATATATATATATATATATATATATATATATATATATATAATAACTTTGCATTTAATTAGCTGCTAAATAAATGTGAAGTTATTATATCCCTTTCTTTTCTGCCTCTCACTCCTTAACACACAAGCTCATCTCCCATGTCTTCATTAGTATACCATTGCACGATGTAAATACTTCTTACCTTCAGTCGATCAAATCAAGAAGGCAATTAGGACTTATGTCAGATTCCTTCCACTTTTTCACCTCACTTTATTTCCCTTAGTGGGGGTATATTTGCCTAGTGCAGATCCAAATGAAAATGACTGGAACTTGGATGAATGACCCGAGCAGTCGTTCACATCAAGGGCAGCAGACTAGGTTACGGTGAGGCCAGGCAGTGAAAGAGTACTATAAATAGTGATATTCATGCTTTAATTCATTATTGATTAACCATCCATGTTGTTTTTGCTCCTTTATAATACATATATATATATATATATATATATATATATATATATATATATATATATATATATATATATATATAAATATATATTGTTCTTATTGCACTCATCTATCCCCTGTACTGCTGGTCACTGTGAATTTCTCCTAAGGGGGATTAATAAAGGAATATCTTATCTTATCTTATATATATAATGGAACAGGTCTGACTTTCGCGGGCCTATATCCACGTCACACTTTGACAGTCTGCTGTGTGTGTAATGTTCTTACTCGTAACCTACTCCAGGAGTACATTCATGCTGCTCCAGAACCTACAACTCCTCCACTCACTACAGCCGGGTTGCAGCTCAACCCGGACATACTGGGGGGGACACTGGCCACTCTTCACATACGACACTGCTGAAACACCCCTCAAACAACGACCGACATAAAACTACTCAGGGGATTGTAATACATGCACACTAGCAAAAGGCCATCCAGAGCGATGGTATAACACCTTAATGGTATGTATTTAACCCTACTTTCCGGGCCATTGGCGAATAGTTGTTCAACCAGCTCAACGCAAGGCGTCATCCAACTTGTAATCACTCACCAATAATCATAGTTTCGTCGGGAATTTCCTCTATAAAGCATTTCTTCTCGGTCTCTCCTATGTGGAAGTACAGGGAGGAGACGGCGCTGTAGTATACATTTAAAAGTAAAACTGAAAACACACACGACTTCATCTTAATGGCCGCCATCTTGCTGTGCCGGGAGAGGTCTAGTCTGAGTCTGCGCGGAGAGATCAGTGCCACGTAACCCCAAAGGTAACCCCATCGCTGTAACGTTGTCCAATCAGAGCTTGCCTACGGCTTGTGGGTAATGTAGTTAATATCTTTCAACATTGAAGAGGTACATTTTAGCTCTTGCCAGGGTAACATGGATAATATATAAAACTATAATAAATTATTAATGAAGATCATTGTCATTCTCAGATAGCATACATGAAATAAAAAAAATATATATACACATAGATATTTTGTGGAATTTTTGAATAACAAGAGGTCAATTTTATTCATTGCAATCGGACATAAGATACACTAGAAGAGGCACACTTCGGGAGAATTAATTCTTTGGGTTTGACGTTGATGAAAATATCAGGCTTCACAAACGTCTCTGACTCCTCGGCTTCAGTTAAGCTTAAACCTATAACCACACACGCGCACGCACACACACACACACACACACACACACACACACACACACACACACACACACACACACACACACACACATCAATGATCAAAACAAGAATCACCTCAACCAAATATGTATCATAACAGTATCATTGGTCAGTGATAGACATTAATTAAGATTAACAATCGGTTCAAACTGTATGCTACATTCAGAATAGTTAACTTTTTTTGATGTATGATATATACCATTATGTTGGCTGGAAGGAAGGCAAATTAGTCCCTAAAAAACGTCCAAAAGGCTACACACACTGTTAAAAACAAGGCTGGAAAGCTCAGGGTACTACTTGCTTTTGAATTCTCTGTTCTTCCAGAAGGTGAGGGCCACTACACCAATGAGGGTGAAGAGGATGGAGTACGACACTCTGTTGATGGTGCTCTCACTGGTCTGACGGAACTGCTCCTCTCGGTACTGAAAACACAGGGATGTGATGGAGGACTTGTGATGGAGGAGAGACAGACTCTGATAACTGATGGAAGGAAGAACTTAAACTGAGACACCTGGCTGCACACATGCACTCAAGCAGTGATGTTAACCACACAAAGACTTAAGGCTTTCTAACCAGATACCTTCAAGTAAAGAGCAGCATACAGCTAATGAATGTGTGTGAAGTATGCAAATCACTTTCAAAATTAGGGTAAAATATCAAAATAAATTAAATTATTAATTTATTTTGATAATCATTGGAATGCAATATCTTCACCTTCTGACAAATGTACTTATTGTAAGTTGCTTGGGATAAAAGCGTCTGCTAAATGCCCTAAATGTAGAAGTAATATGCCCACACCAAAACATGAACTTGGCTGTGACAATACTTGGATGTGGATAGAGTGGATGGCAGGAGGATCACAATGTAGAGAGTGTTCGGCCTCGACACAAGAGGAGCCAGAAAACCTGCATAGTAAACTGACAGGAATGACGGGCCACTGGTTATCACGTTGTGAGAACGTCCGTCACGTTCAATACTGTGAACTACAGAGGGGCCAAGTGTGCCACAGAGAGAAGAATTTAATCATTTGAAAATTGTAATTGGTCTCATTGTGATACTTGCCATTCACTCTAGCTCGAGAGTTTGTCTTCACATAAGAGATGTGGTTACGTCATATTTGAGTCACTGACCTTTTGGTAGTTATTTTGCTGCTGTATATAGATCATCTGCTCCATTATCATTTGGAGCCTGTGCTGCAGATCCTCCAGCTTGTCATTGAGAGACATCTTCTGCCCCACCTGGATGTCTAGATGCACCCGCTGGGAACACAGTACAAGATCAGTAACATAAGGGGGTGGGGGCTGGGAAATACAATAACCAGGCTACAAGAACCCACTAAAGCTTTGTAAAAATAAATACGGAAAAAAAATAGTCATTAGAAAATCTCTGAATACAATTCAAAACAGTTATGCGTTAGAAACACTCTACACAACATTGATGAAGGCTTTATCACAAATGAAAACTAAAGTATTTAAACATGTTATTTAGAAAAACTGAATCATGTTATGATAAAGTTGTTGTTGTTCATCTAACCAGCGTGGCTTCAGAGGAGAGGGCAAATGAGGAGGAGTTGGAGTGGAGACAGATGTGGTATTGTCCAGAAGTGTGAGAAATGAAGCTGAAGCTACCCTCAGAGCCATACTGATCAGACAGAATCACCTGGGGGAACACACACACACACACACACACACACACACACACACACACACACACACACACACACACACACACACACAATTTGCATATATGTTAGATTTTATGTTTTGTGTGTGTGCATATTGTTGTTTTATAATCTCTTTTTCATAATGTAAAGTACAGTACTTCTGCTGCAAATGTGACATCATTTTATTTCCATCTCATGATAAATCATACACATTATTTTCCAATAACTTGAAAGTAATCCAAATCAAAACTGTAAAACCAAACAGTGTGTGTGTGTGTGTGTGTGTGTGTGTGTGTGTGTGTGTGTGTGTGTGTGTGTGTGTGTGTGTGTGTGTGTGTACCTTCTCATCGGGGTCTTTGACCTGCACAAGCATCCCCGGGCTCTGGGGAGCAGGCAGCTGCCCATCGTACAACTCCGCTGTGTACTTCCCTGCAACAGTAACGAACTAATGTTAACTCATGTTCAGCCACCGTTGTATTACTGCGCGACCACTACATGCACAATACTCCAAAAGTTACACAAAGCTGGTAATACAAAGACTATTTTTTAAAGTTGCAATGCGGAACTCTTCATGCGCAATTACGCATGGGGCAAGCGAGAGCGGTTGAGACTCAACCACTCTGTTAAGACGGAGGCCTACGATCTTTTGTTTTTGTCCCGCCCACTTGAAATCGAACCGTGATTGGTCAATTTGCCCATCACTCCCCAAACCAAAACACAGTTTGGCCTTCTGCGGGATTCGTGAAGTCCTAACCAATTAATGAGCCAGCTAACCGGGCCCAGAGAGATGGCCTTGATAGAGAGGGACTATTCTGATTGATTAACATATTTTCAGGAAGGTAACCATTTCATTGCTGATGTGAACTTGACAGTAAACTTAACTTTAGAACATAGATGAGAGAAAATGTATTAAATGTATTGTATTAAATAATATATAAATTAAAATATATATATTATTTTTTATTTAATATGTTAATATTTTAGGCCTTCTGTGAAGGCGTAGAAGGCCCTGAAGGTTCCCCAATGTGTTACAGCGTTATGCAACTTCAACGTAGGCCAAATCGACCACAAAAAAAAACTATTCCCGATTAGTGTTAACTGTTTTTTTTTTTCAATAAAGGGAGTGTGAGACCTTTAGAGGAACAACTCAACTACGATGGGTGCTTGTAGGTTACTGTGAACTCCATAATGTTCTCCATGGTGAGCCGGTGGACTGCCACTGTCTGTCAATCGACAGACTAGTCTACGCGACTGTCACAAAATAAGTACTACACACAAAGGCATGAGGCAATTTAATGCAATTTCAGGGCCACATTTGACATATACTTTGCTAAGCACGTTTTGCATCGTCAATCCAACCCATATATAAATAATACAGAAAATGTATATCGTGCGATATGCTCACCGACTACTTTAATTTCCTCAGCAATTTCTTTTAGAAAACATTTCGTCTCTGTGTCGCCCATGTACAAGTACAAGCAGGAGACAACACCGCAACAGGCATTTACAATGAAGAGGAGAAGCAGTGCACTCAACTGCATTTTACTGGTGGCAGAACGGCTTCATGGTAAACGTGCATTTATTTCCTTGTTTCGGTTTTATCGCCACCGTATCATGTTACACACGCGTTGGTTATGGACTATGTAGTTCTATCTATGTAGTTCTACTGTACGCTCTTCTTCCAGTCGTAGGCTGCACTTGTAGTGATTTGAAAAATACTTGAATAAATATAGCCTACATTTAAATATTTTCTATTGACCCACTGTTGATGGTAGGTCTATTATTTAAACAGACTTAATACAACCGGAGAACAAATTTCACAATGCCTGTAGATAGCCTGTAAATAGATATAAAAAACCACACAAAACAGTATTTATATTTATTTCCAACTGTGAAAAAGCTAAAAATGTATTTATAATTAAAAAATAGGCCAATTGATCATATATATACACACCAATATAAAAATATATTTTATTTAGCAAAATCAGGGTCACTTTCTGTGCATCTGGGTTGAATGGAAGGGCTCACAAGAGAAATCCGGTGGAATCCCTTCTTTGCATTTGATGTGGTTTTAGTACACTTTGGACCTGGGGGGGAACACACACACACACACACACACACACACACACACACACGCACACACACACATACACACACACACACACACACACACACACACACACACACACACACACACACGCACACACGCACACACAGAAAAGTTATAGGACAGTAAAAAAACTGTGGAAAAAAAAACAAACAACAACAACACCACAGCAAATTAATTGCATGCAAACCACGAGCTGGCAATACAACTCGTGCTGAGCAGCAGGGCTGTATACCTGGAGAAGAGAGATACGGTGACCAGGCCCAGGAGGAACTCCAGGCTGTAGAAGCAGAGGAGCACGGCGGTGAGAATGAAGTCCAGCCGCAGGACGAAGGTCTGGAGGAGGAGGAAGTAGACAGCCAGGGCCACACAGGGCAGGAGGAGCAGCAGAGACACAGTGGTGGCCAGGGACCGCTCACACAGGTTCCCCTTCCAGCCTGCACAACACAAGCCATGTAGAACACAATGGTGACCCCGTGGTTTAGGAGACCACCTGATGTGAGGCACATGGGAGATCGTTGATTTATAAGCTATAGATATTTGACGTGTGTAAAAAATAAAATTATTAAAATTATATATATATATATATACAGAGAGGGAGAGAGAGGAAGAGAGAGAGAGAGAGAGAGAGAGAGAGAGAGAGAGAGAGAGAGAGAGAGAGAGAGAGAGAGAGAGAGAGAGAGAGAGAGAGAGAGAGAGATTTGAAAGGTCCTGTGAAGGTCCCATATATTCAGCAGCTTGTCTAATGATTCATTCCCATGAGAAAACAACTACTAACTAAATGGCATTCATATAGCTTGGTATTCCCAGAAGGTGCTTAACATGTAAGACTTTGGCGTGGGGAGGCAGATACAAGCTTGGGTCACAAGTAAGAAATTCCTTTACTAATTTCAGACCTAAAAAAAGGGGTCACATTTGTTACCACTGGGACAGTATAAAAATATTGATATTAAGTAGAGGGATGTAGAGTCTCACTTATTGTAAGTCGCTTTGGATAAAAGCGTCTGCTAAATTCCCTAAATGTAAATGTAAATGTATATATTCACATGATTAAATATAAACTCACTAACTACTACTTATCACATATTATGAATGATTACTGTGGTAAATAATTGTGCCTTATGGATTAACAGCAGAAATAAGTGTTGTATTCTTCTACAATTAAAAGTGTCACAATTTAGCAGACAAAAGTTGCTAACTTATCCCTGAAGCAGACTGCAACATCTATTTTAGGCCCACAAGCCGGCAGTAACGCCATCTGTTTGTATGGCAAGAATATAAAAAGGCTTATTTTTTATTACGTCAGTTTGACAATTTAGTATGTTTACAGAGCGAGTTATTACAGAATACGAGACAGAGAAAGCGATAGGAAGTGAGAGTGAGTGAGTGAGTGAGAGAGAGAACAATCCCACGTAGCAAAAGTAAAACCTCCTTTACGTTTACAAAGCCCCTACCATAGAAGATCCTAAGGCTTTCTAGGCAGAGAAACAGGAGATGCAGAACGACGTCCAGAATCAAATTATCTGATGGATACGGCAACAGGACCCCTGCAGAAATACACAAAGTTTGTACATCCTCGGGTCCCAATGTTCAGTGGGCCTGACCTCTTTCTATTGAGAAAGGTAATGCTATGAATAAAATCACAACCTATACATTATATATTTAACAAACAAAAAAACGCTGACCAGCCAATAGCTCTCTCGTTGTTTACAATAATGTTACACTCCCGAACCCCGTCCCACTCAGGACACCCAAAAAGCCGACATGCGCTAGTTCAAGACACGCAGTCACACAGACAACCGCAAATTATATACGGGCGAGTGCACAACGTCTGACCTTTGTAGATGAACATGAGAGACTCTGCCAGGAAGTATGCTGCAAAATACCAACAGTTGAGGTAGAGGAGGACTTGTAGCGAAGTGGATGACAACTGGATCTAGTTAAGGGATAACAATAACAACGGTGCAGAAGAATGCAGACCTATAATGGCCTGCAGCAGATCGTCTAGGGTGAGGGTGTCTGAATCCTAGCCGAAAGGGTTCAGGGTTCAAGCCACATTGTCTTCTTGTACACATCCTTGTGAAAGATGCCCTAACTCCTAAACCTGCTCCATTTATCCATTTATCAAACAATAAAATTAAAGTTATTGCCTGATAAAATCGTAAATTGAAAATAGAATATGTGAAATTAAAGGTGGCTTGAAGTGTGTCCATTACTTCTGCAAGTTTTATTTATTGTAGGGTAGGGGCAGTAGCAGCAACAACCAGAACAGTGTAATCAAATAAAATGTCAGAGATAACCCAGACAGGAGATCAACCACCTAATTATACAATCTTGAAATCATCTCCGAACAGGCCCAGACTTGCTTCAAGTGGACATGATCAGACAGTGGAGTATTTCATGGAACTGTTAAATACAAACACACAAAGTCTGAGCACTGTTGCGTTTTGCATTGAAGGATACGATTGGTCTCCCTGAAATAAAGGAAAAAGTAAACGTGATCAAGTTCTTATTCAAAGCATGCTTCTATGACAGTTCGTGGTGGGGTAAAGGTGAAGTCCAAATCAAGTCATTAAGTACTTGTATGTTAGATACTCACCGGACGCCATCTCTGATTACCATAGAAACGACTCGGAGGGAAGTGACGACACAAGGCTTCGACCGCGGGACGCAACGCAGTGGTGCCACCCACAGGCTCAATGCAGCATAGCAGTTTGGTGCCAAGCTCCACAAGGAGGGACACTGTAGTTGCTTCTTCTCCCATGCGCTTCCAAACGCTTCACTTATAGAATATAGAGCGACTTTTGCATTGACAACTGAAGAAAATGGAATGCAGTCATGTGTTGCGGCGGTGAGTTTGCGCATCGAGCGCAACAACCTTTACCCGGAAGTGCTCCTAGATGCGCATCCGTGCAAAACAGTTCTGCATATGGTGCTCTCTCTGATACATTTATATGGTGCATCCCTGTCGTTACCTACATGCTCGCCACTGAGTGTCTGTTTGGGGACATCCCTGTATTTATTTATACGTCTACGATCGAAGGTAAGACCGAGATTAATGCTTTGTGTGTTTAAAAAGCGTTTAAAGATACTTAGGGCCCTGGTATCAGGTAAAGTAGGGAAGGTAATAGTAAAGAAAAAAAAAGTGAATTGGGTACCAGTCAAGCACTTTGATGATGTGGGGGTTCGACTTCGATCAAATAATCATTTTCATCCTCATCTGTAACAAAAAAGAGGGAGCTTCCATGAAGATAACGTAGGGTCGATGTATTGTATAGATCGCTGGCGTCAGGATCTACCTACACTAGAACAATACGCTTTACCAATGACTAGATAAAACATATTCTACAAAATTGCGGACAACTGAAATCGAGCCCAGCGCAACATTTTACTCCGAGCACTTATGCGTCAACCCGATGGGGATAAACGGGTGGCCTATCAACTTGTTTAGGGGTGTCATATTATAATTGTCATATTTCACAAAGGCCATGCGTTTCAGGATTATATATTGGTACCATGTTCATTTCGGCCTCATGTTAGTTTTAAATTTACAGAAATGGAAATCAAGTCTTCAAGTCACCCAAGAAGCTTTTTTTCCCTCTCCAGCAACTTCTTTTTGCAGAGTACCTTAGTGTAGCTTCGTTCATCATCATGTCGAACAACTTCCCCTACCGGAGGTTTCCAGCTCAGACGGAGCCGCCCCAGCAAGACCGTGATGCACGCCGCTCAGTAGGCGGGCAGTCCGACCTTTACGGACGACCCCAGCCGACCGCGTCCTCGGCCCACCATCAGCAGTCGTCTCCTTCCTCCACCGAGCCCCCCTATGCAGCCCAGGCTACCGACGTGGCCGTGGGCCTCCTGCAGAGCTACGGGCTGGACCCCACCGACCTGGCCCGCCTGGCGGAGCTCCCCGAGGAGATGCTCAACCTGGACAGCCTCCCCCACCTCCTCCGCCAGCTCAAGGAGAGGCGAGAGACCACCAGCGCTAGTCTCCCCGCCCCGGCGTCGGCGCCGCTGTCCTCCCGTCGTCTCGACGGGCCCCACCCGCCCGCCGCCCCGCCCCCCCCCCGCCACCAGCGACCAATGGGCACAGATCCGGAACCGGCCCGTCCAGTACCCGCTCGAACACATCCTCTCGGCGGCCAAGAGCCGTTCTTTTGAGCCGCTTTCTTCCGATTGGTCGGACCGCCGGGCCAATCCCAGACCGCCGTCTCCCGCCGGGACCTACAAACTTCCCCCCGGCGCCGTCAAACCTCAGCGACCGCCGTCGTCTCCCTCTTGTTACACTACAGACTACGACCATCAGGAGAGAACCGCAGATCCGGGTAAACAAGGGAGAGACGAGCGGTACGGGAGGCCCGCTCACGGCCGCCCGCCCTCGGGACCAGTGCCCAGTCGTCGCTACCCTCAGCCGGACGCCGCAGGTAACTACGGCTCGGGGGTTGGCAGGGACCACCCCCACCCTCCCCCCCACAGCAGGGCCGACGCTGGGCAGGACGTCGCCGCCCCTACGGCTCCTTCCAGGAAGGAAGCCCTGGACTTCCACGGCACGACACCGGGGGCATTCCCGTACTCTTGCTCGCTGTGCGACGTCACGGCCTTCTCAGTGAAGGTAAGTACCGTCTGTCCTGCACCACCAGGGGGCCGTTCAGGGCTCACGCTGACCGCAGGGGGTCCGAGGGGGAGAGACGTGAGGGGAGGGCAGCCATTTCTCATTCCACAGGTTTTGTACTTTTCCTCGTCTCCGGTCCACCGAGCGGTAAGGAAGGAAGGAAGGAAGGAAGGAAGGCAGGTAGGTAGGTAGGAGACGTGAATTAACTAACAGTGGCTTCTTTTATATATTTCTTTCCTGTGTTGCGTGTGATGGATCACATTTTTTTTCGCAGCACTTCTGTTAAGTGACGAGGCCTGATGTCGCGCCAGTTTGTTGGAAACAGGTTTTTGGAGATGTAGACCTTGGGATATGTCCTTAAGAAGTAGTTCTACGAGGCAGCACACAAACAGTAGGCTGGTCTCTGCCTTCCCATCCGATATGGAATAATCCACTGTGAACTGCATGCTGGCAAAGAGCACTTGGCAACACCAAAATATCACTCAGATTGGGCAGGTTATAAGGGACGAAGACATTCTATCATTCCATGAGAAAAAACGGGTTGGCCCGAATGATTCTGCAGTTCTACAACATTAGCTGAAATATTTCAGACTGGGGTGTCTTTGATGGCAAAGTGAGGGATGCTGCTACTGGGCGAAGAACTTTCTCCACAACGTACATTGGTTCACCTCTCAATGCAGATCAATAGGACTCAATATCGAAGCACTCTATCCAACAGGGCGTGTGTGCGTGGTGAGATTGTTACACTTATACACTCTGAAGACAACGGGACAATACTTAACTGTAAAACCCATGAACCAGATTGCTTTGACAAACATAACTGGCTGAAGGATTTCTTTGGACTTAATAGTGATGGATAGTGCAGCCTCAAAACTAAGAGACAGATAATGGTCTAGGCGCCTGATGGACTCCACTAGAGAATACATGAACTATATAACTGGACTCTGAAGTATGTATGCATGTTCATGCATGTGCCACCTTGTTGAGAGTTGGACCTGAGCTGATGTTCTTCTGTTCCAAGTCACTAATCGTTGAATTTTCTTTGAGTGCACTCACAGAATTGTACATCGCTTTCCAGTATGCCGTTTGTTCCCATTTATTTACTCCAATAAGAATTCAAGAAGATCTTTTTTTTCCCCCCTCTCATGTTTCTATGTAAAACCTGAGGTACAGTATGCATTGGTCTAAAACAGGCTCTAAAATACGTTCTGTGTGGAGTAGACTGACGAGTCAGCTGAGCTCTTGAGGGGTGGGCGGGCCTCAGAGGGAAGAGGGGTGAGTAGCCGCGTGGGTGAAGCTTGAAGCGGCGTGTCTTGCATGCTGTGGCTGTCTGAAGAGAACGACGACTGGACGTGAACTTGATTCAAACCAACTGCTCCTGCTTCCCCAGGTGTGGTCTCAGCACATCAACGGTTCCCATCATGCTGACAAACAGTTGGCCCTCCTGCAGAGGTCTGTAGCCCCATGCACTGCATGCCGACACATCACACACACACACACACACACACACACACTCACACACACACACACACACACACACACACACACACACACACACACACACACACACACACACACACACACACACACACACACACACACACACACACACACACACACACACACCACAAGGGAGCAGGAGGGTTTGCACTCTGGGGTCACCGAACTAGAATGTGAACCGGCTGTTCACCCTTAGCGGTGAAGCAGCCACTTGTGTGTCTGCAACCAGAGAGCGAAGATAGCCAGCCACGCGGGTTCAGATTACAGACCCCGATGTCCGCAGTCCATCCGTACACCACACCCACTGATTGATGAAATCCATCTCAAATGTCACATAGGATGCAAGGGTCTGCAAAATGACACAAATACAAATGTATTTCTAGACGTATCTGATTTAGAATAAGCATATTCGTTCAGTTGTGAGCTGTAAAGCTGGTGTTTTTTTTTGGACGTGGGGTTGAAACTAACCCTACTCTGCGTATTGTGTGTGTGTTGAACCACCGTCGGTATCTGTGTATTTTCTAAATGTTTTGTCCTCTGTTGTTTAATCTATTCAAGGTACCCTGCCTGGGACTGTCGCATGCGGAGAAAATCAAGGTTAGATCTCATCTGTGCCACTTATTCCTCCCATCCTGTCCACCTTGCCCCCCACCATCTACTCACATTATTGTGGAGGACCTATGAGACCTATGAGACTTATTTTTGTAATGAATGCACGCTTAATTGCAATTTGGTGAAAATGGCAATAATGTGAAAGTGAGGACCGTGTAGTAGAACCGTTTCTATCTCTTAAGGTTTAATGACCAGCCAAAAGATGAGGAAATGCCCCCAGACCGCCCCCAGACAATCAGTCAGAACTCTGGTAAGGCGACTCTGACAGTTACTGTTTTCTGTTTTCTGTCTGTTTTCTGTCATAATTTGGTCGCTGTCGTTATCTAACTGCATCCTCTCTACATAGGGCCCCGACAGGATAAAAAGAAGGCAAAAAAGGTAACCAAGCTAATATTTAATACCTTAGTTAGGCTTGGTAGTGTGAAGTTGGATTGTTTGTAGTAGTTTCCGTTTGTAGTATTCTATAGTCTTAACGAAAGCTACCGTCTTGTTTCTCTGTTGGCCCTCAGACCAGCAAGGGGAACAGCAAAGTGGTGTGTGCCAAGTTTAACGGCCAGTGTGTTGATGAAGTGCGTCTCAGGACACTAATGGAACCCTTCGGGAAGATAGTAAAAGTTCTCATGTTCCCGTGTTTGGTAAGTTTGAATGGAATCTCCTGTGTGTATACCTTGTGTTGTATCAATGCATCACATCTACCTGCAGGCAATACAATCTACCTGTAGGCATCACATCTACCTGTAGGCATCACATCTACCTGTAGGCATCACATCTACTTGTAGGCATCACATCTACCTGCAGGCAATACATCTACCTGTAGGCATCACATCTACCTGTAGGCATCACATCTACCTGTAGGCATCACATCTACCTGTAGGCATCACATCTACCTGTAGGCATCACATCTACCTGTAGGCATCACATGAACCTGCAGGCAATACATCTACCTTTAGGCATTTAACCGTGTGCTTCTATCAGAAGAGACTTAACACGTGAGGTCAGTCAAATCATACCATCAATATGGGAGTAGCTGCAAAAAATACAAGATGCTGCAGTACATGCCCTACTTAAGAAGAACCTGTATTTTATATGCTTGAGTCAAATTATACACTTCTACTTTATTGATATAGCTTTATAGGTGTGATTTTATAAAGAACACGATTGAGGTCCTGTGTACATGTTAACCTCACTTTTGTAATTTTCTTAAGATAGGTATAATTAGTTACCATCTTATAAACAAACAAATACTGCTATCATGTATCATCCTAAAACAATGATAAGGGTAGTTATTCAATATCTTTCAGAAATCGGAATCAGAATCAGAAACAAGTTTGTTGCCAAGTAGGTTTGCAACAAGTATTAAAATATAAGTAATATAACTATAAATATATATATATATACAGTGTTATGTTCTCCATTGCACTCCACAGCCATTACAGCAACTCAAAACCCAATCTCTACCCCGCAATCTGCAGTCCGTTCTGTAGCCACAATGTTAGCTTGGCTAACCATGGTGCCAAGGGTTGCTAACCCACCTCTCCTCTCCCCACCAGGCGTTTGTGGAGATGGGCTCCAGCGAGCAGGCCAAGGACCTAGAGAAGTATTACTGCAGTAACCCAGCCACTGTGCAGGGCCAAGAGGTCACCTTCCAGATCTCCTCCACCTTCAGTTTCCTACAGGTACATTATTACTATTATTATTATTATTATTATAAGATGGAAAAATGCACATTTGTGAACTCTATTATATGGTTCTATGTTCTCTCCCAGAGTTCCCGGGTGCTGAGCTTCACACCAGCTCCTCCAGGAGAGGAAGGCTTCTCGGACCTCATAAGTATAGTGAAGCGCTTCGGTGCTCCTCTGTACACCCTGGCCCTGCCCTCCCAGGTGAGCAGCCGTCACCTGCCGCTCCTTCCGGTCCAAACAACCCCAGAGAGCTGGAGACGTTGATGTGCAGTGTGGTTATCTGTGTAGTGTTTCATCGTTTTCAGCTCATTGCAACACATGCCCTTCATTTGCCGTCATCAGGCCTTTATAGAAATGAAAACGGAGGCTGACGCACAGAAGCTGGTGGACTATTACTCATCCAACAGCCTGAAGATGAACGGCGAAGTGATCAAGGTTGGCTTCTCCGGGGAGTACAACACACTCATGTAAGTTTCTTCACGTATCCATCACGTGTCGGCTAGCTTAGCGCCACCATATTACACTGTGTCACACCGTTTAGATAGATTACAGGTGCATAATTGGTGTCCAAATCGCCCCCCTTATTCCCTGGCTCACTGTTGACCGAGTAGTGTTCACTCTAGGGTTTAGGGAATGATTGAACAAGTGAGTGATTGTCCCACCAGGCGAGTGTCCTCAGCCAAGAAGTACGAGCAGGAGGAATGCGCAGGAGGAGGAGGAGGAGAGGAAGAAGCAGCCTCCTCCATCGCCAAAAGGTCGAGGAGCTCCAGCCCGCGGAGCGCTGGTTGTCAGGGAGACAGCGAGAGCCGCCCCAAGAGGAGCAGAAGGGACCAGCAGGAGGAGGAGGAGAAGAAGAGAAGGAGCAGCTCTTCGTCCCATGAGGGACAGCAGGGGAGCAGGCAGCGGTCCCGCTCCTCAGACAGCAGCTCCCACTGTGAGGAGGTGGCAGGAGACGCAGCCACGTCCCCCGGTGAGGCCGCTGCGGCCGGACAAACAGTGACATCTAACAGTAAGCTAGGTGGACACCTCTACCTAACGGTCAGTGTTCATGCCTTTTGTATTTCTAAAGTCTGTTTCTTGTTGAACCAGGAGTACCCTCTCTGGCTGCAGCACAACCAGAGCCCGGGGCCCAGGTCACGATTGCGGCGGGATCTGGTCCAGGGACCAGCGAAGCCGGGCCTACGCCCGACGCAGCAGAGTAAGTCTTCCCTGCAGTCTGGCTGTGAGTGGAACACAACCTCCCAGCCTCTGGACGGCTCGTCCTGATGGCAGTACTGCCAGTGTGTTTCCTCAGTGGCCGGTCGACACGATGCTGAGCTGAGCGCTTTGCAGACTCTTTCGGGCTAAAGTTAGCCTTAGCATTAGCCTTTTGAGTTGGTCCGCGTTCAGACAGTTAGATGATTGATCTGAGAGAGCCGGCCGTACCTTGTGGGTGCTGCAGGGCGTCTGAAGAGGAGAGCGACATCGAGGGGATGGCGGTGATCGGGGAAGACGGGGAGAGCCTTGACGGTGATGACGACGATGAAGAGGAGGAGGAAGGAATGGAGAAGTTCGATTTAAAAGATGGTAGGTCAGATAGGGCCGGTCCCCCTGAACAATGCACACCAACAAAAAGGTGGTGATGGTACTGAGTGACCCGTTTCTACGATCCATTGTGGAACACTAACGCCTTTGTCCTCAGTCAATGTGAAGGAGGAACCAGGCGAGGAAGAGGAGATCTCCTGTGAAGAGCAGACCTCTGGACCAGAGGCGAAAAAACTGCAGGAGGAGGAAGAGGTTATTATGGGATATTATTCTTAAATTATATATTTTTTCCAATAAGTAATGATTCGGAACTGAAGCATTTTATTATCGGTCAGTTTTCTTTGTTGGAGTTTCAGAATCATTCCTGTATTCAAATACAATACAATTTGGTCCAATTTAACTCAAAGCTGAAGTCTCCAATCAAAGATATTTCAATATTTCTTTTGTTTAATACTCATTTTGGTTTCTGCAAATTCCCATGTGTAAAAGTGTTTCCCCTCGTGTAAGCAAATACAATATAACTAACCAAGTCAATAGTTAGAAGCAGTTAATGAAACGTATGTCTCTGGTCGACTCTTAACCATCATCTAACATCGTCAGGAGAGCGAGGAGGCCCCCAACTTCATGGAGATTCTGGCAAACTGCATCACTCTGGATGAACTCTGCGAAGAGGATGAGGACGAAAAGGAGGAGAAGCAGCAAGAGCTGAAGGAGGAAGAGGAGTGTAACCATGAAGGTACTACTCCCCAGAAGTTTCTTCATAGCCCACAACCTGGATGACTGCAGATGCCGTCAGACCTCAAGAGAGCTTTCTACTCGTAGATGTTCTCTAAGAGCGATGCTGCTGTTGACACTGTTGTTGATTCTTTACAGATGTGCAGGAGGAAGAGGAATCAAGGGTGAGGAAAGAACGGGGACACCGGACGAATTAAACTAGATGTGCAGCTTCTGTTTTTATCTACTCATTCCTCGACTTCCAGGTTACGCAATATTGAAAGACACTTTTTGTTTCCAAGGTGATCTGCTTCAGGAATCTCCCCTCGTCCAGCTTCACCGACGCAGAGTTTGTGAATCTCGTGAAAGACCACGGAAGCACGGTCCAGTATTTCCTCGCCCCTGACCACCAAGAGGTGAGATGCCCTGCTGCTTACTGTCTGTCTCTCATCTGCCCGTTTGTCTCTCTATTCTTTACCTCGGTTAGCTTGCCTTATCTAAGTGTTTTTTGCTAGAAATATCAACCGTCGATGATTCTGACTATCAACCCTTCTGTGGTTCTCTTGCAAATTCCAAAAACTTTTACTGCTTGAGAAAGACAAAATCTCGCTCTGATGTAATCTAATTTAGAAGTAATCGTGATATGGAGGTTTGTTCTGTAGTTTCTGAAGGCATTGCGCCGTTAGTTTCTCCTGATCACTACCAGGTCCAGTATGTTTCTTCATCCAGGCGTTAACCAGTGTGGTGCTTTGTGGCACGCAGGGCTTCATCCAGATGTCCAGCGGGTCCGAAGCCTCGCTGGCCTCCAGGGAGCTGGGGAACAACCCAAGCTTCAAAGGCTCGCTGTTGGACTTAACACAGACCCACAAATACCCTAGTCTGTCCGCAGGGTAAGACCCCCATGCAGTGCTGTCAATGTTGAGGTTTTTTTGTAATCTCATCCATTCTCTTCCAAACACAACACACCTGAATTTCCCCTTTGGGCTGAATTAAAGGCCCCCTATCTTCCCTCTTGCTTGGGTTAATTTCAGGTTTCATTGTCGTTCCCATTAGAGAATGAGTAGAAGACATTCGTGACAAGGGAATGATTGAATGTCAGGCATCCTTGTGCAACATGTCACAGATAAATGTAAAACAAAACAATACATATAAAAAGACAATAAGATGATCTTCCGTTATGAGCTGCTGGTATAAAACAAGTTTGTGTCCTTATCTGTTTCCAGGTGGAAGGTGCTGTCAGACGCTGGGCCAGATGAGGAGGAGGAGGAGGAACCCAGGAGTAGCAGGAGCAGTTCGGACTCGACTGCCTCAGTGAAGGAGGTGCTTGACAGTCTGACCTCTGACCCTATGGAGACGATCCCACAACCCACCAGGACAGAAGAGTGCCCCCCAGTCGGTCCTGAGGAAGAGGAGGAGGCAGCGGCAGAGGCGGAGTCGCCTTCATCCAGGAAGTGCTCTTCAGAGGAACAGGAAGTGCCTCGTGAGGAAGCGTCTCCCCCACAGGAAATGGATGGGTTGGAGGCTGCTGTGTCCGAACCAGGAGATGAAGATCAAAAGAAACCAGTCGGGGTGAGTGTTGAGAAGACCGAACCCAGCCCAGACGGACAGACAACCCAGACAGACCAGGTAGTGACGTCATGATGATTCCGGTCCAAACACTTGTTGGTTTGGGTAGTCAACAAACCAATAAATAAATATACATAATTTGTCATGCCTGCACAGATTAACTGAAATACATAACATTGTTCCTTACGTAAAGTCGGGGCATGCTATTCTAGGCATGGCCGTGAAATTCCATCCCATGATATGAACATGCTGTGGTTCTGTTTGGACACAGAACTCTGAGGACGGTTGCCAGGACGATGTAGAGACGGGGCAGAACGCAGCTTGTGCAGAGAGACTGGGCCAGCCAGGGGGCAGTGAGGAGGCTCCCAAACCCACCAAACCCATCGGTAGGAATAAAGTGGACCGACTCATTTAAATTCACGCATTGGTAATCATGCAGAGTATGTTGTTAAATGTTGACGTTCATTCAAGAGGACAAACGGAGCGTCGAGCTTGGCCCCGCCCACAATCTTGGTTGACTTCTGGACGACGTTTTCCTTTGCCTTTCGAGGCAGGGCTGTTCGGTCTTCCACAAGCTACTCTCAGTAGCTCCAATCAGATTTGGGATCCATAGCTGTGACCCACTACTTCTACTACCCACTCACTTCTCATAAGTACTAAGTTTGAGGGTTTGGTGTTCCTTTAACTTGAATGAACCCTCAACACTCACAAGACTGAATAACGACGTCAAGGTAACTTGCCACAAATAAAACATTTGTGGCCCCGCCACTGTCCCACACCTCTCCCCTGCTCACGTCACAATCATGACGACTTGATGTGAAGTCCACTGAGCTTTGCATTTCGTGCTGTGGGTCTTAGGTACCGAGTTTGTCCGCCCCGTGGTTGGCTACTACTGTAACCTGTGTGAGGTCATCTACGTGGATGAAGAGGAGGCCAAGACCAAGCACTGCAGCAGCCCCTCACACTACCAGAGATACAAGGTGACACCTCCACACACTACCAGAGATATAAGGTGACACCTCCACAGATACAAGGTGACACCTCCACACACTACCAGAGATACAAGGTGACACCTCTCTCACACACTACCAGAGATACAAGGTGACACCTCTCTCACACACTACCAGAGATACAAGGTGACATCTCCACACACTACCAGAGATACAAGGTGACACTTCCACACACTACCAGAGATACAAGGTGACACCTCTCACACACTACCAGAGATACAAGGTGACACCTCTCTCACACACTACCAGAGATACAAGGTGACACCTCCACACACTACCAGAGATACAAGGTGACACCTCTCCCACACACTACCAGAGATACAAGGTGACACCTCCACACACTACCAGATACAAGGTGACATCTCCACACACTACCAGAGATACAAGGTGACACTTCCACACACTACCAGAGATACAAGGTGACACCTCTCACACACCTCCACAGATACAAGGTGACACCTCTCTCACACACTACCAGAGATACAAGGTGACACCTCCACACACTACCAGAGATACAAGATGACACCTCTCCCACACACTACCAGAGATACAAGGTGACACCTCCACACACTACCAGATACAAGGTGACACCTCTCTCACACTACCAGAGATACAAGGTGACACCTCCACACACTACCAGAGATACAAGGTATCAAAGGTAATGTCTATAGCTTGTAAGTCAACAGCCTCTCGTGACCTCACATACCACAGATTCTTAGGTTTTGATGATTCTTTTTATTGTGTCGTTTTTCAGGAGCACACAGGCCAGGACCCTTGGAGCACCTGAGACACTTTGGATTCAGACGGCAACAAATGTCTCCTACTCAACACTACCTTCATTGGTCGGCTGCTCCAACTGGCAATGGCCGACATTTTGTAGTTCTTTTTCAATTACTTGCTCACTTACTAAAATATGAAAGTAGCATATTTTACCCGACTTGTTGGACATGCCGTTGTGTGTGAATCGTACTGGGTCTGTAATCAGGCATTTTGCTTTGAGTAAGCATATCCAGGTGTCTTAATTGTCAGTAGTATTTGTGTTGAGTTTTGGACATTTACACAACATTGTAAAAGAAAATAGATTAATTTAAAAATATTGCCATTTCTTTTTGCAATAAAAAAAGTTACCAAGCCTTCTCAGTATCTTGAATGTGATTGGCTGGTGAGCCCGGGCCTGGGGCGCTCAGAATGTTCTGGACTTTTAGCGGCCGACCGGAAAGGATATGCAAGTTTGTTTTTGTTTCTCTCATTTATTTAAAAAGTCAATAGCTGCAACAACAACCAACTTGGTTTCCTGTAGTATGTCACATTCAAAGTCCACAAAGAAGCTGGGTGAATAATACCATGCACTCTAAAAACACTAAACACTGTAGATCCAGTTACTCCGGTTTCCTCCCCTTCTTGGTGTTTTGGGCCTTGGCCTGCTCTTTCTCCAGATGTTTCTGAAAGAGAAGATGGGTAGGGAAGGTTAGCCATCAAAACCTGACTGACAATTATTGACGCACCCTTAACCACTAGTGAAGACGAGCTTCTCATAGTCAGTCCCTTCACCCAAACACCTTACGTCAGGACTCAATGATAACGGGTAACAGGAGCATTTAGCAGACACTTTTGTCCAAAGCGACTTACAATCACTACATGTGTGGGGTTCGACATGTGGACAATTGGAGGAAGAGGGGGATCGAACCACCGACCCTACAGTTAGTGGACGGCCCGCTCTGTCCACTGAGCTACTGCCGCCCCCAATGGTGAGGTGGGCTCATAGTGCGACTGCTGTGTGAGTGAGGTGGCCTCATAGTGCGACTGCTGTGTGAGCACCATCAGGGCGGGCAGCAGATACCTTGAGCTTGTCGTAGTGCGACTGGCTGCTGCAGTGGACCCTCTTGGCCGTGTCTTCGTTGGAGTAGAAGAGGAAGCAGACCCTGCAGTAGTAGCCCATCTTCACGTGCTCCACGCCTGAGGAGCGACACCACAGCACATCAATACACACACACACAGCCCAGTCAGGCAGCAACGTCGTAGGATAATCCCTCCATGTGGGTTCCTCACCAACACAGTACTCCCCCCATTCCCCTTTCAGTCATTGATCATACCAATAGAAACACAAACAACACGTTTCTACATTATACCCTTCAACTGTTTCATGTTCATTGTGAATCTGCGACCCAGTTTGAAACCTCCTCTGTCCTGGACCCCCGACACACTGCTCACCGAGGGGGCTCTCTGGGTCGTACGGCGCCAGTGGCAGCGAGGCGCTGGGGGCCTTGGGCTCGGCGGGGGCCGTGGGTTCAGGCGCCGGGCCCTCGGCCTGGCTGGGTCCCCCAGTGGGACCGGCAGAGCCCTCCGCCTCCGCCTCCACCTTCACCTTCACGTCCTACGCAGGAGCAGAACCAGAACCAACCGTTATTCCCAGATGGAGATTTCAGGACAGAAAATTTGTTAAAAGCGGACATCAGAACATCAGATTTAAAAGAAAAAATATGTCTATGCATAATGGGTGCATTACGAAAACATTATCTATCCATCCATCGAGAGACACGACTCAAATCTGTGTACATTGTATATTATCCATGTCTCAAACAGCAACAAAGCAAAGAATTCAATATAGTTAATTGGAGGTTCCACGAGAGAGAAAGGTAGGCTAGGGACACTGGGTACTCTGATGCTGTCGGCTAGGAGTCCAACACCATAACCACTGCACTCTCCTGCCCTCCTGTCGATATTTGTGGGCCAGGAAGGTAAGTGTAAAAGTCAGGTTCATCTCTAGAGGCGGGGGGTAGGGGAGACACGTACAGCGGTCTTCTGGGTGTCTGGGCTCTCCTTCGCCTCCTCCTCCTCCCCCAGGGTGGGGGGCTCCACACTGGCGGGGGGCTGCGTCGGTTCCGTCGACTCCTTGGTGAAGCTCTCCTCAAGCTTCTCCGCTTCCTCCTCGTCGTCTTTCTTCTCCGCTGCCACCACCTCCTTCTCCTCCTCCTCCTCCGCCGCCGCCTCGGGGGCCTTCTCCTCTCTGACCTTCTTGGAGGGCGGTTCCTCCGTGCTCTTGGAGGTCTTGGGGGAGGTGCTGCTGCTGGTGCTGCTGCTGGAGTTCTCCCTCTTGGCGGGTCTCTTCACCCCGTCCTGCATGGGCCGTCTGTGGCTAAACAAGAGAAGACAGAGCTGGCTTGGTTCATTTAATACAAAAAACATTAAATAAATGATGACATGCACCAGTGGGAAACTATGGGACATGTTATCATTTCAGATGAATACACATTTTCCCCTGGTAGGAGACTCGATAGACGAGCAGTGGTTTCTCCGTGCCTGCAAAGGAAGTTGTGTTACCTTTGCCACATGTATCCTGTATATTACAGTTGTGTTACCTTTGCCACATGGATCCTGTACATTAAAGTTGTGTTACCTTTGCAACATGGATCCTGTATATTAAAGTTGTGTTCCCTTTGCCACATGGATCCTGTATATTAAAGTTGTGTTACCTTTGCCACATGGATCCTGTATATTAAAGTTGTGTTACCTTTGCAACATGGATCCTGTATATTAAAGTTGTGTTCCCTTTGCCACATGGATCCTGTATATTAAAGTTGTGTTACCTTTGCAACATGGATCCTGTATATTAAAGTTGTGTTCCCTTTGCCACATGGATCCTGTATATTAAAGTTGTGTTACCTTTGCCACATGGATCCTGTATATTAAAGTTGTGTTACCTTTGCCACATGGATCCTGTATATTAAAGTTGTGTTACCTTTGCCACATGGATCCTGTACATTAAAGTTGTGTTACCTTTGCCACATGGATCCTGTATATTAAAGTGTATACTATCCCAAGTTGAGGATAAGCAGAGTATTTAATTGGCAGACTCACCCATACTTGAGCTGCTTGTACTTCCTACTGACGTAGACACTCAGGCGTTTGTTCTGCATTTTAGGAGGGTTCTTCTTGTAGAAATCCGACATTTTCTCTGCGTCCTCCGCATTTTCCATCTCGATAAAACACTGAGGAACACAGTAGCCATTGGTTTTACATGACAATAATAATAACAATATATAGTCAGCTGTGTATACTCAAGCACACTCTACTAAGACATAGAATACAAGAGTAAAAAATTTAGAAATACACATTTTAAATAAACAAGCTAGCTGGTCCTAATTTTACAGGAATGCATGGGAAAGATACGCTGTGCTTTGTCAATAACGGGAAATCAAGGCATCGCAGCAGAAAGTACAGCACAGTGTAATACTCCCTAGCATGCTCCGCACTTCCTCCCCTTTGACACGACGTGTAGATTTACCTCTCTGCGGATTCTGTTGAGGAAGTACTTCCGGACCTTCCCGAAGGACTCGGCCAGCTTCAGGACGTCCTCCTCCATGTACTTGGTGTTGGGGAGTTGTCCCACGTACACCACCTTACTGGCTCCACACTGGGGGGGGGGGGGGGGGGGGGGAGAGGGGCGGGTGAGTGGTGCAAGACTTCAGGCATCAGCGGTGTCCATCCAGCTTGACTGGTGGCTGGAGCTAGCTAAAAGGTGGGTGTCCTGATGGTGAATCTAGTTTAGAGCCAGCGGGGGCTACAAATCATCCAACAGTGAGGAACACGTCGGTCCGGTGATGGTGGAGCTCTGGGAGTGGGACTCACTTGGATGGTGGGGTAGGTCTGGGAGTGGCTGATCCGGACAGGTTTTCCACACACCGTTGCCGTGACGTTGCTGTTGTAGAAGCGCGCCATGGCTTTGGCCTCCTCCTCCGACGCAAACTGCAGATACGCCTGTCGGGTCGGAGAGGCGCCGACACGGGCATTTAGTGCCTTTCACTTTCCTCAAGGAACCCTCTGATTGGCCACCAGGCGTGAACCTGAACTCTATCCACTAGGGGCACCACAAGTAGATGTACCATAGATAAGAATAGCTATCACCTCCCCCCAGTAAACGCCCTGAGATGGACTGTTCTGCACTGTGTAGAGCTGGAGTGTGATCAATTACAAATCTTCATGGACACCACTACACTACTTTTGATGTTACAAGTTGGCCATTACAAGCCTTTTCAGAATCGATCTCTATACCCCTCACACCTGGTGGTCAAAGAAGGGAATCCCCTGCAGGGAACTACAGCAGCCAATAGTGGGAGACAGTAATGCCGGAGCACGGCTTCACCTCAGGCCTCAGGTCCAGCACCAGGTGTTTGACCACGTCTCCGAAGGGCTTGGCCAGCGCCAGCAGCTCCCCCAGGAAGCCGTAGCCTCGCCGGAAGCCCACCAGGTTCACCACCCTCATGCCCTGCAGGACCGGAGCAGAGGACTGAACAACACCACACATGTCTAGTGGGCAGCCATCTTCCCGCCTGAACCAGACAGAAAGGTGCACTAGACGTGAAACTGAACCAGTCTCATAAACTGGCCATCTTCCTGTCTGGTTCAGTCTCATATCTAGTATCTTGGCGTCTCTCTCTGGTTTAGCTTGCTCTGTTCTTTATTCATTAAAACACCCAAATTTCCTTTAAATGTGATCTAAACATAAATGCCAGAGAACATTTATATCCTAGTACAATACCATGGATCTCCAGCTACAATAAGGAACGTAAACATGTGCACTGGATTATCTTGGATCTCCACATTAAACAAATTGGTTTATTTGTGGCACACATGGCCTAAGACTTGTTTTTGGTGCTGAAATAAAAGATTGAACAGCAGTTCACGAACAAATGTCACTGCACAGACAGATCAGGACAACAGAAGTAAAACGTACCCCTTTCCGTGAATTATCTGCAGGAGAGGGAAACAAACAAAAACCCATTTTGAGTGATTCAGTCCATTTGTGTGTTTCTATGATTCTATTACAGCAAGGGTCAGCGTTAACCGACAGCAGCCATCACAACAATACCACCTCACTGCCCTCAATCCCACGCTAAAACTGCAGGGATCCAGGAATCTACTTTTTAAGATCTGTTCTCTGACCCTGAACGGGTTTGACCCCAGAATACACAGTGCTTTGTTCCTGACCCAGATAAGACCAGGGACCACAGCGAGGGTAACGTGCATGTGACCAGATAAGACCAGGAACCAATCACAGCGAGGGTGACGAGCATGTGACGGCGTTCCCCTACCAATAGAGTCCGCCCGCTCCGAGTGGTCGTCCTCATCCTCCGCCAGCTCGTCCAGCGTCACAAAGTCCTCCATGTTCTCTGGGAAGTCCTGGTCCATGCAGCCCTCCTGGCGCAGGGAGCACACCGACATCCACATTATAGGTTAGTTTTCACATAACATACGATGCTAAACCATGATTCAATGACTTGGTGCATCCGATTTCTCTGTTCCCTCAATTATAATTTGGAATATAAGGCCCTAATGGTTATAGGTTGTATGTAGCTGTATCCTAATTAAATCCTATTAAATCAACCCGTCACTGCTGTATTGTATTTTTACAATTTGTCTGTCTTATTTTAATTCTTTTTTTGGCATTTTAGTTTATTTATATTTTTTGTATTGTATTTATATTATATGTACCCTGGCTGCTATGGTGGCCCAATTTCCCATAGGAGATTATTAAAGTTGTATCCTATCCTACCATGTCTTCATATGTTTAGGTTGTATGTAGCAGTGTCTTACCATGTCTTCAGGCATGTCTTCTTCAGGTATGTCAGAGGTCTCAGCAGGAGCATCCTCTCTGCCCTCCAGGTCTTCACCTGGTCTCCTCTGGCCTTCCATATCCCCGTCCTGGTCTTTCTCGTCGCCCGTCTCCTTCTCTTCCTCTGCAACGTCTTTACCAGGAGCACTGTCGGGGTCTTCTGCAGGAAGCCGCTTTGATTCCTCCTCCTCCTGCTCCTCCTCCTCCTCTGGAGCTGAGGATGGTTCCTCTGACTCCTCCGCCTTCTTTTTCTTCAAGTCTTTCTGCTCTAATCCTTTAACCTGCTCCTCCTCTTCCTCCTCCTCCTCCTCCTCCTCCTCCTCTCCTTCCTCTCCCATCAACACTCCTGCAGCCTCCTCCTCTTCCTCCTCATTGGTCTTCCTCTCCACAGTCTGTTGCCTCGACTCTGATTTCTTCTCCTCCCTGCTCCTGGAGGAGGTGGAGGTGGTTTTGGAGGAGCTGCTCTTGGACGGGGGCGTGTTGTCACTTTCGCTCCTCCTGGCCCGGCTGTCTCCTCTGTAGGAGTGTCCACCTCTCTGGTTCACACTAGAAGACAACGTCAGCGCGTCGGTCAGATGTCGGGTTCATCTCATGTGTACATTCACCTCTTCATCGCCAGGCCTATTCCTGAGTTCTCTTCTGAAAACATTGTAGTATAGCAGAGCACTGTTTGCCGAGGAGGGGGGGGGGGGGGGGGGGCGTACCTGAGGGTCTTGTACTTGGTGCAGACGTTAAGGCGGATGGGCCGGCCCCGGATGGTGAGGGGGTTGACGTTGTAGTACTTCACCATCATCTCCGCGTCCTCCTGCGTCCCCAGCTGGACAAACGCCTGAGAGGAGCCGGACCAGAAGAGAGTCGTTAACTCTTTAAAAAACCCGCCCAAACCAGCCTTATGCAATAATAATCTCCATTATACAGATACTATAACAGCTCTCTGGCCAACAGGTCACAAGGTGCTTCAGAGAGCGATGAGATGGCAACACAAACAGAATACACATAAACAGTTAGACATAAATAAATAAATGCAAAATAAATGCCAACATAAATGCAAAATTAAACTGAATGTGGTGGGTTCTGGTTACCTCCTCGTTCAGGAACAGGTGCTTCTCCACGGTGCCGAAGCGTCCCGCGATGGTGAGCAGCTCCATCTTCTTGTCCTCCTCCCTGGGCAGGTTGGAGAAGAACACCACCTGGCTGCCCTGGCCCTTGAGCTCTCTGGGGCTGCGTGCCCTTGGCACCATGCCTCGGTTCTTTTTCTGAGGAAACAAAAGCTTTATTTAAACCCCCCCACAAACACACACACACACACACACAAGAGCGTGCAGGGCAGGAGTGTAGACACACAGCGCTAGGCTCCGGGTTCGGAACAGCGAACCTCAGCAGTTATCAGATGTTCTGGGAGGATAGTTGAGAAGTGTGGGCCGTGCAACCCTGAATGCCGCTTCATGCAGCCACGTGACCCCACGAAAGCACTGGAACAAAACGTCACGCAATACAAAAACGGTATGCAACCCCCTTCCCACCGCCCCGGGCATGCGTCACCCGAGGGGCGAGATGACAGAGGGTGACTTGGCAGAGGGCCGGTTACCTCGATGACCAGGAGGTCCTTGGACAGGTAGAAGGTGAGCGGCCTGCCGTTCATGATGGCCTTGTGCTTCTTGTAGTAGTTCACCATGTCCATCGCCTCCTCGTGGGTATCCATCTCCAAGAAGGCCTGGTGGGACAAGACTATGTTACAAACCTCCAACGCCACACTGTAGACCCCGGGGGTAACCTCCAATGCCACACTGTAGACCCCGGGGGTAACCTCCAATGCCACACTGTAAACCAGCGGTGTCCAACCAGTCAGTCGCGGTCTACCAGTCAATTGCGGAAGTAGAAGAAGAAGTATTGTTGCTAATAAATATTGTCACTCGTGTTTGTAGCCTACTCCTACTTTTGTGCAAAATACATAAAAACTTCCAACTTAAACATCTTAAATAATAGGCTCGATGAACTGCCGACAGCGTAAAGTAGTGTGTAGATTTGTACGACAGTACAGGCATAATGGAAAAATAAAATCTCACATGCTCCTTTCTATCTGCGCGTGCAAGGTATGGCAGAAGCTAAAAAATCTAAAACTTTCATTCAGAGTGGGAGAATTATTATTTTTTCGTGTCTTCTAATTCAAAGTCCATATGTCTTATCTGCAATGCAAAAGTGGCTTTACCATAGAAAGGGAATTGGAAACAGCAATTCAATACGGCCCATAAGAGCTACGATACAAACTTCCCAGCTTAATCACCTCTGTTGGCCCGAAAGGTCCAGGAATTGAAAAGTCAGCTAGCAGCACATATCGTGTCAGTTCTATTCTTGCAAAAGGGAAGAAATCTTTCAAGGATGGTAAGATTGTGAAAGAAGCGTTCAAGGAAGCTGCAGATTCACCCTTTGCCGATTTTAAAACTAAAAAGAGATTGTGTCTGCTATTCAGGACATGCAGTCGTCTAGAAATTCTGTTACACGCCAATGCAAGAGGATGGTGGAGGATGTTGAACAGCAATAGAGGAATAAGATTGACACGTTAGATGTTCATTAGAATGGTTTTTGACGACATGAGTGTAAAAGAAGAGCTGTTGACCATTTTGCCTTTGAAAGGGCACACGAGAGGCACAGATGTTTTTCAAGTTTTCATGGAATTCGTTACTCGTCTCCATGACAACCGATGGGGCTCCAGAGATGGTTGGACGTACTGCTGGGTTCATTGGATTGTGCAAAGAGAGTGAATATTTCCCTGGATTTCCTGAACTACCATTGTATAATTCACCTGCAAGGGGTTGTGTGGGATGATTTTAAATATGAAAGACGTGATGGATGTGGCTACGAAGATTGTGTGTTCTGTTCTGGGAGTCTGCAGAGGCGATTATTCCATGCACAGCTGGAGGAGACTGCTGCGGAACTCACACATCTGCTGCTGCACACAGACTTGAGGTGGCTCAGCAGAGGTACATTTCTGGAACGGTTTCCTGAATTGTTGCCCGAAATTAAAGAATGTCTGAAACATTCAAACCATGCTGAATATGCACAGCTAGAAGACAGTCAGTGGCTCTTGGATTGAGCTTTTCTTACCGATCTGACTGACAAGCTCAAATACTGAATATATTGAATATAGAGCTGCAGGGTAAGGAGAAACAGCGACATGATCAGCTCCGTGAACATGTTTAAAAGCAAGTTACACCTGCTATCAAGCAGGTTGCAACTGTGTGATCTGCAGAACTTTCCACACATGGACACAGAAATCATGCGCCAGTGCAAAGATGGTGCGGAGCTTGCCAGTGCACGTTATGATTATCAACTGCAGAGCATCTTGTCAGAATTTGACAGGCGCTGCGCTGACTTTGCATTCATTGAGCCTGTTGTCAATTATCTCTTGTTTTCCATTTGGTGAAAATATAGATGTTGCATCACTTCACCCTGGATAGCTGTGCTGTTGAGAATCTTTTGAGATCCTCACTCAAGTGCAAAATGGCTGAGCTCAAATCCAGAGCAACACCCGGCATGAATGCCCCAATTCTGGAATCTACTGCAGAAAGAGAAGTACCACAATCTCAGACAAACTGCACAGAATTTGACTGCACTTTTTGGATCAACATATTTGTGTGAGTCTGCCTTTTCACATAGAGTATGGCGATCATCAAGTCAAAATCCAGATCCACCATGACTGATGACCACCTCGCGGCCTGCTGGCACTCAGCTCTGTCCGGACTATGAGAGACTAGCCGCCTCCTTCCAGTGCCCAAAGTGCCACTAAAGGTAGAGAAGTAGGCTAGAAGTAGGCTACCACTTTTCTAACTTGAATCAGGCATTGTATTATTTGTGTTGTTTTTCTGTGTTGTGTTGTTCTTTATTTACTTCAATAAATATTATTATTGTTAAAACTTAATGTGTCAGAAAACAGTGTCCTATATAGGTGCACAATTAATTGTGGCTACGCTATTGCTTTCGATATGTCTTGATAGACCTCGGTACACTATCAACTTTAAAAAGTAGATCATGGTTCAAAAAAGGTTGGGCACCCCTGCTGTAGACCATGAGGGTAACCTCCAACGCCACACTGTAGACCATGAGGATAACCTCCAACGCCACACTGTAGACCATGAGGGTAACCTCCAACGCCACACTGTAGACCATGGGGGTAACCTCCAACGCCACACTGTAGACCATGAGGGTAACCTCCAACACCACACTGTAGACCATGGGGGTAACCTCCAACGCCACACTGTAGACCATGAGGGTAACCTCCAACGCCACACTGTAGACCATGGGGGTAACCTCCAACGCCACACTGTAGACCATGGGGGTAACCTCCAACGCCACACTGTAGACCATGGGGGTAACCTCCAACACCACACTGTAGACCATGGAGGTAACCTCCAACACCACACTGTAGACCATGGGGGTAACCTCCAACGCTACACTGTAGACCATGGGGGTAACCTCCAACACCAC
Source organism: Urophycis tenuis (assembly GCA_036785325.1). Classification (NCBI taxonomy): domain Eukaryota; kingdom Metazoa; phylum Chordata; class Actinopteri; order Gadiformes; family Phycidae; genus Urophycis; species Urophycis tenuis. The sequence continues at coordinate 4,458,712 of JAXIVH010000031.1, forward strand.
ACTGTAGACCATGAGGGTAACCTCCAACGCCACACTGTAGACCATGGGGGTAACCTCCAACACCACACTGTAGACCATGGGGGTAACCTCCAACGCCACACTGTAGACCATGGGGGTAACCTCCAACACCACACTGTAGACCATGGGGGTAACCTCCAACACCACACTGTAGACCATGAGGGTAACCTCCAACGCCACACTGTAGACCATGAGGGTAACCTCCAACACCACACTGTAGACCATGGGGGTAACCTCCAACGCCACACTGTAGACCATGGGGGTAACCTCCAACACCACACTGTAGACCATGGGGGTAACCAACACTACACTGTAGACCATGGGGGTAACCAACGCTACACTGTAGACCATGGGGGTAACCAATGCTACACTGTAGACCATGGGGGTAACCAACGCTACACTGTAGACCATGGGGGTAACCAATGCTACACTGTAGACCATGGGGGTAACCAATGCTACACTGTAGCCCCCAGGGTTTGCCAGGCTGGGGGTTGCAGCTGCGTCATGTGGTACCTTAAACCGTGTGTGTCTCAACCATGGGAGCGCGTACCTTGTTCTTGAGCACCAGGTGCTCTCTCAGGGTGCCGAAGGGCTCCGTTAAGGCGATCAGACTCTTGCTGAGAGGCTTCCGTTCGTACTTGGCCACCACCACTCGGCTCATTATCTGGAAGAGGTAAAGGATCAGGGTTTACATCGACCACCAGCTACAGCAGGACACCTACGACCACACAGCATCACCCCTTTGACCACCACAATGGGACAGTCGATAAGGAGTCAGACCTGGGCCGAGTTCCGATATCCATACTTCTGTACTTAGGATACTTAGTTTGAGTACGTAGGGTGTTCCGATTACGAAAAGTGTACTCAAAGGATGTTGCCGGATGTTGTCCTTAAAACGGCTAGTACGCAGAGTATGCATCGGTGTACACTATCCGTACTCAATGGCAGCCATCTTAGCTACGTAGCGGAAGAGGTGGAGCCAGGCTGAGCCGTGCTCAGTTCGAAAATGGCTAGACATCATTGGGCGTAATGGATTCACGCGTATTTGGCGCGTGACACGGCCGCGCAGCTGAAAGTAATTTCCGGTAAGTGCACCATTTGGAACAACACCAACATCTGAAAATCTGCGTACTTAGCGAGTACGGATAGTGCACTATGTTTAAGTGTACCCATGAAGTACGAATATTGGAACACAGCCCAAGATTCATGAAGTGCAGTACGCCATTCTAGAAATGTGTCACGATGTGTCCGTTTTAGAAAGGAAAGAGCCAACGAACTACTTAATCTAACCCGTAAACACGTACTTAAGAGTTGTAGTGAGATGTCAACATTATATATGAATATATACAAATATAAATAAATAAATATGCAATACCTTTGAATGTCCAGGATGTTGCATGCCTTTATTGAAGCCGGAGCTAGGCCCACCTCCTGGGAGAAACAGATGAGGATGAGATTGTGAACAGGACTTTTTTTTTGTAAGACATACGAGTTTCTTCCATTCTGTGCACCAGGGGTGTAATGGTTCCCGAAATAAAACTTGCTGCATGGGACGACATGTACGTCTCTGTGTGCACACCAGTACAGTAAGACCATAGCAGATGTGGAGAGGGCTTAGAGCCTTCAGAGTCCTCCTGGGACCCACATGGACAGATGCAATGGAAGAAAAAGTTAGGGATAAATCAGAGACGGCTTGCAAACACTGCTCGGCATGCACTGCTGATGAAGGCGAGAGCACTTTCTGGGATGCCGGATTTAAATGCATAGTTGAAATGAACTGAATTACTGCACTTCACAGTGTCAGTTCTACTTCTGTTTGTATTCTTGCAGGCCTGCTGCACTTCTGCAAGACATGCTGCTAAACTGGTTGGCTGACTTCAGTGTTTTTTATGAAAGGGAACCTCAATTGTTCAACCACTGCAAGCACTAATCATTTTGCATATACTTGCATATATTTGCATGCATTCAATTGATACAAATATTATCCAAAATACTAATCATTCTATTGACCGTGAACTGACCTATTGAAGTTTGTTATGGCATGGGTACAATTAAAAATATACCAACAAAAGGATAAATGGGTTTAAACATTCATAAATAAACTTTAAAAACATTTACAGTAGTCATTAAGCAATCTGTATTGTGTGAATGATTGACATGTTCCTTGACCAAAGCTTACCCCAGCTGGAGGGCATGCCACCTGTTGATTGGCTCTGAGACATGGGAACAGGTCCCAGCAGTCCAGCAGAGAGGTTGGGCGTGTTCATGTGATGGCCACCGCCCCTTGAAAAGTGAAAATGTTAAAAACACATGCATTTTGTATCAATGCATTTTTGCCCATCCATTTCCACTCTAGATTTTATACTTTTAGATTCTTTACGGAATTGAGCTATTGTATTCAAGCAGTTAATCAAACTGTTGCCTTCGTACATCAAATACATGCCAGTTTGTTATGCTGTCAATGACCTTGTAAAGGTGAAGTTCAGCTTATCTTGGCTATCATAAAGTATACTACCAGTTTGTGTTGTACACTACTAGCTCGTAACGAGGAAGTTATCTTATCCCGAGGATGTAACCATGGACAAACCGCAAATTAAACTCTAGATAGCATTTGTTGTTCAATTTGTTGTTCAAGTGCACCCTTTGGTAGACAGATATTGGTTTGCTGCAAATCATACACAAAAACAGAAATGCAACTCCCATTTTGTGACATAATGGTTTCGTAGCATTTAATTAAAATGACATCAATGGCCAGGTATGACTACAGCGATAGCAGGTGTGTGTCTTACCCAGATGTGTTTTGGCCCATGCCGGGTTCCCAGTCTGGGTACCTACAGAAAACATGTCATTATTAACCCAAAATATGATAACGGTAGGATTTGCTTTTGGATTAAAATGATGGAAAATGATATGGACAGAGTGGCCGGGTTACATATAATGGGTTACATATATGGTGTTAATATTAACCCAGTGAGCCCGTAATGAGTAACCCACTGATGATTAGGGCGAGCATGGCAGTACACTCCCATCTACTTGGTCTTGAAGTCACACCTCTGCTTCTTTCTTTAACTTTTTTAGCCAATTCTCCCACATATTTTTACGTTTTAGTGTCCACGTAAAGCACAAAGTGTATGTGTGTGTAAATATACATTTAATTGCTCGCTCAAAAGGCAAAAGACTTAATTTGTTAACCAACATTACTTCAACATTGAATTTGTAGGCGGTTGGTAGGGTTGGAGGGAAAATTGTAACCTCCTATAGACCAAGGGTCTCCAACCCGTCGCTCGCGAGCTACCAGTAGCTCGCAAACGCCTTTCCAAGTGGCTGGCCAAAGGGTTAATTATATCCAATGAAATTCATAGATGTCCCGCCCCCTTCTTACACAAAATTATTATTATTAGTCGTCAATCAAACAGTTGTGCTGCTGTCAAGCTTGAGGAGTCGGTGGTGATGTGAGATGGGCAATAACCATGGCCACGGCAGGTACTAATAAGAGGCTAAAAACTTACTGTTTTCATGAAGAGTGGGAAACAGAGTTTTGTTTCACGAACGTAACGTGATGTTTTAATGCAAAATGTGAGTTGCGGACACCGACATTTTGTAAATGTTCAGGCAAAACAAGCTTTCTTCTGCTTGTTTAGGTTGGAATAAGCTATGAGAATAAATGTTATAAAGCATGACTAGCTCTGCATGACAGCCATTTTCATTTGGTATAAGAAGCTCTCAGGAGGGAAAAAAGGCTGGAGAACCTGGAGTATTCTAGTGGATTAACCTAGAGAAAGATACATTCATTGATGGGTCCGTTCCATTTTTAAACATGTATTTAAAACTGGTTTGAATCCACACAAAGCTAAATCAACATCAGTGGGTATTTAACAAACTTACATTTGAAGAAGAGGTTTTCGGTTCTCGGCATGACGAAGTCCATTAGTGTGTTGATTCCACTCCTAAAAGAGAAATCCTTGAGCCTTCAATACAAAACTCTCCCAACTCAACTTTCAAATATCAAAGAATGTGGTCTTTGTGTGTGAATAAAAAAAATACTTCCGATACCAAAATTAAGTAAGGTATGAGAAGATATTCCCTTTATGAAAGAAGATATATCAGATAACCATTTTTGTTTGCATGTTACAAATTGAAGAAAAGGTTTTGCATAAAAGTGAAAAAAAATCACTAAGTGGTATTCGTAAACACCCAAAGTTTAGGGATGGTTCTCAGCAGACAATTCATGGCAGCGTTGAATTTCCAATATTTGGTCTAATGACATGACCTTGATCCAAGTAAACTCAATAAGTATTCAGGGTATCTGGATTTTACATACAAAAGCTAAATTGAACTAGGCGGAGCGAATCTCCAGTCAATGAATGACGTAAATGGAAGACTGAGGTAAAAAGGTGCAACTCGTGGACTGAACACAATCAAGGAACGAAGCCTGCCTAGTTTGGCCATTACATTATTTACCAGGGAGCCCCGGAAAGCAAAGACAGGGGGAAGAGCCAGGACTGGTACTCACCATGTTGGAATGGACGTCAAAGTCACAAAGAGCACATACGTGGGGGAACATGGTGGGCGTGGCCCCCAAAAAGTCTTGAACTTTGCCTTGGGACGGAGAGCCCATCCTCCTCTGCATAAAGACATTATCGCCCTGGGAGGACCCCATGCCAAGCCCCCCGTAGGAGTCACGGCGTGAAAGATCTGAATACTGCCCGTCTCTGCCACCGCCACCGCCGCCGCTGCCGCCGCCATTATTGCCGCCGTAGCCCAAGTCATAGCCCCGCGAAGAGTTGCCGGACTGCATGGAGCCGTAACCGTAATTGGCTTGGGACGGGCCGCGGGCCGAAGACTGCCCCATGGAAGGACCACCCATCCTGCCCCCATGCATGTCATCCCAATCTTCCCTGCCCCCACGGTAGGAGGTCTCGGGGGACATCGAAGGCAGGTCTCTGCCGGCCATGTGCCTGTCTCCAGCGTCACCCTTCCGGCTCTTAAGCTGCATGAGTATGTGGGGCAGGGTCTCCACACTGATGTTCTCCTCAGGGATCTGCGCAAGGGCGTCGAGGTCCGCCGGTGACAGCCCTAAGCTGGCAAACAGCTTCATGGTGCTGCCAAGATGGCTGCCGCTGCCGCCGCCACCACGGCGGGCCATCTGGGAGTTGCGGTCCTGGCTGTCCACGCCACTACCACTGCCAAGCCCCATGCCAGAGACCATGTTCCCCATGGGCCGGCCCGGCGGCCCAGAGCGCTGCTCGTTCATGCTGAAGTTCAAGGTTTCTGCTGCCGCCAGGAGCCCGCGGCCCACAGCAAAGCCCTTTTGATCACCGTCAGACTGGGTTTTCTGGGACATGGTGCTCAAAAAGACGCCGTGGTCTGTGGTGCCGAGTACGGATGACTCAAGACACAGAACCAAGCAGGTGGGCTATGTAAAACGGTATTTTCTGCAGTGGTTGGATGGCGTTATTCTTATGTCAGGGGAAGGTGAAAAGAATGAAAACAGTCTAACTCAAAGGGGACAGTCTTTCTTCTTGAGGGCAGAATGTTTTTCCGCTGAAAGAGAACCAGGTAGGTAAATATGTAAAGGTAGCCTCTTTCATGAAAAAGACATAAAATGAAGAGGCAACAGCTCTGTGGTCCACAGCTGCATTTACATTTAACTGAAGTTAGTCCTAGACTTAGAAAAAATGACGGGCAGTCAAAATGCACTGGAAGACTGGAAAGAAAATGGGACAGTGACAGAGAGAAACAGGCACTATAGGCTCTGGATTGAACTCAAGAAAAGAGTAAGATTACGATCTACCGAAAAACTTCCTTTGTTCATAAAAGGGACAGGTCAATAGTCAAAAAGGTGGAATATGCATCATATGAAACACAAGACTGAAAGGATTTGCATCAAAGCACACGTCGGAAAGACGCAATAAGGAAGACATTTAAGAAGTTAAACATATCCAAACAAAATGGAAAAGAGCACATTTCCATGACAGCAGATTTAGAGGAATACAACTTCATTTGGTCTGCATGAAAAGTTTCAGTATGTGTAATATCTACAGCCCGTTTATGGTTACACATATGCAAACTGTACATTCATGCATATGCATGTATGTGTTTAGGGCTATCACATCAGAATGTATCATGGGGTCATTATTTGTTGGCACTACGGCACCATATTGAGAGGACTCAAACAGTTCTAGTACTGTGGAATCATAAATCAACACAAACATAACGTAACAAAGCCAATGAAAACGTTGTTTTGCAAAATCTGCACGAACATGTACATGAACCCCCATGGTATGTTAGTAACAACTTATATTCCTGGGTTTGGAGATTAACGCAGTTAGCAGAATAACAAAACCTGGCCGCCCACTCAGACGCTGGGCCATCTGCTGTATTTGAGCACAATGTGTACATGGACATTTTATTCAACGTATATCTACATATATCTAACACATGCATGTCAATCTTTGCACGTTAACTTTATTTACTTGGTGGTTTGTTGGTATGTACGCACATTTCGATGTTATACGCGTGCAATATCGCGTGACGTCATGTAGCTAGCGCTACTAGCGCTAGCTACATCGGCCAGCTAATCTGTGCCGTTCGCTTGGTAGCGTCAGTTAGCATGTTAAGATGCCTCAGGACACTCCCGCAAGTCGTGGTTAACACAATGCAGCACGTGTACCTTGTGTTTGTGTGTCACAGAATTAAGGTGGCCCTTACCTGTAGCTTAAAACAGCAGCTAGCTCGGTAGCACGTCTCGTCTCGCGTGTGCGTAGGGTAGCACTCTGAGTTACCGTCAAATAAACTCTACGATTGTGTCCTCCATTTAGTGTACCCTGTTAGCCGTCGGCGGGGTCTTCTTTGTTTTAGTAGTTACAGTAGTGTTCAAAACGTAATAGATATTTACGTCCTGATGTTATCTTAACGTATTTTACTCTTTCTTGTATTGTATCCTGCGTAGTTTTAGTAAGCAAAACCACAAAAAGTTACCCGCCCGCACAGTTCGTAACAATCGAGTGACCACATCAAAATACGACACACGAGAGGGCTGGACCCGCTGCAAAATTGGGCCTGTCGGCGTATCCAATTGCCAACCGTGCGTGAGATTCATCCAATGGCGGAGAGTACAGGAAGATTCATCCAATGATGGACAAGTACTGTTAGATTCCTCCAATAGCGGACGATTATGGCGAGATGCATCCAATAGCGGACGAGCACATCCAGACGGTCTACTTGTAAACAAACAGAGCCAACGCGGCCATTAAGGGACAGAGAGGAGAGTTCGTCGAAGAGTTTCAAGGTTTCAAAGTTTCAAGGTTACCGCCGAAACGGGTGTTTGGCAGGTATTTCAACCAACATTTACCCGCACCCGTGTGTTATGTGGTGGATTTTAGCGTCCTCTTATGTGTTTTTAATCAAAGATGTCTCACATTAATGTCTATGGGTAGCTGGCTATTGTCTGTCTTCATGCTAGCGGTCACCATATCTAACTCAATTGTTTGGCAAGTTTGTTCTTTCATTCGAAAGATGCTAACTTTTACCGACTATCGTTGTATTTTGGTGACATTGCAGGGGCGGTCTATAATACAATGAAAGACCCGAGTCGTATCAACAGCAATAACAACAACATCAGCAGCAGCGTCCCAAACATGACCATCAGCAACGACGTCATCCTGACCAACGACGTCATCCTGACCAACGACGTCATCATGCGCAACCAGTTCAACTTTGACGACAACCCCTTCGCCGAGTACATGTGGATGGAGAACGAGGAGGAGTTCAACAGACAGGTATCCCAGAAATGTTCTTCCCTGCTCTATGATGGCTCACCTCTATTTTGAGACGATGGCTTGAAAATGAAGTCAGCACACGCATTTCACGCATGTCCCAAGATCTGAGGTTAAGGATCTACACAATTTTAGAATAAAAAAATACCGTAATGCATTTACATTGAGATTGAATTGAGATTACAAGTATACAAAGTACACGCTGTATACAAGTAAATACTCCCAACCGGGGAATGCATATAAGAACATACACATTCTTAGCATGGGTTGTACCAATGATTGGGATCAAGCCCTGTAACCCTGGCTGCGGTATCACCGCGCTCCGCCTGCTGTAACATATCTCCCCTCTAACACATCTCCACAGGTGGAGGAGGAGCTGTGGGAGGAGGAGTTCATCGAACGCTGCTTCCAGGAGATGCTGGAGGAGGAGGAGGAGTGGGAGTGGTTCATCCCGTCCCGGGACCTCTACTCCCAGCCCAGCGCCCAGCTGCAGGGCCACTTCAGCCTGCTGGGGCTTGCGGGGCAGGAGGTCATGCATGAGGATGTGGTGGTGAGAGGAGGGCAATGTTTCACGTGATTCCATTATGTTATTCTGGCTCTTAACAGGACAATAGGCAGCGGTCACCTATGCCAATGGCGTCAGCGTGTCAAGGCTTCTCAATAGTGCACACAATACCTGGAAATATGACTTCAAATATAACATGCCTTTTTAACCAATTCAACCATTTCAGAAATTAAATAATTGGTTAAAAAAAAACAAGGTCAGCGAATTGTCTGCAGCATTTCCACAGCACTATTTAGAAATGTTACATGGAAGCACTGGAGAGGAATTATCTCAACTTGGTTGAAACGTGTTCACCCTAGTAGTACTGCAAGCATCACTCAAGATTAAGAGTCTGCAGCATCATGGCCATGAAATGGTAGCCGTTCAACTCCACCTCACCTGGTGCTTTTGTTTCTCCGTCTAGATCAACAGCAACCTGAACCCCAACGCCAAGGAGTTCACACCAGGAATCCAGAAGCACGTGATCTGACCCCCCCCCCTCCCACCATCCGCTAGCAGAGCCAGTCAGTCGTCCGCACTGTGAAGCAGTGAGAGATGTGTGTTGTTTTCAGTTGTCACTCTGTTGCACTTGACTTAGGCCCGGTGTGTTGCCAAAGTTTCCCGTTAGCCTTGCATGTCTCGGTTTGAATATTGTTACATATGTGCGTGTGAAGCAGACGTATGCCTACCTGTCGTAACTCTTTCGAATGTATTATCAGGGCAAGAGGCTCGTTAGTTTCTTCGCTTGTTACTCGACGTGTTGTGTTTGCATTAAGCAGGTCTAGAGCACCGCACAGAACAAACTGTCTTTTTATACACATGGTCTCTTGTTTATCCTACCTTGATTCCTAACCATGCCCTGAATTGATGGATATATGTTTTTGCACTTTTATTTCCTTCTATTTTATGTATCTTTATCCTTGTGTGCCGTGCTGATGGTCTTTACGTGTTGCTTCGCATTATCCTGTTACAGCGAGATCACTGGTCTACATGTTGTTGTTTTAGCAGAAGAGAGTAGACTGTTTGACCATGTTGTCCATCTGGATTTAGTTTTTTGGACACACTGGCTAGTTCATACTTCAGATATTTGCCCTATTGGTTGGCATCCTTATTCCTCTGTTGCCTGTTGATCTTGTCTTGAGTGTGTGGCTAGAGAATGCCACTAACTGATTTTTTTCTTAAATGCACATAAGAACTGTATAAAAAGTTAAATAAGGAGAAAAAACTTGTAAAAAAAATCTATTTTTTCTTAAACTATTTGAAAATAAATGTTTATGGACAAACTTTTTTTTGTATACATTTTAGCACACTTCCTATAAGCCTATGTCGTTGAAGTACAATAAAAAAGGTATATAAAAAAACAACCACAAGCTGGATGAAACAGAATGTCATTCAGTCCACCTTGCAGCTGCCCAGACAAGGGTTTGAACAATGGCCTGACAGTCGTACTAATCTTTGTGTTGAGTCAATATAGCTGATGTATTAGCTGTACTACTGTTAAAACAGTCAACGTTGAAAATCCAAAACATTATAAGAAATGTGAACTGCGTGTCGACGCACCGTTTTACTTTATTTCATTTGGTCCTCTTCGTAATGTCTGACCTCCGAGTTGTAACAGATCGCAGCTTTGGATCCACGATGCGTGTCACAACCCTTCCGCTGCCCGTTGCATCTTATTTCCGAAATAATACCCCTGAGATCATTTCCCACGTTCATTTGGGGGTGAAAGGGCCACACAATGCGCACAGCAACCAGCCATTAAACACCCCCGTGTTTATTTCATACACTTTGCTTTGCCTGCAGGAAAGCGTCACTGTGACTCAATTTCAGCGGCTGGCTGCCCTTCATCAAGGAAGGGTAGCCGGACACCGATATCCTCCCCCTGATGATTTGCACCTCTATCGCCATATCACATATCATAACATATCATATCACTGTATCCCACCATCATCTGCCACTCTAATAATTTAATAACACCTTAAATATAGATTATCTATGTCTTGGAATACAAACAATGCCTCTGAAAATAGAGATGCGCTGAGCGTTTTTTGCCAAAAAATCGTGCACATGGGTTCTTGGTGATTGCCAGGGTGTTCTAGGTGGTTGCCAAGGGCGTAACTTTGGGTCTACCATTGGGGGGGTTAAACTTGCGGCATATTTATTTATTTAATCATTTTCTTGTGTAAAAGATAACATGCTAATTTGCCGTTCCTGTATTGTGTTACTTTTACTGATTTAGGCTTCTTAACGTAAATGCAGTTGTTCACTATTTATGCCATAATGACACAGTAGTTAAATTCAGTGTTTAAGCACTAGCCAGCAGTGGCAGCTTCCACTTAATTAATTGTGTGTGTGTCACTATCTTATGAAAAAAGATACTTAAAGATGAATCAATTGCATCACTGTATTAGAACCTATATGCAGCAAATGTATCATGCAGAATTCAACACTCAATACAACACGAAATACAGGGTGGAACACTGGAGTGCAGCTTTATTCTGAACATGCCATGGGAAAACTGATATTGGGGGGGTTATATTAGTGTGATCGGATTTTTGCGGGGGTCATGACCCCCCCCCCCCCCCCCCCCCCCCCCCGCAAATTACGCCCCTGGTGGTTGCTATGGTATTTTGGGTGATTATTGGGGGTGTAGGCTACTAGGTGATTGCTAGGATGCTCTGGGTGGTTGCTGGGTTGTTCTAAGAGGTTCATATAGTGTTGTGGTTTCTAAGGGGCTGCACAGTAGTGATTTTTAGATTTCAATGTGGGTCTGTAGAGAACATTTTGAGTTGTCTCTTGTAAAAAGTACAAACACCATTGGCTACAAGTATAAATAGTATAAAAGGTTTGAGTAATTCCATAAAAGGGTTGATAGCAAGCAAGGTAAGTATAGAAAATGTTCTTTGTTTTTCAAGCAAGTACGAAGGAGGGGTTGTGTATGGAAGTTAGGGAATAATTATATTAATATTTTAAAATGCATGATAGAAAATAGCAGTTATGCAGCTTTATCAAACATTTTTACATGCTTAAAGATGTAGGCCTACTGCAGAAAATATAACGTATACATTCCATTATTTAGAAGTAGCCTACCTAAATTAATGTCCTTCATGATGTGAAGAAGGTGGACATGGGAAATACACCTCATTAACAAATTCTACAAATGATTTTAAAATAACAAATACTTTTAGCAAGAGCACTCAGTGAGAAACAGAGTCAAGTGCGCAAGAAGGTATTTTATTTGGTCCTGTCTGGTTCACCTCACTAATCAGTGGTTGATTGGTAACGCAGGAATCACTCGAGTGTGTACTACCTACCTGGAATAACCGCACAGTGTCGCCAAAATCTGCCTAAATGTTTTCCTAACAGCATGACCAGTTTGTTTTTCTGATCAGCAGGTGGCAGCCTTGTACCGCCCGTGATAGATGGATGGCACGTTATTAGGATAAGAATATGAAGTTGAAAATAAGTTTCAATTAAACACAAAACCTTACATCCTACATGTACACGAGCATACAACACATTGAATCAGGTTACAACTTAAACTTAAGCCTACCCAGTAATGAATTGTACCTTTGTATTCCTATGTTATTTCAATTATATTCGAGACAATATGAGCAGTTGTGGACGTCTTGTACTACAAAGAAGGTGTCACAAGACACTGGGCATCGAGGCGAGTGGATATTGGGCATGACCAGTGAGTAACGCTAGATGGCGATATTATGACGTGACAGAAGAATATATAGTGCACAGGAGCACATGTCCCATGGTCCATTGAGTTGTTAGAAACCTCCAGCTTCGTTTTTTAGTCTAGCACCTCGTCATCGTGGTAACTTGTAGCATCAGCATGTATGGAAGCCGCAATGTCAGTGAACAATTGACCCCACCATATCTTCACAGGATATGTGTCCGCCATCGTTCAATCTCACATCTATCTGTCTTGTCCATCTTTCCTCCACTTTCTGTGTTGTGAGGTCTGTGTGTTTCTTTGTCTCTGTATGCGTAAGTGTGTGTGTTTGTTTCAATGGGTGTGTGTGGATGCATGTGTGTGCGTGTTTGTGTATGTGTTTTTGTGTGTGTGTGTGTGTGTGTGTGTGTGTGTGTGTGTGTGTGTGTGTGTGTGTGTGTGTGTGTGTGTGTGTCTGTGTGTGTGTCTGTGTGTGTGCAGGCTGGCTTGTGTATGCGTCCACAAGGATGTGTGTCTTTCTGTCCATTTGTGTATGTGTGCAAGTGTGCATGTTCTTGTGTGTGTGGGGAAGCAAAACAGAGTCAGAGAGAAAGGAGAGAATGAGAGATATAGAGAGAGTGAGAGAAGTTGTAGTAGTAGGTTGTAGTAGAGCGAGAGGGAGGGAGAGAGAGAGAGAGAGAGAGAGAGAGAGAGAGAGAGAGAGAGAGAGAGAGAGAGAGAGAGAGGGGTTGTAGCAGTAGGAGGGTTTGGCCCCATGTCCACTACCAGAGGAGGTTCCCCCCTCGCCCCCCCACCTCCCCCTCGCTCGCCATAAACCCCCCTCTCTCCGGCAGGGGGGGGGTGGCGTGTCAGCGCCAGCCCTCCTCCCCTTTAGAGCGAGGACTAAAGAGGAGCACCGCGCAGCGCGGCGGCAGCCCATAGATCAGCCCGCGCCGCCATTGTGGCTGCGCTGGTCAGCCTCCCCCCAGGCGCGCGGGCCCATGCATGTTGATGAGCGCTCGGGGCAGATGTCCACTCATAGTCTCCTGGGGTCGCGGCGCGGCGCTGCCCGCTGCCTTGTTTCGACGACAAGAAGACAAAGCAAGTGGGACGGTCCCGGTCCCCAGAAGACAGAGAGTCCTCGGGGAGTTTGCTAGAGCCCCCTCGCTCTGCGGTGGCCCGGGCGAGAGGGGCTGTACATTCTTACAGAGAGAGAGAGAGAGAGAGAGAGAGAGAGAGAGAGAGAGAGAGTCATTAACCTTGATAAGCCCACTACAGATGTCCCCTGAAATGCCACAAGTTCACGACCCCTTGTGTGTGTCGGACGTGTCGGCCTGTATATCATCACCATCATCATCATCTTCATCATCATCATCATCATCATCATCAACATCGTCATTATCGTCATCATCATCATCATCATCATCGTCGTCGTCGTCATCATCATCATCATCATCATCATCATCATCATCATCATCATCATCAGCATCATCATCATCTCCAGCACCAGGAGGATCAGATGCAGAGTAGGCTGGTTAACCCCCCCCAAGTATCTGTCCCTCTGGAATAACAACACATTGTTCCCCCTGCCCAATGCATTCTCATGCTCACCACGGAAATATGCACAGCGACTGTTGATTTTGGCTCGGATTGAAGCAATGCAAAAAAATATGCATTATTTGCCATACAAAAACCATGATGGTACCACGATAATTCATCGTTGAGATCATTCTCTGTGATTAGGACCTAGAAGGTTAAGACATATTGGAAATAAGCATGAATATTAACCTAAAAGAAGAGCATTCACACAATGCCACATGCAGGTGCTTATTAAAACATAATGAATGAATGTCGGAGGTTAACTTTGCAAGAGGGAGGCTTCTGTCTTCCTTAAAATAACAAGAGAACAGGGGTACTACAATTCTACAAATCTAGATGTATGCTCTTTTTCCTGTTTTGATAATGGATTGGTGGTTCTGTACATTCTTGCCAGCAGAACATGGATTTATTTGTCAGTATTTGTATAATCCTGTATAATAATTATTATAAGAATTTGCCTCATTTCAGAACATTGAGTGTGCAAAGTCATGCTTGTGTGGATTCATGGTGGAGACATTTCTCCATGAACACGGATGATCTCAGTCCTGCCATACTTAGTACACAC
>JAXIVH010000031.1:4477879-4482879 GCA_036785325.1 Urophycis tenuis
TTAAGTCCTGTTCTCTCCTCCCTCTAAAGAAACCTTTATTCGTTTCATCAGCACGTCAATTTGCAATTTATAGCCCCGGCGTGCGTGTACGATACAAAAAAATATATTTCAATATAGGCCTGCCATATAGAGAACGCAGCCGCGTTTAAAAGTGGGCATATGGGCAGGTACGTGGTGCGGGCTGATTTGTGTGACTCTGCGGAGGAGCGAGAGACGGGCCGTGTTTTGTTCGGCCAGAGACTATTTGAATAAGAATAATGCCAATAGAGTGGCTCAGGCAGAAACAAACCAAGCACAAAGGCCCAGAGGAGCCGAATTTGGACGAGGGACAACGTGTATAGCAGTGAAAAGAAGTGAGGGGTAGACGCGCACAATGGAACAATTCACCTTATAATCGCTTTGATATATTATACATGGCTGAAGACTCTAAACATTGTGTAATTATTTATAAATGACTGTCCCCCCGACTCGCCATAATGGGACGCAGAGAAAAGCTCCACAGGTCCCTGGGCAAACTATTTCTAAATAGTGGCCCCGGACACCTTCTCTAAAGAGCGCCGAGGTGCTGCAAATGGAATAAATGGAATAATTAATGGAAAATGGTATGGCTGTCTCATAAAGATGTGTTTAAAAACACTTAAAGAAAATTGGCCAATGCATTGGCCGGACATTTTAACGGCCGCGGCCTGTGTGAATATTAAAGAAGGATGGCTTGAGAAACAGTGACAAGTATAGATGAACCTGCTTAGAAAAAAACAATCTAGACGCGGACCAGCGTGGCAGTTAAACTGTTGCCCCGCCAGCACAAACACACTTACACGCGCGCGCAAACACACACACACACACACACACACACACACACACCCGTGCGCGCGCTCGTGAGAAAGAGCAGAAATAAATTAAGTTTGTATTTATATCTATAAAGTTGAATCACAACAAAATGCAGCTGGAATTATTTTGGGGAACATGCATCCACGATTTTTACCGGGTTTTTTTTGTATGAAATATAATACTAAATGTTCCGATTCGGTCCATGCTCTTAAAGTATTTCGTGAATTATAAATCATGCTGAATATATTCCAGTGTAAAAACAATGATAATTAAAAAAAATAATAATATTCATTATAGGCCTAGTTTTCATGAAAAAGGGCTCTATCAAACAGTCCTTCTTTGGATCAGTCTACGGAGATCGTTCTGTTTGAGCAAAAAATACTTTTCGGCAAAACTTAGAGATGGGGGAACTTGCGAGCCCCCCACCGGGTTTGGAGCGTGTCCCCGGACATGCGACCCCGTGGTTGTCTTCGCCCCTCTTCTGCTCTTCTTTCATTTAACTTTACAGGTTTTTTCTAACTTTAAAGTGGGCGTGGTCTGTCTACACTACAGCAACAGTTCTGATCGCGTGGCCGGGCAGCCGGCCCGACGCTCTGATTGGTCGGCGGTGATTACAGGCACGCTTCATTATGCTAATGAGACGATGCGGCGGCACGGGGCAGACGTGACGCGCCCCATTCATCCATCCTTCACACACACACACACACACACACACACACACACACACACACACACACACACACACACACACACACACACACACATGCCACAGCGGGGGAGGGAGGTAGTGAGGTTATTGTACGTCCAGGGTATATAAGACGAGTGAGGCCAGTCGTGTGCCAGGCTCACTGGCAAGCACGAGCTCAATCAAGAGCAAAGGAAAAAAGACGCATAAGACGCGTGCCTTATACTTTACTTTTTACGCACCAAGAAAAAACGGTCTTCCTTTTTTTTTGGGAACTTTTCCTCTCCTGGCGAGAAACCTTCCTACTTCAACCACTATCACCCCAAGGTAGGTTCAATGACAAAACACTGCATGTTTTTTTTTTCGCTACAAGTCTTGTTGTATTTTAAACCCGAATGTGTTTCTCTCTTACTTGTGAGCTCCTTTTTTAATAATGTCTTTTTATTTTATTTTATTTTTTTAACTTATTTCAGGAAAGACAAACCTAACGATGGACAGCGTGTACTCCGACATCGACAGCAACAGCTGCGACTTCTCGTACGGCGCGCACAGCGACGACGAGAACTCGGGCTCCAGCAGTATGCGCTCCGACTCCCCGGCGTCCTCCTGCACCGGGAAGCCCGGCTCCCCGTCCGACTGCGACGTCGGCAGCCTTCTCCACCTGGGAGGACAGGGAGACGCGGAGCAGCAGCAGAAGAAGAAGAGGCGCCGGGGTCGCGCACGCAACGAGGCGACCGTGCATGTGGTGAAGAAGAACCGACGCGTGAAGGCGAACGACCGCGAACGCAACCGCATGCACAACCTGAACGACGCGCTGGACACGCTGCGCGGCGTGCTGCCCGCCTTCCCAGACGAGACCAAGCTGACCAAGATCGAGACGCTCCGCTTCGCGCACAATTACATATGGGCGCTGTCCGAGACCATCCGCATCGCCGACCTCCAGGCGAGCAACAAGGCTGCGGGCAGGGCTCCGCCAGTCAACGGGGACATGTCCCTCCTGATGCTGCCCAACCTCAGCTGCATCACCGACGCGCCGAGTCCCGGGAGCGAAGCCTGCTCCTGGAGCTCCGCCGCCTCTTCCTCCTCCCCAGCATCCTCCGCCTCCTCCCCGGCCTCCTCCTCCTCCTCCCCGGCGTATTGCACTTCCAACCCGAGTAGCCCCGTGGGCGCGCAGGACTACGGCTTCATGCAGAGCGACTCGATCTACGGCTACCACAGCCACTTCGTGCCTGTCGTCTACTAGAAGGAGGACTGTCATTGGACTGGATGAACAGTCAACAGACCGCTCCGCGCCACTTGTATAGGTATCACGATAGACCAGAACACGACGCAGTCGGCAAGAGACGGACTGCAGAGAGAGAGAGAGAAGGGAAAAGTAACGGACTGAAAAAACAAATCACTGTTTGCCTTATGGAAGTCACTACACGGTGGCTTATTTTATACCGATTTTTTAATTATTGTATTTGTTTTGCTATTTACTTGTTTCTATACACAATGATTTTAAATGATAATAACTTAATTTCTGTTTTTTTTATATATATAGTTTTTTTTGTACGTTTTGTATTTTCTCCAAAACCTTTTGCACTTTTCCCCCAGCGCAAACGACAACGTAGGCAACCGGTCCACAAAAGATGTGACCTCGGTCCTCTATTAGATGAGTATTATGATTCACAGACAGCGACGGAGACAGATTTGCTTTTGCAGAGCGAGGTGAAAAGTCAATTTTACAATTTGTAGAGTGATAATGAGTGATAATGCAGAAAAACGAGCGTGGAAATTCGGTTTCAACGCTTTGACAACGAACTGAAAGGCCATCAGAAGACAAGGAGCTCTCCTCATGCATTATGTATTCACACACACACACACACACACACACACACACACACACACACACACACACACACACACACACACACACACACACACACACACACACACACACACACAATACAAAGACTCATCGTCAAGAGGCGTGGATGGATCGTTTCTATACTTTGCTAGTGTTGTTCTTTTATTTATTCGACTTGTTTTTGCTCACATGTCATATGAAATTGTATTTTGTATATAGAGAGATTATTATTCTATTTACAACGGAACTTTGGTGCTGACAGCCATTTTTCTACGAAATAAAAATATAACGTTTCTAAAAAAAATCCCATCTGTGTCATTTGCTCTTTCGTCTGTCTTTTAGGCCTACAACGGATTCTGAAGAAATAATAGAATATATAATAGTTAGTCTACATGATATTCATCTGAAAATGTATTCGCCACAGTCATCTAGGAAATATACAAAAACATAAAATACATACAAAGAAACTATCACAAAAGGATGCACAGGTCCACGCGCAACCATTGTCATAATTGGGTCCTAATGGGTTTGTAGGATCAGGCTGCTTCGCGCATGCGTGAATGCATCATGAGACAATGGACTCGCAACGCATTAATAAGATAACGGTTTTAGACCGAGAGCACGCGACAGCAGGTGGATCTCACACTTGATGCTTACATTTGAATCGGGTTCTCTCTCTCACTCTTTCTCTCTCTCTCTCTCTCTCTCTCTCTCTCTCTCTCTCTCTCTCTCTCTCTCTCTCTCTCTCTCTCTCTCTCCATTTCCCTCTCACTTGCTGTGTGTGTGTGTGTGTGTGTGTGTGTGTGTGTGTGTGTGCGCGCGCGCGGTACATAAAAAACAACAACGCAAAGTCAATTATAATAGCACACGCATTCATAATTTTCGGGTTTTTTATTGAATTTATTTATTTCTAACGTCTTTCCCATTTTTACTTTGCTTTCGTCCGTTCACTCTTCAACATACATTTTTCATTTTATCATTTAATAAAACGAACGATGTAAAAGTTTTTTTTTCTGATTCTGTTTCTAATTAAATTTTTGGATAAATGTAGAAGGTTCTCCGGGTCACGCGCAGGGCGGCGGGGTGCAGCCTGAACTCTACCGACCAGACAACGAATCTGTGATGTTCGGCGGATCATTCTGATCTCCAAAGAGGTTTAGGTTAAGTCCTTTATTTGTCCCTCCATTCCTGCAGTCAGACGGGAGGTCCGGCCAAGAGCTTTGTATGTGCACGTGTTGGGGATCTGGGCACATAAAGGGTCCGCCGAGAGACGCGCGATGCCAATTTACACGCAAAAAAAGAAAGACACGAAGCGAAGGCGATTCTGACGGAAAGAAAAAAAAAGTAATAATCACACACATTTCGTCTATTTTTGGCAGTTTAATCATTCTATAGCCTACTGATCTATGATTTCGCCCTGAAAAAAAAAGACTTTACAAGGACAAAAATCTGAATGATGCATATACGCTTATTTTTGGCGCAATTGCACATAATAAATAATAACGTTTATATTACGGAGCCAACCGGCTCCCGTCCTACCACCTGTTTCTACGTCACCCCATAAAGATAATAGGCGTGTGCGGGTGACGCGTCACTGCAGGCACGCTATATTTATATGACGCATTGTTCGGACGC
>JAXIVH010000031.1:4487879-4490379 GCA_036785325.1 Urophycis tenuis
GCAGAATATATAGGGAAAGAGAGAGAGAGAGAGAGAGAGAGAGAGAGAGACGAGAGAGAGAGAGAGAGAGAGAGAGAGAGAGAGAGAGAGAGGAGAGAGAGAGAGAGAGAGAGAGAGAGAGAGAGAGAGAGAGAGAGAGAGAGAGAGAGAGAGAGAGAGAGAGAGAGAGAGAGAGAGAGAGAGAGAGAGAGGATTGGAGAGCTCTCCAACAAGACAATGCTCTGATTAATAAGTGCCCCAGTCCTCAACAGCACACTTGCATTGATCCCATTGTAAATTCCTCAACATTGTTCTCAATTTGTAAACCCACTTTAGACTCTTTGTGTGAGGTGAGTGACACTCTCTACAGTTAACCCACCCACCCACTCCCTTGGCTCACAGACACACACACACACACACACACACACACACACACACACACACACACACACACACACACACACACACACACACACACACACACACAAACACACACACACACACACACACACACACACACACACACACACACACCACACACACACACACCACCACACACACCACGCACACATACACATACAACAACACACACACACACACACACCCCCATCCCACCCCCTTCACCCTCTTGTCTCCCTACTCGAAACCAGTGTCAGTTGTTGTTTTTTTTTACGACAGAGTGACTTCTCCTTGCCCTCCCCCCCTGCGGTCAGGCCCTGGAAACCCTGTGTGATGAGAATAAAATGCCTGCCGTCAAAAGCCTTGTGGGCCCTCTCCCTCCCTCTTGCCCCCCCCCCCCCCCCCCCCCCCCCCCCATCTCATCTTTTGACTCCTGCTCCAGAGGACTTCCTGGCTTTCCTGCTATTGCCACTGGCCCTTCTCTCTCTGTCCCTCTCCAGCTCTCCGTCTCTTTCTTCATCTCTCTCGTTCTCTCTCCCTCTCTTTTCATTTGAAAACACTGACAACTAAAAAATATCATCTCATTGGTTGTACAGACAGACAGACAGACAGACAGACAGACAGACAGACAGACAGACACAAATACTTTAATGATCCCTGAGGGAAATTGCATAACAGTTGTACAGTTGTATACTGCGTCCTTTTCTTTATACAAGTTTCTTTATTTATATGATGATGGGAATCTTTATTGTTAGATTTGTGTGGCCCCAGTTTGCAGCCCCAGAGTGAAAATTTGGCTGGGGGGGGGGTTTGAAGTTGTCGAGATGTTTCCCTCCATACCGCCTGCAGGCATGGTGAGGTCTCCACATGGACCTTCATGGCTATTTACAGTTTACAGTGGGGGGAAATGAGCCATCAGTGGTTTATACCTGGAGACAGCAGCAGATTAGCATGCTGTGGAGGTGAGACGTGTCCACACTGTCCACGCTGTTTCTCATCACAGAGATCTCGTCCCACTGGGGGCACCAGTTCAGCTGCAGCGGCTTGCAGCCTTCACAGCTGGTAACTTCAAGAGGTTCTGACCATGGAGACCCAGTTTGTGATTTGACACTGAGGGGCATCCATTTGTGGGAATGTGTCCTCTCCAGGGCAGATAGATATCGCCATGTAGATCCACATTTGGTTATAAAATACATGAATGCATATACTGTATGAATTTCAGAATTGTGTAATGGTGTAAATGCTGTAATTATTTGTTGCAAGGTAGACTAAGATGAAAGTATTTCCAATCAACATGACCAGAAAATGTTTTCAAACCATTAGTCCCATGAATATGATGTCAAAAGGTCACCTTTCATCTGATAGAGATGTTAATCATATGTAAAGTGACCAGTAGAGTATACAGCCTGATAATATAGCCAATCAGCCTATATAGCCTGATTCCTACGCAATTAACAAACGTTAGACTAATTACTATGGAGGCATGGAAGCCACTTTTATCCTGACTTCCATTGTCTCCTAATGTCCTGAGTCACTGACTCAGGACGTACTGGACATAGAGGAGTAATGGCAAGAGGTTGTGAGTTTGATATCTTAATGTCCTCTTACAAGTCTTCTGTAAGTCACCATTTTTGCCTTCATTTCTCTCTCGACATATGTTACTCTAACCTGAGCTGACCAGGGAGGCCCACCTTAACAGAAGAGGAGAGGAGAGGAGAGAGGGGAAGAGCGGAAAATAGAAATGAAAAAAGCGCAAGAATGGTTCAAGTACATACATTTGATCAGAGAAGAGAGAAGAGAGGAGAACGGAGGGGAGTAGGAGAGAGGAAGAGAAAGGGTAGGAGAGGAGCGGGGAAGAGAGCGAGGGGGAGGAGGAAAAGAGACGAGAGGATAGGAAATAGGAGGGGATGGCAGGATAGGAGAGGAGAAAGGAAGGGAGGAAATGAACTAAGGGGAGAGGGGAGGACAGGGGGGCCTGAGCCCCAGGCGGGGGGGGGGGGGGGGGGGGGGGGGGGGGGGGGGGGGGGGGGGGGGGGGGGGGGGGGGGGGGGGGGGGGGGGGGGGGGGGGGGGGGGGGGGGGGGGTGGGGGGGGGGGGGGGGGGGGGGGGGGGGGGGGGGGGG
>JAXIVH010000031.1:4496410-4533910 GCA_036785325.1 Urophycis tenuis
TAAAGATTAGTTTCAAAATAAAAGTGCAACTTTTACTCGAGTGGGTCAAACTGCCATCCAGTAAGAGTGCCCCCCCTCCCACCCCCCATTGAGAAGCATTGCTCTAAAAGATGATATAATGTATATTCATCACATAAATTTCCTGCGTGGGTTGAGCAAGGCATTACCCCTGCCAGGGTTCGGGGCGTCGGACACGGTCGAAGCTGCAGCCTACAGACTCCCACTTTGATGGAGTCTCACGGTTTCTCACATCTGTTGGACTGTATTTATACTTCTAGACGCCAGGCATCGCTATCCAGATCTATAGACCAAATGTAAGAACAGAGCTGCTTCATCTCCTCATCAGGTAGTGTGTTACGTACCGCTCTCTGTGAGTCAGATCTTAATCTTAATCTCTCAATATTTCAGCGTAGCAGACGCCTTTCACCGCCCTTCAACGCAACTCACAACCGAGGGGCGAAGAGTACATCAGAAGCTTGAGATCCAAATCAGAGCCACTACTCAATAAAGTCTGCCGTCGGCTGGTTGAAGACCCGGCCCAGCCTGGGAGCCCAGCGGGGGTCCAGAACCAGGTCTGGGGGGGGGGTGGTCCCAGGGTTCGACCTGAGAACCTCCCCCCGCGTGTTAACCCCCGCGTGACGGAGGGATCAGGTGTGCGGGCAGGTACGGCAGGATTCAAGGTGTCTTAGACGCCCCCGGGGGGGGGGGGGGGGGGGGGTCGGGGGGCTTCCCACCGGAACAAAAGCCGGGCGAGGACCAGACAGAGTGTTGTGTCTGCTAATTGGTCACCGCGAGCGTGGAGTAAACAGAGCGGTGGGACCTGGACGTGTCTGAGTGGACTCGCAGACACGTCTCGCCGCTGTGTTTGGGCTGGGGGGGGGGGGGGGGGGGGGGGGGGTCGCCACGGCTGGCCCCGGGGTGCCCCGCACTCTCACACTCCCATCGGCACACTCGTGTTGACACACACACACAGCTGGGGTGCACTGGGACGATGGGGGGGAGGGGGGGGGGGACAATGCATGGGGACACGCATGCATGTATGTATGTATGCACAGACACACGTCCACACATTTAGGTACACACACACACACATACATACTTGTGCACACACAGACACACACTCACACACAATGATGTACACTTTCGCATGCACATACAGTGACACACGCACGCACGCACGCACACACGCACGCACGCGCACACACACACACACACACACACACAAACACAAGCCCAGGGAACTGTGTGTTTATGGTGTTTTTTTGGAGAGTGCTGAATGAGAGTGAGTGTGTGTGTGTGTGTGTGTGTGTGTGTGTGTGTGTGTGTGTGTGTGTGTGTGTGTGTGTGTGTGTGTGTTGCACTCACTAGGTGACGGACTGGTAATGAGAATGAACTTAATCCTCTAAGCTCTTGTTGGGACTTGTTCTCCCTCTCTCTCTCTCTTCCTTCCTCCCTCTCTCCCTCCCTCACTGTGTCTCTCTTTGTCTCTGTCTCTCCCTCCTCCTCGTCCGTGTAAAAGGCTGGACATTCGCGTCAGGCGAGGAAACCTCAAGTTCTCCACAATGAGTTGTTTTCTCCGACACACACCGGCGACAAACAAACCCACCGAAGCAGTCAACAACCTCGGAGTCTCAAACCAGACCTCTCTGAACTTCACGTCTTATCTCACAAACACACACACACACACACAACCGCCCACACATGCACTCGGCCTCACAGGAAACTCGAACCTCTGGACCACACCACCTCCACCCAGAGTGTGTGTGTGTGTGTGTGTGCTGAAGTCAATTAAAGCATCATCTCCATCTCTCCTCCGGTCTGGTCACACCTGGTGGGCCGCAGTCCTTCCCTCGGCATATGCCGGGGTCATTAGCGAGTGGCAGCGAGACAAATTTCTCTTCCCGCCCGAGTCCAAGTAGAGCTCGGGACGGGGGGGCGGCGATGCCCCCCTGCCTCCCTCCATTGCCCCCCCCCCCCCCCCCCCCTGTGCGGGCCCCGGGGCCATATTGTCACTTAGGGGACGCCAGCGCCTGCCCTCCGCGGCGATCGGTTTACCCCTGGGCTCCACGCTTCAAAGGCTCCGGCAGGAGCTGCAGCTCAGGGGTCAGGCAGGGGTCCGGACTAACTTATTTAGGAAGGTTTAGGATGAAGTCGGAAATCAATACGCTTTTTTAGTTTTAGTTTTTTTTTTGTTTTTTTTTAAGGTGAGGGGAGGAGGGTGGTGTCATGTCCTGCGATTAGCTGCGCACGCATCACACCCACTCGCACACGCACACACACACATGCACACACACCCACGCACACACACACTCGCACTCGCACACGCACACTCACTTTTACATGCAAGCACACACACACACTCACGCACTTACTTTTACATGCAAGCGCACACACACACACACACACAACAAAGTTTCACAACACACCTTAACTTAACCATGGTTTTGGCTGTGCTGCAGAAATCACGGGGGGGGGGGGGGGGGGCAAAACCTGCTTTTCCAGCTACACACATGTGCTCAAAGGCACAAAGACACTCGCCAACACTTTGAGCCAACAGAACAGCAGAGTGGATGATGTTAGAACGGCTATGTTAACATTTCTAACTGGGCTCGTCTCCATTTCATCTTAAAAGCCCCCCTGTAGGCCAAGCCAGTGTTCAGTCATCTGTGGAATAAAGCGTAAACTGAACGCCGTGACATTTTTGAACTTTTTAATAAAGTCCTTCATGTATGTTTTATGGCATTGAAACAGGACACACATGCAACACAAGTTCTCCCCCCCTGAACATAAAAACGCAGAAGCTGGCAGGATTGAATCATACAAAATATATATTACAAAGTAAGAGCAATGAATTGTAAAGCAAGCAAACAAGCATGGAAGACCATCAAGCAGTATGTGGATTTTTTCAGTTACATCAGTAAAATACATCCAAGCTTTTGCCATATTATGGATTAAGTTCGATTTTATGAGGATAGTTAAATGTATTAAGTCTTTCTCTTTTGATCGTCAGTGTTGTAATACTGTCCATTGTGTGCATATCTTTGACTGCCGTCGTATGCGGTTATCCAGAGATCTATAACAGATATATAACAGATCTACAACAGCTCTATAATAGATCTATACTGCCATCTAGGGGGCACAACGCGTATCTGCAGCTATTAGCTCTTGCCAATGCGATACATGAATGCATTTCTCGTCTCATCTCCAGTTCCTTATCAAGGTCAAGTAAAAACTATATGCAAGATATGCATTTTATAAATAAATTAAGGGATATAAAACTGCAATATTTTGCATCAGTTGGGTGATTCTAAACGGCTTTGAGTAAAAATACAAATGAATGAGAGATGAAAAAACAAATCCCTCATTTTTCATTTTGTGGAGAAGTAATGAATTCTTGAATTCTTTCTCTCAGTGGATCACTCACTGCTATTTACAATTCATCTTACAAAGACATCTTGACTAGAGGAGTGCAAGTGACCTTTTCACGAAAATACAAAAGATCCAATGTTTTTTTTTGTGTTACTCTGCTGTAACTTGAACCTTCCCGTCTTTATGATATGTTTGGAGGAACGGCCGGACGTGATAAGGAAAAGTAAAGTCACCTAACTAAAGTCTGTAGACTACATCTTCAACTTTTTACATCCATTGTCCAGCACAGCTTCCTGTAACAAACAGACAAGTTTGATGCAAATACTCGACGTACGCATACGTTTTCCGATCCGTGAGACACAATACTTTAATAACGTTAGTCAGTAGTTTGTTTTTGGGATAGAGTTCTGTATAAAGCGTAGATAATTAAAGGCGTTGAAAAAAAAAGAAAAGTTTCCATCATTTCATCAACGTGAGTAGAAAAGAGTCGGCCCAACACAAGTTCTCCTGGACCGGTTAGATCATTAGGCAGCAAAGCGCTGCGTGTCAGCGGTGACACGTTCACCTCCACGCATCGCAGGTCGACCCACGTGGTCGGACAGCTTCGTCTTGGTGTGTTTCTACAACTGTCAACTGACGAAGCGCACCACCCAGCAGAGCTGCTGGCGCTGCTCTGGCGCCCCCTTGTGGGGGGTTTGTCTCGGAGCCTGAGAGTTTGCTCTACGTCTACATCATCGACAGCGTCGGCATCGGTTCTGACGGTTCCCGCGCGTTACAACAAAAAAAAAGGTTAAACGTGAGAACCAAAGTGCATTGTGGGGATATTTTAGGGCGCCAGTGGTGCGACTTGTAGTCCATATTCAACCCCTGTTGGCCTCTTCTAATTTTCTTCCCATCTTCTTCGCTTCCCTTTCTGTTTTCCAACCACCGTTTCTCACTGTGTCACCATTTTGTCTGTCTCTATGTTTGCCTGGCGACTCTCTCTGTCCATATCGCCGTCCCTCCCTCTCAGACGTCGTAGTGTCTCTCGTCCTCGTCCTCCTCTTCGTGCTCGGGGTTCTTGGTGAAGACGGACGACAGCTCCTGCAGCAGCAGCTCCTGCGAGGGCGTGCACAGGCCCTGGCGCTGCTGCCCCCTCCTGGCCGCCGGCGGCAGCTGCGCCTGCGGGTGATGAAGGAGGAGCAGGGAGGAGGAGTCCGGCGAGGACCCCGACAGAGAGTCCAGACTGTGGCGGGAGCCGGGGTCTCCGTCGCAGCTGCTGGTGCCGCTCTGGACCAGCGTGTCCACGGAGCCCCCCGCCGAGGAGAAGGAGGAGGAGGAGCAGGTGGTGGTGGTGGTGGGCGGGACCAGCGGCGGGTCGGAGCCCAGGGAGCAGGTCTTGAGCGAGGGCAGCACCAGGCCCAGCGGGAGGTCCGGCCCGTCGTGGGTCTCGGAGGCCCGGCCCGAGAGGAAGCTGGTCTCCAGGGAGTGGAGGACCTGCAGGCCGAAGTCGCCCACCTCCTCGTAGAGCGGCTCGGGGAGGTCCGGGAGCGCCAGGGGGGACGGGCACTCGGGGCGCTCCTCCACCGAGTCCTGCTGCACCTTCATGGGCTGTGGGGGGGAGACGGGGGAGAGGAGGGGGAGACGAGGGGGATTTCAGTCGTACAGTGTTGGAATACAATACAGGAGCGTGGAACAATTCTGGGTTTTGGGTTCCATTCCCAGTGACCCTTATAGCTAGAGGCACCCTGACCCAAGATGCACCCTCTACCTGGCAGAGGGTGCCAGTAGAGGCTATCAGCTCCTGGATGACCTGCATCTCAATTCCCTGCAAGCGTCTGGGGCTAAAACCGCCAGCAATAGTGAAGGTAAACAGAAGGGCCGCAGAAAATGATGCAACAAGAGGTAGAGACAGCGGTCGCCGTACTAGAGACAGTCAGGCAACGGGGGCCTTTTAGTTACACAGTGCAATCCTGAGGCTGCTTGGAATCATTGGATTACAGAATCACCGACCATGAGTGAATAACTAATTGTTTGTCTTTTATGTTATGTTTATACGGTTTCTTGTGTCCTGAAAGTGGCGCATTAAACCACTTAAAAACAAAACCAACTCAACCGTTAAACAGAAAACATCTCCGGTCGTCCGCTGGGACTAATTGCTCTAATTAGCAGATTAAGGGGCGCTCATCATGAAGATCGCACCTCAGTTAGCGGGAGGGCGGCGGTCAAACTCTCCGCCAGCATCCAAAACAACCGCTTCCTCTGCGCAGGAGCGGCCATTGTCTATTTCCTATGTCCTGGCTAACGACGGAAACCGTGAGATAAAGACAATCTCCCGGGCGACTGAAGAACAAAAGGCGAACTGTTCACATGCAAATGTGACCCTGGGGGCCTACCGAGCCCCCTTTAAAAAGCGGGACTTCATCTCGCTAATCTAAGGTAAGTATGCTGTTGTTTCAGGGCGGAGCCAGAGGAGCCACGACCCCAGACTGTGACTGATCGAACCCATCGTTAGAGAAACGCCTCTGCTCAAATATTCAGCCCTCTTCCTTCCTCTGGGTGAAGAAGACACGGCAGCAGGGGTGGAGGTCTGAGGGGTTACTGGGACTACACCCCCCACCACCCTCCTTTCTCCACCACCGCGTCCTGGACTTCCTGTTGTCCAACACTTCAAACATCCCATCGAACACCGTGAACAGGAAGTGGACGACTTCCCACAGGAAGGGCAGTGTCCAGAGCGCGTTCTTGAAGGAATAAGTGTTTACTTTATGGCGAGCGGGAATACATTCACCAGGCACAAGACAAGATGGCAAGTCTACGTGCAAAAAAGAAAAAAAAAAGATTTCCAAAGGTCCTCCTCAGCTCCAACATCAAACACCAGCAGGATTTCCTTCCATTTGTATTTCTATTTTAGTGACTATGCGTGTTCTGTTTGGGTTGACATATGATAACAATTGACGTAACCAAGTAACCAATCAAGAGACAATCAAGACTTTATCAACCCGTGAGCTGTACTGTGCTGCCATTTTTAGAGGTCGCTGCCTCCATCTTAAATAAAAATCTTAAACATTTCGGTCAAAAAATCACTGAGAATAATACGGAGAACGTGGCTTTAGACAAAATACTCACAAAGAACATGGAGAGTGTCCGTCTGGCATGTAGCTTCCTCTGTGGGAACAGAAGACCGACGGTCAATGCTAAACGAATAAATCTAATGTAATCTTTATTGATATTGTTTTGTGTATATATGCATACAAGTGTGAATCTGCGTGTATATCTATAGCTTCCAAGCTAGTGCGTTTACCAGCGTCTGATTGGCCGAGAGCATGGTGGAGTTGCTCTCGTCTCCTCTGATTGGCACGAGGGGCATGGTGCCAAACTTCTGCTTGGAGATGTCAGAGGAGGAGTGACGCCTCAACACAGGGGGGCAGCGGTCTTCGTTCTGCACACACACGCACACACGCACACACACACGCACACACGCAGGCACACATGCAGGCACACACACACTTTATTTAAAACAATCATTTAGACAATGTAATTGTACAATATCATCATGTGAAATGAGAAGTTGTATAATATGTATAAATACAAATTAAATAATGAAACAAATGGCAACAACAACAAAAAATAGAGGAAGGTAACAATCAATTTCCTCACAACATCAGAAGGGGAATGACATTAAAGTGACATTGAGTGAGATTTGTGCCTGTATTGATTGCTAGCATTGACACGGCAAAAATCAAAATAAAAACAACAACATGGCGACCGTGTTGTCATCTTAACACCCCCCCCCCGTCTCTGCGGTTCTCCCTCAAATTGGCCAATATCAACCCTGCTTTGACCTCTCAGTGTTCTTTGCTTTCTTGTGCACGCACCGGGGTATCTCTGCAGCTCAGGGCGTTGGGCCCTGTAGTTAGCCCCACCAAAGTATGAGTGTAAACTAGCTGCCGCCTGGTAGGGTAAGCTAGTGTCACTTGATACTCCTCTACACAGGGTCAGCACGGCCCCTGGAGTGACTACACGTAAAGTAAACAAGATTTTAGTCTGGCCTAGCTAACCCCTCAAAAATACTATACAAATACTGTACAATAAATACAATGTTTGTATTGTACTGATGTACAATACATCACGTATACAAATGTACTTTGTTTTTTGTAAGTCGCTCTGGATAAAGGTGTCTGCTAAATGCCCTAAGTGTAAATGTAAATGTATAGGCTGGGATGTAATGTATGGGATTGTTGCTATTTGTAGCCCTCAGCATGTACTACAAATACATCAAGATCATGTATTTAATACTTGAATAATTGAATAATGAATGAGTTCATCTCACACACAGTCGATTTAAACACATTACAAATGGAGGGTCGTCTTGTTGTGTTGACTAGCAGGTTGTCAGCACCGCCTAAACGCGGTAAAGTGACACGCTCGGCTTTGTGTTTGCAAAGTGGGTTCCGCGAGGTAACCTGAGCCGCGCTTCAGGCTCAGGCTATTTTCCTGGCGCCTTGGCACCAGAGAAGGGGGTCAGAGAGGAGAGGGTGTCACACCTGGGCCTTGAGGAAGCAGGTCACCCAGTCCCACAGGTCGGCCTGAGAGCTGCAGCAAAGGTAGCTGAGGAGAGAGGAGACAGCGAGGTGAGAGGACGAGCACGCAGGAGACAAGGGGACAAGCGCACGGAAGCCAAGGAGACGAGGCCACTGGAGGCGAGGGGGCGGGGACGCAGGAGGTGAGGACACAGGAGGCGAGGAGATGAGGACGCAGGAGAGGAGGGGGCGAGGTCACGGGAAAGGAGGCGATGAGGATGGGTCAAAGAAGGTGAGGAGGTGAGGACACAGGAAAGGAGGTGAGGAGAAGAGGAAATAGGAGGTGGAGAGATGAGTTAACAGGAAAGGAGATGAGGAGAGGAACACCCTGGGGGGGCAGACGGGCGTTACTCTACAACCACATTCCACAGCTCCACACACACGCACAGACACGCGCACACACGCGCACACACACACACACACACACACACACACACACACACACACGCGCACACACACACGCACAGACAGGCAAACACACACACACACACACACACGCACACACACGCACAGACACGCATACACACACGCACACACACACACACGCACGCACGCACAGACATGCATACACACACACAGTGGCGGTTCTACACGGGGTCCAGGGGGGGCCCGTGCCCCTGTAAAAATGTCCCTGTACCCCCCTTGGGCCCCCCCGCTGACCAATTGAAAAAATATGAATTTATTGTGACTTTTACACGCGAGCGCCAAAAGCGGAACTAATGCGACGCGAACGTTCTACACGGACAAATTAGCGTATCTAAACATTTTAGCTTGCCGGTGTGGTGCTGATCGGTCGGTGAATGGGAGCTCAGAGTTCTAGTCTTGGAGAGAGTAGGGAGCCTACGATTTCTCCTCCTGAGTACTTTTACATATCAGTTGTTGCGATTTTTTTTTATGTGCCCCTCTGGTTAAACACTGGCCCCTCCTTGGCCCCCCTAGAAAATTTTGTCTAGAACCGCCACTGCACACACACACATACACACATACACAGACATGCATACACACGCACAGACATGCACACAGACATGCATACACACACACACACATACACAGACATGCATACACACACACACGCACAGACATGCACACACGCACACAAACACACACACACGCACAGACATGCACACACACACACACACACACAAAACACACACACACACACACAAACACACACACACGCACAAACATGCATACACACACACACACAGAAACAGACTGCCTCACACATGACATCGCACAAACAAACACCAAATCTCTATAAACACACAGACACAGACATACAACACACACAAACACACTCACACACAAACTTGCAGTGTGCGTGACATCTTGTGCAACATCCAGAGTTGTGTCAAACTGCTCAGATGACATAATAAGGAAGTGTTCTCTGGGTCTGGGTGTTGGTTTAGTTAAAGGGTTTGTTTCAGTTACTTACAGTTGGTGTTTTTCTGAGATCACTGTAAACCCCCACCTAGCAAGTCAAGCAGAACTAACCATTACAACATTATAACGTCAAGAAGAAGACTGAATGCCAATTATTTAGTTATTGGTTATCCCTATAAAATAGCTAATACTGCATAAACCATTCCAGAAGTTAAAAATAGTCCAAATAATTATTGTATAGATTATATATATCATATCATACATAATATACAGAACAGCCATATCATTGGTGCTTTTATTTTGGTAGCGACTCCAGGTACGTAGGTCAACAGGGTGAGACATCGCAACGTGACCTACTTGCTAGGGGCCTTCAGCTTCTTACGGATCCCCATGTAGATCTTCATGGCCTTCAGAGCCCACTCCTTCTCAGGCTTGATGCTCTGGACACCAACAGACATCACATCAGCCACACGTCTCCACTAACTGCTATTCAGCCACTTAGGAGACACTCTCAACCAAAGTGCCATTTCTATGCAATTAATTCAGACAGTCGTTAAGGAGCAGGTAGGGGTTAGGCGTCTTGCTCAAGGAGCGACATTGGGGATCAAACCTAGTACCGTTTGGCTGGGAGTCAAACACCAGTACGCTACCCCCCTCCCCCCCCTCCCCCATGTATGCTTAGGTCTGCCACGCGTTGCCGCCACAGACTGCGACTCTGAAGCCATGTTGTAGAGGTCACGCAGGGGTTCCTGACTGCATGCACAGGCCTCAACATAGTAGTACTGCCGGGGCCCCAGATGGGAGCTGGGAGGGTTTGGAGCCTGGAGCTCGCCCCCACCCTCACCTCCCTCACCCACTCCCTCCCTCCCTCTACCCGGACCCCCCCCCCGGGCAGCTCTACCTTCTTGTCTTTGAGCAGCAGCAGTTTGTGGTCCTTGATCTGGAAGGACCTCTCTTGGAAACGCGTCCCCTGGAGGAGCTTGGGCGGCTCCTCGCGGCACTTCAGCAGGCCGAACTTCATGATGTCACTCTGGTACGCTGGAGGAACACGCGGGACAGTCACTCAAACATGGCCGCCGCCGGCCCGCCATCGCAGCTCAACTGGCCTCGACTGAAGGCGAGTAAGGACTCCAAATTAATTTAATTTAAAATCTATTAATTTAAAAATCTATTAATTCAAAATCTATTCTATTAATTTAATTTAAAATCTATTAGCGCTTACGGGTATTGGACAAAGAAGTTTCTAGCAATTGTCATAACACAACACAACAATGTGTGCGTGTGTTAGTGACAACACCCACATTTAGAAGTCGATGTTCAGACTTTGAACGACGTAGGTTTTACTTAGTTGAGTAATCCTTGAGTGTGTGTGTGTGTGTGTCACTAGTTTATGTACATGTTAGGAGGTTGATGCCCTCTCCTTTTGGGACCCTCTTGACCACCAGGTAGGCAGAGCTGGGGTCGGTCATCTTGCACCACTGCAGGGCTTGTTCCAGAACCTTCTCCTTGGGGTGCAGCGGGCGTTCTAGAAGAACAACAAGACATCACAGTGAGCCAGTGCTTCAACTCGGGGTTTGTGTTTGTGTGTGTTGTTGATTCTGTCGATGATGCAGGTTTTTCCGACCAGTGTTGCAAGATAAAATGCAGCAGAAGAAGAAGAAGAAGAAGAAGAAAAGGTAATCTGTCTCACCCAGCTGTCCATCTTCAATGGCCTCGAACGTCATCCATACGTCTTTGTCCCCGGCTGGGACATTGCGCATGTACAGCACCTGATTGGTCAGTTCCTCGGCACACATGGTGGGAGACACCTGGTGGGTGACAGGGAAAATACTGAATGTCTCAGGCTTACTATTTACTATTATGTCAGTGAATCAGTAAAGCAGACGTTTCCGCCCGAAGCAGTGAATTCCGCTACACGTCACATGCCTCATGTGGGCCGATGGTTGAACGTATGAATGATTTGGGCTGAAGGGTGGTACCTTCAGGGTGATGCAGCAGTCTGGGATCTTCATCTCCAGGTAGACCTCGATGATCAGGTCTCCAGCCTGGGAAAGCTGGAGGCAACACACAGCAGACACACAAGAGTCATCCCACACGGCCAGGAGGTCCATATCAGTCCGCACATCTGTTTTGTTTTCGTTCTCATTTTGAGGCACGTTTCATTTTCATGTGATAGACACAGTAGGGGTTAGACAGGAAAGTATGGTAGAGAGAGAGAGCAGAAGACACATCCTACAACCATCAAAACAGGTCAAGCTTTTCCGAAGCTGTAAAAGGTGTAACAAAGGTGAAGTAGTTTTGCGATGCCGTACAGTGATGACACACTGTCCTAAACCAGGGGCAGCAGCAGTACCTGAGTGTCCTTCCATGTGGTGATGAGACTGATCTCCAGCTCAATCTGCGTGCGGTGTTCCTCATCGATCTGCTCAGCAACACACACACACACACACACACACACACACACACACACACACACACACACACACACACACACACACACACACACACACACACACACACACACACACACACACACACACACACACACACACACACAAAGCTTAAACAGCAAGCACTAAGTGGTTAGCAATCAAGTTTATTTTGAATATTGGTGTTTATGCAGCTTGTTGACTTCCTGTCTTGTCGTTTCCAACTAAGATGAGATAAGGTGCTATTTTGTTCATCCCAGATGGGAAATGAGGGGCTCGCAGCAGAAAGTACAGGAGAGTAAAAAAAAATGAAAAGAGATTCAAAATGTCAAAACAGAAAACCTAACCATCATCACAACATATCAGAAATGACATCAACAAGCTCCAATGAGCTACTGTTTGCATGGCGCCCCAAACGTCTCTGCAGAGCACTCGGACTCCAGAGTGCCCTGGGCTCCTACTCACATCGAAGACGTACAGGTACTCGTCGATGAGGTCCTCCATGATCTTCACCTCGTGCTCCCCCTTGCCGTCCGTCTGGAAGAGGCTGGGCGCAAACAGCAGAGACAGGTTCTTGGTGCACATCTGGTTCAGGTCCGCGCACCTCTGGACCCTGGAGAGGAGGAGAGGAAAGGTTGACTATCGGTGTGTTTCCAGGCGTGTGTGTGTGTGTGTGTGTGTGTGTGTGTGTGTGTGTGTGTGTGTGTGTGTGTGTGTGTGTGTGTGTGTGTGTGTGTGTGTGTGTGTGTGTGTGTGTGTGTGCGTGCGTGTGTGTTTTCGATAGGGGTGGGGCCGCGGACGCCAGTAAACAAGTACTTGTCCAGCCAACCATAAACGATTACAGAAAAATTGCCATAATTTTTTTTTTTTTTTTTTTTAATTTTTCCAATATTTTATAAGTACATTTTATAATATGTTATATGAATTGAATATGAATTTTGAAGCCGGATGTATAATTAAATACGCCACAATAAAGCCATTACATATTGTTGTTGAGACTAAAGTTGATGTAGTTGAAAGTGAAAGTGTTTCTTTTTTTTTTCTTTAATCTGGAAAGTTATCGGGCATGCGACACACAGTCAGTCACGCACTGCGTGACTAGCAATGTCATGCAGGGAAGTAAAGCGGAGGTCGCCGGTCCGAGTCCCCGTGTGTGTGTCTGGCGTGTGTTCACCTGCCCGAGGAGGAGACCGCTGGGCCGCGGCACTCCTCTCCACAGAGCCCGTTGTTTAGTCAATGGGTCGACACAATGGGGCCAAACTACAAAGAACCTTCCCTGAACAATGGCCTGAACCGAACCCGGATGCGTCTCACGCTCCAAACTGCCCCCCCGGTGGACGCGGCCTCACAGTCGCGGTTGAGAGGTGTGTGCGTCTCCAGCTCTACCACAGTAAGTAGCAGGTGGAAGGCCCGCCGTGGCACGGTAGAGCTGTGGTGTGTGGATGTGACGCAGGTTTAAACAAATGCACCTTTTGAAACGGGTCCACCGGTGGGAACCATCGCGGAAGTGAAAGATAGTGTTGCATTTTGGACCGCGTGTACGATTGGAGTGTTGGGACATTTTGTGCATCCCCTGTCTGTCTGTCTGTCTCTGTGTCTGTGTCTGTGTGTCTGTGTGGCTGTGTGTGTGTGTGTGTGTGTGTGTGTGTGTGTGTGTGTGTGTGTGTGTGCGTGCGCTGACCGGTACAGGTGTCCGACCAGAGCAGCCAGTGTGGTTCTGTTGACTCTGGGGAGGTTGTGGATGATCTCCTTGTACCGATCCAGTCTGCTGTACTTCTGAGGGAGTTCTAGAAAACAGTACAACACAATAAAACTACAGAAGATACTCGAACAGTATAACACACTGAAATATTATTGATCATATCTATCATCATCTATCATATCATAACATATTTATACATATTATTTATTTCCAAATGTTTAAATCCAAAATCCAAATGAGTCTAGGACTAGAATGTGTAAACTAGATCCAAGTGAAGAGGAAATCTGTAGACTTGGTTCAATGTGAACTGGATGTGAACCGGATCCTTTTCACCTGGATTCCTTCTGACTGGAGGTTCCTCTAACTGGCTTAAATGGAATCTGCATCAACTGAATCTTTAAAGCAGACCTTGAGTCAAACCATGCAAACCACGACCGACATTCAGTACGTTTACATGCAGCAAGAAATTCGAATTTCTGATCGGATCAGATAATGACATGCGTAAGACCGGATCACTTGTCCGAGTATACATGCCGTTCAGAGAATCGGATTAACAGCCGGAGCGTGGCTGACTCCGGACACTATGTGGCGCTCTGCGCATGTGCAGAATGGCGATGCGCATGCGCAGAATGCAAAATCCGATTCAGATCCGATTGCTCAGTATACATGCCATTAATAGTCTGACTATGAACGAATTATCCAGGTGTTGTTATCCGATTTTGAGATGTCCGAAGTAGGTCGGATTAAGGTGTTTACATGCAAGTCCGAACGATGTCTTATACGATTAGAAATTCGAATTTCTTGCTGCATGTAAACGTACTGATTGACTCAATCTGAGGAAACCAAATCTCTGTGAGTCAACCGGGGGGCACCGGTGTGGCGCGACGGGGGACACGGGGGGGGGGGGGGGCAGAGTCCACTCACTGGCGGCCTCCTTCCACAGCGGGTGCAGCTCGGCCATGAAGACGGGGTCGTCCACCTCCCTGAAGAACCTCTTCAGCACGTCCGTCACGTCCTCGATGAAGTTGTCTCCGATGCGCAGCTTCACGTTGCGGGCGTCCTTCCGGAACTGGTCCATCAGGAGCTTGATCCGGGACTTGGCGCCGTTCTTCCGGTAGATCCCCTCGTGGCCGAGGCCTGCGGGGGGGGAACCCAGAACCAGTGAGGGGGCTTTCCGGGCTCAGGTTGGTGGGGGTCTTCATGTCTGAGTCTACCATTTTATTAATTTATTATTTTACATATAAGGACATCATTGTGGGAAGTGGCATTGAGAGGCAGGAAGTGGCAGTGAGTGACAGTGAGAGGCAGCGAGAGCCAGCGAGAGTCAGTGAGGGTCGGTGAGGGTCAGTGAGGGTCAGTGAGGGTCTCTGCGGCCCACTCACCATACTGGGTGATGAAGGCGATGCAGCTGTCCACTATGATGGGGATGTCACTGCGGCTCAGCTGCTGCTCCTTCAGGGTGTTGCCCTTCCCCCCCGCCGCCCGCTGGATGTCCGAGTACCACAGCGCGAAGTCCGCCCGGCCCATGCCCTGCAGGTGGAGGGTCCTGGGGGGGGGGGGGACACACCAGAGAGGGGAGGGGGTTACGGTACCAGGGAGAAAAGACTGGGGCTTGACCGGGCAACGCTTTATCCCGGCGAGACTCTCAGAGACAAAGGACTGGAATCCAACTGACTGACGTGTTAACATCACACAGACAAAGTAACGCAAAGTATCTCATGCTCCACTTCTCTTCAACTTCTCATGCTACCGATGTGATGATGAATCTCTTAATGTTTATAGGGGTGTCAGTCATGATCCTGTATACTGTATATATACATAAAGACAATCTGATCCAGATGTTGATTCCTCCTCATCTTGCCTCTCACCTGCCCTTCTCCACCAACACCAGGATGTCCTTCTTGTCGTGGTGCTCACTCTCTGATGTCGTACCTGAGGGACACGTCAAAGAATGAAGGGAGAGGCAACTCACAAAGTGGGTCAGTTCAGACAGCCATTGCAATAACCTTTGACTGAAGAAGGCGCTGTTGTGACAGTTTAATGGTAACTTGCTAACTCGAAAGAACAAAAGGTGAGAATGTGGGGTGTGTTCAGTGCTGCATCCAAGGTAGGCAGGGTTAGCCTCCTCTGTTAGCTAGCATTAGCTTGCTCGCTGTGACTCCATTGTGTTGTCCCTTTGTGCTAGCTTGCTTTATGTTTCCTTAGCGCTAGCGTACATTATGTCCCTACTAGTGTTTTGCGCTCGTTCCACGTAGCACAGGAAACCAAGACTGCAACCCACTGAGCTCTTGCAGGCGATTGAGGTTGATGATGTCCTCCGCGGCGCCGTCGTTCCCGGGGCAGATGAACAGGTTGGACTTCTGCAGCACAAAGTAGGCCTCCTTCCACTGAGGGTCCAGCATGGCCTTGTAGCGCAGCAGCCCCACCCGCTCAAACTCCCGCGTCAGCAGGCAGTGGCAGCTGAGAGGCGTAGCCGCCTGGAACGTGATGTCACCGACGTGATCATTACATCACTTCAGGCAGGCGTTCATCCACTCAGGGTAGATGGTACAGGTTTAAAGGTTAAGAGCTCTTTTTTTTAGAGCATCTTGCTCAGGGATGATTACGGTAGGTTGCTGACATTGGGGATCAAACCCAGAAGTCAGAGGGGAGATCAAATACACTCAGTCACAGACAGTCACTAACCCTATCCTACCCCTAGTTAACATACATCAGTCATACTGAGTCACCCGGCCAAAATATCACATAGACTGTGACACAACACAGGCCTAATATAGGCTACTGCTGTAGGATTACACTTTGTGTAATAAAAGTGAGAGAAGGTACCTTGCCGATGGCCTTGGACCAGCTATGCAGAGCATCAGGAGTCTCCAGGCCAAACTGGTAAAGCTTTTCTGAGCTCAGGTACAACTCAAAGGTGTAGCGAAACCTAGAGGGACAAAGAGTAAAATCTCCACATTCAAGCCATGTATTTTTTAACCAGTCTAACCAAGTGTGTTTGTGCAAAAACAATACGCTTGAATCACACAGTTCAAGAATAAAGATGTCCTTGCTTACATTTCAATGTATGTTTGAAAGTGTTTGAAGAAGAGACTACTATGGAGTTGCCTTTTTTTTTATTTCGATACAAACATCTCTCCTACCGGTCAATGAAGCCATTGTTGTTGTTGCTGGTCTGCGGTCGGCTCACTCCAACACACAGGATGTCCTTCACCCAGATCTGCATGGACGGGTCTGGGCTGCGCTCGGACTCATACAGGAGCAGGGACTTGTCCACCGTACACCAATACTTCTGGAAGTCTACCACGGTGAGAGCAAGAGGGTAGATTGCAGTAGAACTCTAATAAGTACTTTGGAAAAAAAAAAAACTAGGAACATAAATTGAACCCCGGAGCCATTCCTGTGCCCTTTTAAATTGAACTTTCCTCCACAGGCACCCGCAAATGTCTTGCTAGCACTCAACCACGCTGCCCAAAACTGCCCAGGAGCAAGGCATTTTAGCCAGTGGTGCATGAAACAACAAGAGATGGGGTCTTTCAGACACGAAAATAGCCTCACAATAACATAAGAGGGGCTGCTGCCTCTAAATGTGTGAGTGTGACTTGTGGTGTCGCGTGGCTCTTTTAGGTTTTCACTTTGACTGAAACGCATGAAGCGCAGTGGAACGTCTTTCTCAGAGGGAGGAAGTCAGGCCCGGTGTAGTAAGCGCTGAGTGACTAGGAATAAAAAACAGCTCCAGGGCCACTCCACAGGACGTGTTGGTATGGTGATGCAACGCCTCGCGGGGGGAAAGAAAAAAAAAAAAAAAAAAAACCCGAAGAGAACCTTGAGCTTCGAAAAAAGAAAAAAAAGAAAAAAAAAAAAGGCTTTTGTTCGGGGGGCAGAAGAAGGAGGTAAAAGTTCCTCTATTAAACTGGTGCCAAAGCCTCTCTTTGTAACCCCCGCACCCCCACCTCCTCCCACCTCCTCCAGCCCCTGCAGCCCACCCCAGGCCTACCGTCTCTGTTCTTCCTTGACAGGGTGCCTCTGCTGCTGGAGCCCGCCTTGTAGAGGTACCCTGAGTGGAGCACCGCCTGCATGATCTCATCGTACACGCCGGGGTCTGCAGGGGGGCGCGCGCGGGACAGGACGGCCCACCACAGACCAGGAGAGAGAGAGAGGGAACAGAGAGAGAGAGAGAGAGAGAGAGAGAGAGAGAGAGAGAGAGAGAGAGAGAGAGAGAGAGAGAGAGAGAGAGAGAGAGAGAGAGAGAGACAGAGACAGAGACAGAGGAGAGAAGAGAAGAGCGATCAGCAAAGACGAAACAGGAGAGGACGACAGCGGAGACAAACCACGCAAAGAACAGACAACGCAAACACACGGGGACCCCCCCCCCCCCCCCACACACACAGGTCCGAGGAGAGCCGCGTCCCCCCCCCCGCCCGTCTCCCCCTATCTCCCCCGTCGGTACGTACCTCACGTGGCGTCGATCCGCCCCAGAGCGCTCTCACGACAACCTCTGCTGGGCGAGACAGTGGCGACACTGTCAATCTGTCAGCCGACAGGCTCGTCGTCCCCGGTAGGAACGCACACACACACACAGGCACACACACAGGCACACACACAGGCACACACACAAGAGAGTACAGCTCTTTTGTGACGAGGCCACCCCCACCCACCCCGTGGTGGTGGTGTTAACTCTTCCGAGGCTACAGCGGGATGCCGGTCTGAAGGCTGCTCCACATTCCACCAACAGAGACGCCAACGCCCCCCCGTCTCTTGGTCGCGGCAGTCCGGGCGCCGCTGAAGTGTTTCACCAAGCGGGGGGCGCGGACCGGGGGGGGGAGGGGGGGAGGGGGCTCAGTTTCCGTAGTTACACAGGGGGGTTTGAGAGAGTGACAAAAGCGATGACTTAAAAATGTCCCCTTTCGAATTTAAAACGTCACCGCGACGCTTTCACTGAAACCGAGAGCCAAAGGTAGAGCGGAGCTCTTGGAGAGTAAAAGACCAGAAACGTTTTCAGTTACAGACGTCGTCTTTATTTCACGGATTGCGTTAATGTATTTACAGTTTGTGAGCTCTTTTTCCCTTGATAAATTTCCCTGCCCCATCCACGATGGGAAACGGGTCACGTTTGCGTACCAAAAACTATACCACGGGATCTTTTGAGGTCACAAGACGCCAATAACAAGTCGAGAGATACAAGCGCAGTCTCTCCACGAGGCATCGACCCGCGTGTTCCACGGGCCCCGTGGTCAGGGCCCGCCACTCAACCCTGCCCGACCCGCGGCGGGCCGTTTACCTGAGCTGTCGGGGAGCTCGGGGGAGGCGTGGCGGTCGTTGCCGTTGGCGACGGCCTGCCGCAGCACCTCGGCCTCGCCGAAGATCTGGGTGACGGTCTTCAGGAGGTTCTGCTCCGTCACCGCCGTGCACAGCGCCTGAGAGAGAGACAGAGAGACAGAGAGAGAGAGGAGAGAGAGAGAGAGAGAGAGGAGAGAGAGAGAGAGAGAGAGAGAGAGAGAGAGAGAGAGACAGAGACAGAGACAGAGAGAGAGTTCAGGCAAATCATTTGATTCACCCACTCACCATTCTCACCTAATTCTTTGCACTGCACTGCACTGATACTATAATTCACTTCATTTTTGTACCTTTTTGTAGTACTTTGGCATTGTAAATGTGTATTTTCCATGCCAATAAACCTCCTTTGAAGAGAGAGTGAGTGAGTGAGTGAGTACGAGAAATGGGGATGAAGAGGTAGGATGAGGTCATTAAGGGAGAGGAATGTGGCTATGTGTGTGGACAGATGGGAGGCACTCACAGCAAAATGTGTGTGTGTGTGAGAGAGAGAGAGAGAGAGAGAGAGAGAGAGAGAGAGAGAGAGAGAGAGAGAGAGAGAGAGAGAGAGAGAGAGAGAGAGAGAGAGAGAGAGAGAGAGAGAGAGAGAGAGAGAGAGAGAGAGAGAGAGAGAGAGAGAGAGAGAGAGAGAGAGAGAGAGAGAGAGAGAGAGAGAGAGAGAGAGAGAGAGAAGGCCAGACTAACCAGGGGGTATGTGGTATGCTTTATTAAAAGGATCCACGGTAACAAAAGCCCAAGTTTTTTGGGAAGGCTTTTATCTCTCTCTCTCTCTGTCTCTCTCTCTCTGTCTCTGTCTGTTTCTCTGTTTCTCTGTCTCTCTATGTCTGTCTGTCTCTCTCTCTGTCTGTCTGTCTCTCTGTTTCTCTGTCTCTCTGTGTCTGTCTGTCTCTTTGTCTCTCTCCCTCTCTGTGTCTGTCTGTCTCTCTGTCTCTCTGTCTCTCTGTGTCTGTCTGTCTCTTTGTCTCTCTCCCTCTCTGTGTCTGTCTGTCTCTCAGTCTCTCTGTCTCTCTGTGTCTGTCTGTCTCTTTGTCTCTCTCCCTCTCTGTGTCCGTCTGTCTCTCTGTCTCTCTGTGTCTGTCTGTCTCTTTGTCTCTCTCCCTCTCTGTGTCTGTCTGTCTCTCTGTCTCTCTGTCTCTCTGTGTCTGTCTGTCTCTTTGTCTCTCTCCCTCTCTGTGTCCGTCTGTCTCTCTGTCTCTCTGTCTCTCTGTGTCTGTCTGTCTCTTTGTCTCTCTCCCTCTCTGTGTCTGTCTGTCTCTCTGTCTCTCTGTCTCTCTGTGTCTGTCTGTCTCTTTGTCTCTCTCCCTCTCTGTGTCCGTCTGTCTCTCTGTCTCTCTGTCTCTCTCTGTCTGTCTGTCTCTCTCTCTCTGTCTGTCTGTCTCTCTCTCTGTCTGTCTGTCTCTCTCTCTCTCTGTCTGTCTGTCTCTCTGTGTCTGTCTGTGAATGTTCCTGTATTAAACCACATTCCTGGGCCCTGGTGTCAGACCCTGGCTGACCCCCCAGCCAGCTCACAGCGCCCACTCACACACACAGCAGGAGGGAGGGAGGAACATGTTGGCCTTCTGGCCAGGTAGCGGCTCACCACGACGTGTCATGTTGATAGGCAATGGTTAACCTACCAGCACCTACTAGCAATGCTTAACCTAGCAATCGAAAAGCTTGAAACTTGTTCTGGTGACTTTCTCACTGTATTATCAGCAAGGAAATGTTTCACCTTCTTCTGACAAATGTACTCTTTGTAGGTCGCTTTGGATAAAAGCGTCTGCTAAATGTAAATGTAATATTGATGAGCCATTTCAAAATCCACCGTCTAGTGACAAACGTGGTAGGGATCTCCCACATGTATGACGCATAGATCAGCCTACTAGCCTACCCGGTGGACTGTACCAACTGGCCGGTCGACCGAGGCAACCATTCCGGTAAAATTGGGGTCCATGCAAAAACCGCCTTACATTGGAGGTCACGCATTCTATCCATGTGTGTCGTAGAGAAGGTGAAATACTGGTAACCCTGGCAACCTGAGTCTGCCCTCTCCATCTTTATCAGGGGGGATGAGGGCGAGATGGACGTGTGGATGTAGAGGAGAGGGAGGGACAACATGAGGAGGAGGAGAAGGAGGGACAACATGAGGAGGAGGAGGAGGCACCTTGAGCAGCTGCTCCTGGCTGCTGAAGCGAGGGTGGGCGTGGCGGTAGGTGCCCTCGCGGTACTTCTGGACGATGAAGTCGCGGCGCTGGTCGGGCGCGGCGTCGCAGTCCAGCTCCTCGGAGGCGGAGAGGCGCGGCGACCAGAACTCGTTGGCCCGGTCGTTCCCCAGCATGATGAAGAGCTGCAGCCACCGAGGAGAAGGAGGAAGAGGAACGGAGGAGAAGGTAACGCCCCGACGTCAAAGAAATAAGAGGAATGAAATAGTTTACGTGCGTGTAAATAAAACCACAGCAACAAGCCTGAAACTCAAGCATTTCGCTTGAATTTCAGGCTTCCTCAATACTGTTTCATTGCCATCAATGGCGGAGGGAGGAAGTGAATAGGGAATAAATTCTACTAAAACATGCCCTAAAAGTACAACTCATCTGGCATTAAGTCTGTTGCTGAGTAAATGGTTTAAGGCTGTTGGTAGTTGGCCTTAATCTTTTTTAGTATTTGTAATAACACAAATTGGTGTAATTGTCTGCTTTGGAAGCCAGTGGGTGTTCAACTTTTCCGGGTCATTCAAAAGCCGAGCTGAACTGTGAAGTTGTTATGTTGTAAATATTTATGTGGCTACAAAACTTGGCAAGAAAGAGGAGTGAACAAACAAGACAACTTCCTGCCTGAACTTCCCACGCCCCTCCCTGTTCCAAAGATGTCAAGTTGGAGCCACTTTTTTTATTTTTTTTTTTATTTTAATTCAATCATAATTCAAGTGCTAATTTCGTTCAGCACACTACACTTACAGCTTCCAATTAAATTATGTAGTCAGGGGGTGATTGAGTAACAAGATTAGAAGATGATGAAAAATATTCTCATCTCGACTGAACATCAACAGTGAGACGAGTTATCGAGGCCGGGCTCATGCTCTTGTTTGTTGTACGTCTTGGCACTTTAATCGCTCTTTGTAATTTGGCACTTTGATCGCTCTTTGTAACCTGGCACTTGGTCAGAGATATTGTACACTTGCAATGGTTAACCTTTCAATTGAAATGCTTGAAACTTGTTCTGGTGACTTTCTTACTGTATTGGCAGCAATGAAATGTTTCACCTTCTTCTGACAAATGTACTCTTTGCAAGTCGCTTTGGGTAAAAGCGTCTCCTGAATGCCCTCCCTGTAAATGTAAACGGGTGAGAACGTGGCGGTCTCACCTGGACGATCTCATTGCTCCACACACTCGTGTCCAGTTTGAGGCTCTGCACCTTGGACACCATCGTGCCCAGTCCCCTGTGCTGCCCTGCAGGCGCACACACACACACACACACACACACACACACACACACACACACACACACACACACACACACACACACACACACACACACACACACACACACACACACACACACACACACACACACACACACACACACACACACACACACACACACACACACACAGGTTAGATTACATGTGGATTTTTCCTTCCATGTTGAAACGGGCCTCGTCCAAAACATTTCATTGTACAGTATATACGCCATACTGTACTATAAGTGATGCTGCACAGTT
The DNA here is from genome assembly GCA_036785325.1 of Urophycis tenuis. NCBI lineage: Eukaryota > Metazoa > Chordata > Actinopteri > Gadiformes > Phycidae > Urophycis > Urophycis tenuis. Next base: position 4,518,887 of record JAXIVH010000031.1, read on the forward strand.
GACAATAAAGGACTTGAAACACACACACACTTTACAACAGGGCAAAGAGCATCTCCACAGAAAAATAACACGTGTTTCATTTTCATTCTACGCCTATAAAAGGGGAACCAAAACAGCAATGCGGGACAACCACAGGACAGCGTTCAAATTGGTAATCTTGTAACGTTCGGCCGGTGACTGACAAAATAAACACTAAATGCGTTCAAAACAAGTCACTGGTGACTCAAATAGCACGGCCCTGGCCGTGAGTAATTCGGTACGTGCTTCAATCCCTCCATCTCAGGACAGGCACCTCAGTGGCGGCCAGGCTGTCTCGACAGTTTCTAGAAGTCATTCGGGGATTCACATTTCCTTCTTTCTCACCGTACAATGTTATTCATCTTAACATTCCGATTAAAGTCCACCGTACGTGACAATGTCTCATGAGAAATCCATGAGTTCCAAACATGACACGGGCATTGGCACGTCAACATAAGATGGAGATAAGACACCGGGCACAAGAGGCCTGCAGCGTCAAACCACTTCCCTTGTGAACCCACACCCTCGTGGTGCAACCCGGTATAACGCTAGTTCCCGTTCACGGTCATAACATGGCTCTATCACATCGTGGGCCTGGGTCACAACGTTGTCACTTTTAAGTGCTGCCATCGGCAATTGCAATTTCTCTGGCTTTTGTTTCTTTTTAAATGTGTTTATTTGCCCACTGTCCTCCATATTTAAAAGAACCGATGACTCCATGTAATTCGCCATACTCACTTCGAATTTCCCTCTTTTCTTTGTCCCTAGAAACTTGAAAGAGGTTGGTAAAAGGTCATTTCATTATAAAGCTCCATCAGGTTAGAATTACCTCCCTCTCTTTTTGCGTTCCATTACCTCTTTTCATTGTTTCAAGATGTCACTACACTCTCATCTTAAAACAAATTGCTTGTGTTTCTAATTTATTTGTTTATTTATTTTTCTCTTCTTTGTTCTCCTTTCTCTATTTTTATTTTGTTATTATGTTCACGTCATTGTTCTTGTCATTCAACTGGTTTATTTTGTATGCTTGACTTATGTGGGTAGGGGTTGTGTGTGGGAGGGGGTGAGCAAGATGTCTGTATTTGTTATATGTCATGTATGTCTATATTGTATTGTAATGTAATGTTGTATGTTTTTGGGACCCCCTTGAAAATGAGATGGCACATCTCAAGGGGCTATCCTTTAATAAATTCAAATTCATCGCATACGTTTGCGGCCCGTGCATTTCAAATGACTGCTATTTCAGTTTGATGTCGGCTCGCTCCAATTCATTTGCTTCCTATGCAAAATACCTTGTTTGACATGAGAGCCTAGTTTGAGGAACTCAAAACGCACGGACAGACTGAAACCGACTGAAATCAAAGCGGTTGTAAAAGACAAAGCGTGAATGAGGCCTATTCATTCCGCCGGCGTGGTGGCCGGTGAAGCGCTTAGTGGAGATAATGTGAACTTAATTGTCTGTCATCCACTGGTGGTGTGTGTGTGTGAGTGTGTGGATGGAGGCTGGTCTCAGCAGCCTCACCAGGACTCAAGACTGATGAAGGGGATCGGTGAGGCTACTAAACCAACAGCATCATCCTGTGTACTGGTTCTGGTTCCGGAGAAGCCCAGTGAAAGCCACCCAGGTGGCGCGTGACATCGCCGCTGCTTCGCCCATTTTGTATTCGGACGAAGTGAGATAGGAGTGAATTTCGGCTAATTGGTGGAATCATGTCGTTTTGACGGAGCACAAATCATGGCTGTATTGCTTTACACTCGCTTCAAACATGATGGAAACAAGCTGTGTGTAGTGGCGGCAGTAGCTCAGTGGGTAGAGCGGGTGGACAGAGCGGGTCGTCCACTCACCGTAGGGTCGGCGGTTCGATCCCCTGGATCCCCCACCTCCTCCAACTGTCCACATGTTGAACCCCACAAATGTACTGATTGTAAGTCGCTTTGGACAAAAGCGTCTTGCTAAATGCTCCTTTAAAATACAAACTAAACCAAGTCATTAATAGTGTCCAATGGATTTCTGCCTCTGGCCCGCCATCTTTAAGGCTTAGAAAGTAAGCCAACTTAAGTGCGGAGCCCTGGTTCACTACACTGCTCTGCTGCCGAGGGCCGAGTGTCTTGTTCTGTTCTGCGAGCAGGAGCGTTTCCTGCGAGTCGCCACTCAACGCTGCGTGTTTCGCGAGCCAGGAGGGCCGCTCTCCAGGGGAAGACGGACAGGTTTGCGTTGGGTCTGACAGAGCAGGGAGATAACACACCTCGATGACAAGGGGGGGGGGGGGGGGAACACAAACACACAATGCAGTTCAACCTGAACAGGGGCAGTGTGTTCTGCAGTGAGTCACGCCTCTGCAGGTCTCTACTTCACACATGATGATGTCATCCAGAGACACGCCGTACTCCCCTGGAGGTAAATCCTCCCTTCCACTAAAGTAAACCCGTCGTCCTTTTAGAAATCATATTTCACCACGACGCGGTCATAAAAGTGCGTGTTCTCGTTTGACTTCGCTTTCCGTTACACTATTTGAAATCAAAAGTCCGCTTGTTGTCTGAGGCAGTGTGAAGAAGAATGGCCTCTCCAATTCCAGAGGACTGGCTTTGTGTCTCGTCGCTTCTTTGGCATCCGTGCGTTTTCATCCTCACTCCTCATGTTCCCTCGTCCTTGTAGAAGGAGGATGTAGAGACAGATAAACCACCCATCCCCAGACACCCTGGGGTTCTGAGTGTCCTCAACTGCCGTGTCAATAAATCCTCCGCCAATTGTAGAACTGGATATTCACACTCTTTCACAATATTCCAGGTTGGTTGGTGTGTGGTGGAACCATGTGTTGCTGTTATCCATTTGTGTGCTGGGTTACGGTGCTGTTGTTGTTGCTGTTGTTGTTGCTGCCGTGTGCGAGGTGTCATGTCGTGGAGGTTTGTATGAACATTGTCTGCGTCTCTCTTCTCTTTACTTTTCACGCACTCCCTCCATCTCCCTCTCTGTGACGCACGCACGCACACGCACACGCACACGCACACACACACACACACACACACACACACACACACACACCTGCACAGTTCTTGCAGATGACCACACAGAGGTTGATGGAGGCCCAGTCGGGGTTGACGGCCTTGCAGTCGGCACAGATCTTGTTGGAGCGGTTGGACCAGATCTTCTCCGCCACCTCGTAGTCCGACAGAGTCTCGGCTATGGACTCCTGCAGGGCCTCCATCCACTCACGCTTCTCACTGTCAGACTCCGCCGTGAAGCTGTGGAGAGGAGGAGGAGGAGGAGGAGGAGGAGTAGGGCACAGGAGGAAGAGCAGAAGGAGGAGGAGGAGAGTAGGGCAGAGGAGGAAGAGCAGAAGGAGGAGGAGGAGGAGAGTAGGGCAGAGGAGGAAGAGCAGAAGGAGGAGGAGGAGAGTAGGGCAGAGGAGGAAGAGCAGAAGGAGGAGGAGGAGGAGAGTAGGGCAGATGAGGAAGAGCAGAAGGAGGAGGAGGAGAGTGGGGCAGAGGAGGAAGAGCAGAAGGAGGAGGAGGAGGAGAGTAGGGCAGAGGAGGAAGAGCAGAAGGAGGAGGAGGAGAGTAGGGCAGAGGAGGAAGAGCAGAAGGAGGAGGAGGAGAGTAGGGCAGAGGAGGAAGAGCAGAAGGAGGAGGAGGAGAGTAGGGCAGAGGAAGAAGAGCAGAAGGAGGGGGAAGGGGGTAGGAAGTGGGTGGAGGAGGAAGGAGAGGGAGAAGAGAGAGGAGGAGGGGAGGGGGGGGCGAAGGAGGAAGAGGAAGAGGACAAATGTTGAATGGGTATTCTACTCGGGAAGAATGTCTAATGCCTTCAGTAGAGGACTGTTCTGGTGGCATTTCCACGTCGGCATGGGGCCACTGTATGCAGCCGGCGGTGTCATACATACCAAAACGTTTTGTAAGGAGTGATGAGCTCAAAGCTTTTGTGTTTGGCGTCTCGGATGGTGGCGCCCCGGGCCTCGATCAGAGTGATGCCGATCCCATCCTGGAAACACTGTCCAGGCACAGGAAACAACGTGGTGATGCACAAACACTGGCTCACGCTTACACACTGTAGTGCACAAACACCAGAACAAGTTAACACACAGTAGTGCAGAAACACTAGAAGAAGTTAACACACAGTAGTGCACAAACACCAGAACAAGTTAACACACAGTAGTGCACAAACACCAGTACAAGTTAACACACTAGTGCAGAAACACTAGAAGTTAACACACAGTTGTGCACAAACACTAGAAGAAGTTAACACACTGTAGTGCACAAACACCAGTACAAGTTAACACACAGTAGTGCACAAACACCAAAACAAATTAGCACAGTTGTGCGCAAACACCAGCTCACATTACCACACAGTAGTGCGAAAACACCAGAACACGCTAAGGCACGGTAGTGCACAAACACCAGTACAAGTTAACGCACAGTAGTGCACAAACACCAGAACAAGTTAAAACAGTAGTGCACAAACTCCAGTACAAGTTAACACACAGTAGTGCACAAACACCAGAACAAGTAAACAGGCGGCAGTGCAGCCGGCCCGCGGTGGTAACCGTGGGTTACCTGTTCACTCTTGTACAGCCAGATGTGTTCAGTGGCGATGGCGGTGTACACCTTGGACTTGGTTCCCTTCAGCTCCAGGAAGCCGTGCTTCTGGCAGTGGGCCCCGGGCCGGTACCGCTGCCTGCCGAACACCAGCTCCCTCTTCACCCGCTCCTGGAGGGTGCTCACCCAGCGCAGCCGCAGCACTAGGATGAGGGGTGAAGGGGGCGTTTAGCAGACGCTTTGGTCCAAAGCGACTTACAGTCAGTACATTGGTGGGGTTTGACATGGGGACAGTTGGAGGAGGAGGAGGAGGGGTATCAAGGGGATCGAACCGCCGACCCCACGGTGAGTGGACGACCCGCTCTGTCCACCCTGCTCTACCCACTGAGCTACTGCCACCCCAGGGTACCGGAGAGGACACGCAGAGATGGACATGGGAGTCATTCAGCAAGTGTTAGTTACAGTTACAGTTACATGAGTCATTCAGAAGGCCTTAGTTACAGTTACAGTTACATACAGTCATCAAGCAGTCGTTTTAATCCAAAAGGTTGTAATTCTTGTGTGCCTACCATGTGTAATATATTTGACATGTTGACAAAGAATGTATTCTGATTCATGGTTCTGAGTGAGCGTTCACTCACTTACACACATATTCCCTGTCTTTCTTCCGTACATAAAAGGCATACAAATCCAATCAGAATACAGTTAAAAGAGGTTCTAAAATCAACACAAGAGCCATTGAAAGGACTGCACTGCAAAGGATTCTGGGGGAGTAGCAGTGCCAAATACCTTTTGGTATTTAAAATAAACTACATCTGTCTTTTAGGAATGTACAATAACTCCATTGTGTCCTCCTCGGCTAAAACAACAAAGATGCAGATAAAAGATGAAGTATTGCGCGAATGCTCAAGCCGACCGACTGAATTATACATAGAGGAAGAATGTTGGGGAAATACCTCTGCACTGATGCTGGTGAATCCCCATCCTAACAACTGTTCCACAAGTTAATTTTAATATTATCTGCTCCAAATATATACTGGGGAAAAAAACCTCATGAATACAAATCCACATGTGATAGGAAAGCTGGCAACGGTTTTTCACAACTGTGTCTGAACTTGTCAAGATAAGCCAGTTTGGTTTGGCTTGGGTTGTCTGAAGAGCTCTTCTAAGTCAGTGTAGGATATTAACTCCTGCATTTCTAAGTCAGTGTAGGATATTAACTCCTCCATTTCTAAGTCAGTATAGGATATTAACTCCTGCACTTCTAAGTCAGTGTCAGATATTAAGTCCTCCACTACTAAGCCTGTGTAGGATAATAACTCGTAACTTGTTGCAATTTCCCATCTTGGGATTAATAAAGTATTTCTATTTCTATTATATTTAACTCCTCCATTTCTAAGTCAGTATAGGATATTAACTCCTCCACTTCTTAAGCCTGTTAAGGACATCAACTCCTCCACTTGTTAAGCTGAACCTCAGGACCACACACAGTCTCTCTCCATCTGACTCCAGGTCTCGTTCTTATCCTCATCCATCATTACTCATTATTCATCACACCATTACTCAAATTCACCCTCTCCAACTGTCGCCGGCCATCCAGCCCTCCTTCTTGTCTGGTTCCATTGTATTTTCTCCATCCCAATCAAATGCAGAACCACCGGAACAATGGGCGTCTACATGTCACGACCGACTCCCTCCATAGTCCTGAAGTACTCATCGCAGCCCGGGCACTTAAAGCAGGGACACGCCACCATCAGCACGGTCACTAGGTCAGCTTTGTCCCAGCAGTGGCAGAGCGAAGGGGGGATGGGGCCCACAGGACTTTGAGTTGGGGAGCTTTTGTTGTCGGTGCCCAACGTGCATGTGTGTGTGCATGCCTGTGATTAGCACATGTGCAAAGTATGCACTTTCTCTGTGTGTGTGTGTGCGTGTGTCTGTGTGTCTGTGTCTGTGTCTGTGTGTGTGTATGTGTGTGTGTGTGTGTGTGTGTGTGTGTGTGTGTGTGTGTGTGTGTGTGTGTGTGTGTGTGTGTGTGTACCTTCGTTATCAGCGCGGAACACAAAGATTCTGTGATTGGTCACTATCTCAAACTTGTTGTCTTTTCCAGGGCGGGCCATCTGGATGGCAGCCAATGGGATGACTCCTTTGGGGTAGATATCCTGGATGGGATAAAAATAAAGACCTTGCTCAAAAAACACAGGCTATATGAGGAACATGTATACAAGTTATATTGTCAGCCGTAAAACATAAAAACAAATGCAATACAATGCAGTTTCTACCTTCTCGCTGCCAAAGTACATGAGGTTTACACCATCAAACTTCACATAGCGCTTCTGGAAAACATAGTTCCTGAAACACAAAACATTCAAATCAACATCCATAGATTCGGGAGCACGTTTATCAGAAAACATGTATTGGGTGTATTGATGTTACGTATACTGTATTCACGTTACGTAAATGAAACCCATGTTACTGGTATTGCATAGCGTGCTACGCTAGCCGACAGGGCTAGCGACGAGAGGGAGACAACAGGGGCGGGAAAAGATGGCCGACAAACAACAAACACAGGAAGAGGAAGAGCACGAACCGCGCGGAGGAGGAAGAGGAGGAAAGGAGAGTGAGGAAGCAGAGACAGCTCCTCAGGAAAGAGGAGAAGTAAGGAGGAGGGTAGAGAAGGAGGCGGAGCTTCAGACCCAGGGCCAACCTCTGTCGCCTTGGGCGTCGACGAGAGGAGAAGGAGAAGGAGAAAGACGAGGAGAAAGAGGGCTTTAGCGACACACGCTCACAACCACATAGACATGCAACACACCTGCACACAGCAGGGTTCCCATACACGCATTTGGTACATATCATAACACAGATCACACTGAAAAACTACTTTATGTCTTTATGTCTCATCCACAATGTGGATGAGATAGTGTTCAACAAAACCTGTTCATTTGGTTAACCTACAAAAAACTTTGAATGAGCTACAGCACCCTCATATTTTTCTACCAAATTTAACCCATAGATGTCCAACACAATCACAAATTAGTTCTTGGCATGTGTTTTGGTATGCATGTTATTATTTGTATTTTCATTTGTTTACTTATTTGCAAGGATTTATTCATGTCGCTTTTATCCAAAGCAACTCACAGTGACGTTCAATACCCATCGGTTCGGGGTGGCGTCCTACTCAAACTGCACAGACTAGAAACTATGAAACTCCTAAACGGACGAGCCCCGTCCTCACCCTTGGGGCGACAGCTTGTCCAGCCAGCTGCAGATGATGGGGGCGCAGGGCTCGGACAGGGAGGTGAAGCTGGCGTAGGGGGAGATGACCAGGTCGTCGTCCGGCTCCGCGGGGTACAACAGGTGGTGGGGGGGCAGGCTGCGGCAGGGCGGGGAGGGAGGCCGGGGCTCGCCCACCGTGCTGTAGCCCTGGGCGTCCGTGGAGGTGCTGCTGCCGCTGCTGCTGGTGGTGGTGTGGAGGACCTGGGACAGCCGCTTGGTCCAGGACAGCTTGTGGGACCTGGGCGACAGAACCACGAGTCACCCACAGGACAAAGTGGTGTGTAACGAACAACGGGTCAGTCTGGTGCTGGGACAGCCTCGCAATCAAGCAAGGGTTATACGATAGATATACATATATATACATATACATACACATATATACATTTAGGGCGTTGAGCAGACGCTTTTATCCAAAGTGACTCACAAAGAGTACATTTGTCATAAGGAGGTGAAACATTTCATTGCTGCTAATACAGTAAGAAAGTCACCAGTTTTAAAAATACAAGTATTTTGCACTGCAACAACGCACTACCTCACTCTTTTTTTTTCGTACTAGTATTTTTCTGTGTTTTCTGTGTTGTCTGTTTGTCTGTTTGTTTGTCCATTTTGTTCATTTTGCACCGCCGGTCTGAGAGGACTGCAATTTCAACTGTGCTATATGCCTGTCTTGTAGCACACTTGACAATAAAGTTACTTGAACTTGAACTTTCAAGCATTGCAATTGCTAGGTTAACCGTTGCTAGTATACAACATCTCTGACTAAGTACCAAGTTACAAAGAGTGATTAAAGTGCCAAGACGTACATATCTACATACACACATATACATACACACACACATAACATAACATTATACACAATAATGTCACCAAGCAGATCTGTGCAACCCTTTGGGGATCAATCAACACTGGACTCGGTACTGAACAACTAAACCCCTTAGGTACAGACCAAACATGTTCAAAAGTGAGGGCAACAAAAATGTAAAACCCTAAGAAAGGTGTAGGGAAAGAGAACCAAGACATGCAGAGTGTTTTTAGCACTCTCAAAGCGTTCACACATACATAGACGTCTCATTTCCCATACCACTGAGAGAACTGTGTCCTACTTCATGTCACGTGAGAAAGTCTTGGTAAACTGAGAGTATGTTCACTCGTGAAGAGAGGAGCTTTTGCTTGTTGCATTTACATTTAGGGCATTTAGCAGACGCTTTTGTCCAAAGCGACTTACAATCAGTACATTTGTGGGGTTCGACATGTGGACAGTTGGATGTGGGGATCGAACCGCCAACCCTCCGGTCGTCAGTGGACAAACCCGCTCTAACCACTGAGCTACTGCCGCCCTTATTGCTTCTACAGCCAAGTCCCTCCTGACGTGGTCACGGTGTTACCTGTGGTCCTCTGGGCTGTGGTCCTGCTCTCGCCTGGTCTCTCTGCCATTAGACTTGGTTCTCTCGTCCTGGACACAAAGAAGAAGAAAAAAAAAAAACAATACACCATTAAAGTGAGCGGCTCTGGACCGAGTCAGCTCATCTGAAAGACTTGAATCAGCGAGGAGCCCAGGAGCTCCATGTGACGGAGGTGCTGCTGGTGGACTCTGCAGGGCGTGATGTTCCAGCTGCACTTCCTCCCAGCATTCCCCCGTGCAGCAGGAGCCACAGCAAAAAAAACTAAAAACTCCACCACAAGGCGATGATGGATTTATCCGGACACATGGTGTTTTGGGGGTTCATTCGAGGGCTTTAAAGGACCAGTGAACCCAAAACGTTTCGTTGTCGTTATAAACGTGGTGACATGGATCATATGATCGTCAACATAGTAATCTATGCCGTTGTGTCAGTGTTACTGCAATATGACAGAAAACAGGAAGTAAACTCTGATGTTTCTGCCTTCACCAACGTCCACTGAGGATGCCACTTCTCAGACACTGAAATACAGAGCGCCTACGGTGAGTTTATGTCATCATATCAACACACGGCGGACACTTTGGGATCTCACCTCACACGGGTAGGGAGGCCGTCTGTTTTGGAAGACCGTTTCACAGTATGGGCTGATCTCGTCCTCCAGGTCTTCATTGGAAGCTGTTTGGAAGAGTTCGAAGAACCACAGTTTGATGTTTGTTGGAGATCGACCATCCGAAACATCGACAACCCCGAACCAGTGGAGACAGTGTTAGCATTCGGGGTCTGTGATTGGTGGCCCAGATTAAAACCACAGAAGGGAAACGTCGTTTTGATGGTCAATTCATGGCTGTTCAAAGGGGTGGTGAACCCAGAATCTACACTTTAGTTTTAAATGTGGTAAAATGTCTTATATGATCTTCAGTATAGCAATCTACGGAATTTGGTCACCGTTCCGAAACGGAGATCTAGTTTCTAGTCTTGGCACACCAGACAAATCCTGGAAGAATTTCACAGCACAGTACAATACTTCATCGTCACATGAATCCCGGCACAGCGGAGGACTATCGAGTGGCGTCCGCGTGTCTGTAACACAAGAGGCCGGTGTCGTCCTCTTTGTCGTGTGCTCTGGGAAGCGAACAGGACGCGCTCACCTCTGGTCGACCCCGAGGAACGGTTACTTAAAGTGCTGCTGCTGTGAACCCAAAACCAAAACCAAGGCAAAAAAAAAAAGCATCAGCATCAGCATCCAGTCATTAGTTCATTCATCGACTCGTTCATTAAAAAAAACGTGCTGTATTCATGGGAGTAACACAAGCGGGGGCCCTACCTGTTCCTCTCCGCCGTCTGTTGTCTGTCCACCGGCTGTCTGGGCGGCGGCAGGGGAACGGCCTGCTGGCTGCAGTGCGTCCTCCCGCCACCGGGGGAGGCGGCCCTGGGTAAAGTGCCACAGTAGATCTCGTTGGAGACCATCTCCATGCCGTCGTCCCCGGGTGAGCTGGAGGGGGAGGGTGCGGAGAGCCGGTGGGCGTGGTCGGGGCTGCAGGGCGTGTAGAAGAAGGAGGAGAGGGGCGTGGTGTGTCTGTGGCCGGCCCGCCCAGCGGAGCTCGGAGACTTGGGGGCCGCATCTGATGCGGCGGCGGCGGTGGCGGCGCCGGAGGAGCCGCGGTTCAGTCTGGGGGGGACGGGAGGTACGGGCACCCCCGGGTCCGACTGTAGGGAAGTGCAACTGGACCTCTGGGGGGCCGGCGGGTGGCGGGGGGGGGGGCGTGGGGCTGCGGGGGCTCAGAGCCTCCGAGGCGCTCAGGCAGATGGACTCCTGGGAGAGCCGCCGGGGGGGCTGCGGCGGGGGCTCCGGCCCGGGGCAGGAGAAGTGGACCGGCGCGGTCCTGCGGCGGTTGAACACAGTCCTGGGCTTGGGCACCGGCTTGGGACCGGCCAGTTTGTCGGCGCTGGCGGCGCTCGGGAAGTCGGCGGAGCGGGAGTTCGACAACATGGCGGCCAGGTTGGGCGCCGAGCGGTTGCGAAGGGCCTCGAAATGATCGGCGGTCGTCTGGCCGGGCGAAGGCCGCGGCTGACCCGGTGCCAGCGACTGAATGTCAGATTCGGACTGCCGGCGGTCTACGGGAAGGCCCGCCCCTGGATGCTGATTGGCTGTTGGGGTTTCTTTCATAGATTTCTCATTGGTCCTCTGAATGTGGCTGACCAATCGGAGGATTCGTTTACGGTGTCCCGTGGCAGCTATACCCAGGCTGACCAGAGCATCGTGGTCCAGGTGTTTGAGGTCTCGGGCCGATAGGAGTCCAGCATGACAGAATGCGTCCAGGTATCTGAATGAGAAGACAGAGAATTCCTCCCATAGTAAATAACTTTGAATGCATCAAGTGCTTTTAAAACTGGTCCACTCATCCTCAATTTAACTCGAAGAGTTACGAAAGAACCGTCGTCACTGTGTGTGTGTGTGTGTGTGTGTGTGTGTGTGTGTGTGTGTGTGTGTGTGTGTGTGTGTGTGTGTGTGTGTGTGTGTGTGTGTGTGTGTGTGTGTGTGTGTGTGTGTGTGTGTGTGTGTGTGTGTGTGTGCGCGTCTCTCCACCCTTGTTCTGACCCCATGCAGACACCCCCACCTACCTCTCCAAGTGGATTATCGCCAGCAGAGTTTCAACCGGAGTGCTTCCATCCAGCGTTGCCATAACGACCAACATGGATTTCGGGATGGGCCAGGACGTCTCCTCCACAACATGCAGGCGAAAAAATGTCCATCACTGGGGCCTGGAAGAGGTCAACCACGCAGGTCTCCTCGCTCCACCTGCACCGGGTTAGAAACACCAGCACCAAGTCAGTCACGTGTACATATGGCAGGGCAGGGCAATGTGGAAGAATGGAAGCTCACGATAGTCACAGGGAATTGCATCGGATGATCAGTGTACATATTGTACATAAATATCACGACATGCTTATGAATAAAGTTAGGGCCATTAAATTGAAGTATATGGAAATGCAAAGTGTGGTATCAGACTAAAACTAGTTTTCCTTTTTATTCACACCTCCTATTTTGATCATTTTATTCTCAAGTCAACGTCGTCATTTCATGACCAAACAATACCGTTCAAAGATTAGATCCCTCTCAACTCCTCACTGTACAATCAGACAGTGGCCCATGGGAACCAATACACTGCATAACAGTTTTGTACTTTCAAATGTGACTTCCCATCAGAGGAAATCAGTCAAGTCGCTTTTATTACAGCACTTCATCACAATTATCGTCCAAAAACCCTCCCTAACCCAAAGCCCTCTTGAGGGTCGGGGAAAAACTCCCTCAATCCAGAGGAAAGAAGGAACAGAGAGTTAGGATTCTTCCTCATAGGAGAGCAAGAGGTGCCAAACGGTCAGAGAGAGTCAGATCATAAAACAAACAAACCCAAAAGGTTAAGAAAGGAAACAGTAAGTTCATAGAAAATCGTAGCTTTGTAATGACTTCAAACTCCAATCATGAATGTGAGCCATTAAAAGAAATGGCCACAGCCATTTATTTTAGCGGTCACTGACATGTATGGTGTCAATGCAGTCACCCAGGTTCCTGTTTCAAAATGTGATTCAGTTTTCCGGAGAAAAAAAAAAATAAAAAAAATAAAAAGATGACTCTGCCCACCGCCAAGGTTCCCAGAGCATACGTGTGTATGTGAGCTAGCTCAATACTAGTCTCGGTACTCAGTCCTGTTGGCTACAGCTCATCCATCAGCCTCGCCTTACAGCCCAGTCCTGATACTGGGGCCGCCCCAGGTCCAGGTCACAGAGAGGCTCAACGGGGGCCTGTCGTTAGTTCCTCGTAGGGTAAGATGAGATAAGATCATCTTTGTAGTTAAACCAAGACGGCTTTTGGGTGTCTGTCAAAGCAGCAGAGTCACCTAATTAAAAAAATAATTACAATGCAAGATTACATTCTGCGAAAGTACTCAGAAAGCTACAAGAAATGAGCTGTAGAAAATAAATATAAACGCACGTAAACTTGTCGCGTGTGTGTGTGTGTGTGTGTGTGTGTGTGTGTGTGTGTGTGTGTGTGTGTGTGTGTGTGTGTGTGTGTGTGTGTGTGTGTGTGTGTGTGTGTGTGTGTGTGTGTGTGTGTGTGTGTGTGTGTGTGTGTGTGTGTGTGTGTGTGTGTGTCTATGCCAGACACATTGAGTGAGTGCATGTGTCTCTGATGGAAAGTCCAGACTTAAAAATGGAATACACCGAATCTCGTTAAATAATACAAAGCCAAGGTTGAACACACACACACACACACACACACAGTGGAAGCCCAGTGTATGTGTTTGTCTTTTCTATGCGTTGGAGCCCAGAGGAGGGTGGGGGGGAGGGGGGGGGGGGGGGGGGGGGGGGTATGTAATCCAGGCTGAACCAACGGCTGAAATAAACAACCCAACATGGAGGGAACTCCTGGATACGTCCTGTGATTGTTCCACGAGGAAAGAGAATTGCTGTTTTATTGTTCTGGTAGCGCACGCCTACCATGGGGGTAAAACATGTGTTGTCTTGATCAACACCAACAACAAGTACGCCATTAAGGGACAGCATCAGTTATGAGTAACGGATTACATAATCATTCTCATTACTGACCGCAACCCGCACACACACACACACACCCGCACACTACGGCAGCATGAAAATCCATTTACTATTGACTCACTGCCATTGATTGTTGTAGTTATCTTCCATCACAATGTACGCCATGTCTACTTTTAAGACAGCAGACCGGCAGACCATAATGAGTTTCATATCACTGTTGTAAACACTGCATATACACTTGAGTGAGCTCCCCTAGAAAGGCCCGATGGCTAAATGGCACAGGGACAGAGGAACACACATGCTGAATGAATAATGAATCATTAATGCAGTGAATCAGACACCAGGGCAGCCAGACCGCTGCTAGCCGCCGCTACCACTCCACGGCGACTTCAGCCCAGATAGCAGAGTGCCAGGCTGAGAATGCATCACCTGCCCTTTGACCTCTGGGTCACGACCCCCCATTCGGGCTGACTAAAGGCCTGTTGTCACTGGACAAAGTAATCAGGCCGTGTCTGCACAAGCAAGGCCCACATCTGTGGAGAAGGCGTGTGTGTGTGTGTGTGTGTGTGTGTGTGTGTGTGTGTGTGTGTGTGTGTGTGTGTGTGTGTGTGTGTGTGTCTCTGCGCTCTCAGAAGTCTAGACTTAAAACCCAATACACTGAATCTCAGTTAAATGATGTGATGGTGAAATGTAAAAACACCCTGGGCAACATGACATCAAGACGACAGGCGATGGTCATGTGGATGAAATAAAACCACGGCTGTCTTTTGGAAGTCTCCGGGCGATAGAGAAACAGCCATCACACTTATTATGGGCCCTTATAGAAACCTGATAGAGGGCCATATGGTCAATACCACGTGAACACATCCGGTCTTCACGTGGCATCTCCACTACTTTGTGCGTCTCTCTGATCCCTTTGTGACTTGACCTCATCGTACTTGGGTTACCTGAGGCGGTTGGTAAGGGCCCAGCACAAGGAGAAGCATCCCATTCAGCGCAGACATGACTCTGGATGTTCTGCATCCAGCTGCTCAGAGACACAGATTCCCCTTGTGTGGCTGGACGGTTTCTGAATTTGTCCGGTGGGTTTTTTTTTTTTTGGGGGGGGGGGGGGGGGATTTTCTTCTTTGTGCTCCAATGAAGAACTTTGTGTTTCGGACTCGAACGCGGCTGCCGCAGAAACACATCTGATGTGCACCGACATCTGGAGGCTTCCCCGCACAACGACCGCACGGCAACCATAGAC
>JAXIVH010000031.1:4536410-4549001 GCA_036785325.1 Urophycis tenuis
TACAGACTTCAACGTCATCCAGCCAGCCAGCGGCTGAGTGAACCTCTGGCAGTGTGAACCTGCGCAATCAACAAACTCAAATTGCTTCACAAGACGACGACAACGCAACGCACAACCAATCCCGGGATGATGCAAGGACCCCCACGCCGCCACACCACAGGACAACACACACAAATATACTCTGACATCAACATACTCTTACATTAATCCTGTGAATTAGAGCATAGCTCTGCATCAGCAGAGAGGCTGATAATGAACTCATCCTGAACTGCAGCGCAGACAACGGGGAACACAACAATGAGGAAAACACAAACAACAACAACACAATGAGGAAAACACAAACACAACACAATGAGGGAAAACACATCCAGGAAAAAAACAAAAACGACAACCCTGGAATAAACACAGACACAAATCAACAGGACCGCGGTGGAAACATGACACACAACACATAAAAACACGCAGACACACAAAAGTGACGACTACGCACCAGGTCAATATTCAATGTTCAATATTCATTCCCGCCATCCAAGACGCCACACACCCATACACACCCACACACACACACACACAGAATGCTTTCAAACTGCAGTGAATCCATGTGCATGCGTGTGTGCATGTGCGTCCGGTCCCAGTGACCTCATGGCTCCCTCCCACTGCATCAGAAAAATCACAGGAAGACCAAAAGACTGTGAAAAATCACAGGAAGACCGCGATCCACCACCACTGGTGTGTGTGTGTGTGTGTGTGTGTGAGAGAGAGAAAGGAAAGGATGGGGGGTGGCAGCAGAGAGAGGAAAAGGAAAGGTAGGGGTGGATGGAGAGAGAGAGAGAGAGAGAGAGAGAGAGAGAGAGAGAGAGAGAGAGAGAGAGAGAGAGAGAGAGAGAGGTGGGGGTGTATGTATAAATAACAGTGAAGCTCTATTGTAAGACACAATATTCCATTGTCCCTGCTCTGGGTCCAGCTCCACAGAGTGCAGTCTGTGTGTTAGCTAGCCAGCTAGCTCCCTCGCTAGCCGCCACTCCCGTTCCACCACTGCAGTTGACCTCTTGTCGTGTTAGCAAAAAAATACCATTCTAATAGACATCTTAAGCAATAGTCACAAAGACATGCTGTGCATATACAGTATGTATTCATGATAGCATACACGTGTGGTCATTTCAAGTGTGGGGGTGTGCCTGCATGCAAATTCATGAATATGCGTGTGCGATGTACATTATAGTTTATTAGTAAGGAAAAGTTATCATTTAGTTATAATTATAATAAGTTATCATTACGGATCCTTATGGAGCTAAAGCAGGCCTTTTGGTTGATCTGAGCTCTCTTTGGCTTAGCATCAGATCATCCCCATACATGCTAACTAGCATCTGAACAGTTTGTACCCTACTCAAAACCCGCCTGGTTTAAGATAACGTACAGGTATTGATCATGTAATGCTGTCCACAGGATCATGACAGAAAATAGGGAAAGTCACGCATCCCTTGATTGACAAGTGGTTCGACCAACCAACGGGTGACTTCCAAGGGAATTGTTCTCGCCCCGGTGACAGTGACTTCTCACACGAACGCACCTCTTCAGCCATTGTGAAGCCCGCATCCATAAGTCTGCTCAAATGGTGTTCCTGTCATTTCTTTCCCACTCACTGTTTACCAAACAATGATCCGGCCACAATGTCCCCACGGGCCTCGGCTTTCTCAACATAAATCTTTCCAGGGTTTTCTTGGCACGTTAGCCTCCGAGACCCTTACCCCCGCAGACCCGCCAGAGGAAACTGACTTAGCAGCTGTAGCTTATTCTGGGATGGACAGATTCACATCTTGTGTGTGTGTCAGTTTGACAAAGTGCTGTTTAGGCAGACGGCCCTTCTTTTGTTACAGGGTTTCCTGCCGTTTGCTCACAAAAATGTTGCTGCTCCGGCAGCGCTTGGTGTCCACACCCAAGGAGGTCCTCAAAGCCAGTGGAAGCTCCTGGGGAAATAGGGGGCTTGAGGAGATGGGAGGTGGAGGCGGAGACGGGTGGAGCTGGTCGAGACGAAAAGGGGAGCAGTGGAGCGGTGGAGCCAGTGGTGGAGGTGTCAGGAGGTGACAGGGGCTGGAAGACGACGCGGTGGAGGGCGTAGAGGTGAAGTGGGTTTGGTGGTGATGGTGGAGGTGGAGGTGGAGGTACGGTGGAGGAAGTGAGACTTGAGGAGGAGGAAGTGGGGATGATGGTGGTGGTGGTGGTGGTGGTGATGGTGGTGGTGGTGGGGGGGGGGGGGGAGGGTTTGAGGGATTCAGAATCAGCAGCACTTGGTGAATGATGGAGGACCATGAATGGATCAGTCCAATGCACCACCACTGGGTGTTGTTCGGGGGGACGGGGGGGGCGCCATTTATTACAGAACCCCAATCAACTAGACCGGACTGGGCTGCAAAGAACCAGCCAGGAGAGCTGCTGGCGAGCCTCGGATTCATGTGACGGAATGCACTCTTACTCCAACAGTTACGAGGTTCGGTGACCCAGCCATGATTCTGACCAGACCCACGTATTCTGCACAGTAGTATACAATTGTTTACTGTGCAATTTAAGAGCATCATCCCAAAAATGACACCCCTGAGCTAGAGCATACAGTAGATACGATGAGGAGATAAGAAGACTCCTTCAGGGCCCGCGGGAGAGGAAGTGCCGGTCGCTGTGGTTTCGGTTTCTGGGGAACCCGGGACGTTGGCGAGGGAATGAGACCGGGAGCTCCAGCGCATTTCCCACACCGCGTGCGTGTGCGTGTGCGTGTGTGTGTGTGTGTGTGTCAGAACGCCTGCTCTTTTTGAACACATGTATCAGCTGTTAAAGTAGAATGCCAGATCACTACAGGATAATTAGCACTGCAGGGCTTTGCAGTCAGCAGCTCCCGAGCAGATTACAGTGAGAACACGAAAAGGCAAGAATACTAGAAAATACAGAAACACACACTTCACAACTCGACGCTCTGCTGGAGGTGTGCGTCAAACCTCCGTGGATTTCAAGATGTTGTTAAAACACATCTTCTCCTCTGGGATCAGTTGGTTAGTCGCACACACACCATAAACACACTGGGTGTGTGTGTGTAGCCATTCTGATTGTTGACACAATCAGGAGTGGTTCAAAGCACACCTGGCTTTGATGGACACGCGCGCACGCACACGCACACACACACACACACACACACACACACACACACACACACAAAGACTTACACACTGAGACACATTCATACAAAACACACCAGCTCTCATTAAAAAAATAAAATACAATAAAAGTTATTCTCTCACACACACACACACACACATACACACACACACTCCCCTATCTCACGATGGGGGAGGTGAGGGGTGAGAACTGAACTTTGACAGAACCTGAGAACCAAACCAAGAACCGTCCGTAAAATCTCATCTTAAGGTACGCCAGCTTCCACCATTTGACACGTTGAGTTTTGTCGGCGGTCAGTCGGTGACCACTGATTGAAAAGACAGCTGGAAGAACAGGGACTAAAGACTGACCTCCCACTCCTACCCTCGGGGAATGAGGAACCCTGACCGTAACCCTAACCACGCATTAGGCAACAATAATATATTTATATGTATTTAATTCTGAAAACCTTTTGCAAGACAACATTATGACGACTGCGACGGTAGGCATCTAACTTTGTTAAGGCTGTGATTCAAAGTCCCTCCTGTGCTCACGATATTGGACGACAGACAGGGGAACCGATCAAAGCCGAGCGAGTGAGACAGAGAGACTCTTTTATGTCGACTTTTAGGTCAGCAAGTTTAAGGCTCCAGAACGATGTCACCTCAGTTAGTTCCAGCTTCGAATACAAGCGGTACGACGTCGGCAGGGGAAGGTAACGGCAACGGAGCTCACAGCCCAGAGTTGGGAGTTATGTAAGGCCTCGTTTCCTTGGGATATCCACCCTTGAGATATGTTGGGACAAACCAACGTCCATAACAACGATTGTCCCTGAATTCAATGCCGATTGTCTTCTGTTTGAGTCAGTTATGTGTTCATATGCTTGTAAGTTCAATCATTTGTATTCACCGCGGCCATGAGAGGTTGTCAAGTAATGGCCACAGCAGGGCCGTCTGAGTGCCAGCCCAAAGGTGCCGGGTTCAAACCTTGATGCCTAACAAGGTGCTAGGCCTACCAAGGTGCTTGCTCCTAAACCCCACCTGCTCATTCATGGCATCTAATACAAAGACATAAACCAGATAAATCGCTTTAGATAAAAGCGCCTGCTAAATGACTAACCTCAATACTGAAAGTTGTAATCAAGTCATCAAAAACAAATTCAATTAAAAAAAAAAAAAAAACCTAAGACTCTGATTCAGCTTGATGAATGTGTGACCGCAGACCAAACCCCACATGACAGTTCCAACACATATCCAACAGCTGCCCGATACAAACGCGTTCCTTCAGCAGCAGGTCGCAGGCCACACTGTAAGTCCCTGGTAGTGGGTCACATCTGAGTCAGCTACGCAGTGACACAAGCGGCGCAGCTATTCACAATAACAGCCATTTACTGCACACCAACAGTGACGCTCGGCACAGTTCGCTGGTGTCATGATGTAATACCAGACCCAGACCAACTTCTTGGATGAAAAAAGAGAAGTTCAACGACTATTGGCAAATGACTACTAGACACTTAAAATAGCGTTCTTGAATGCGTTTGTAGGACTAGGCTGTTGTACATCCCAGCATTTGTAACTAAAGTACAAGCCCCTTGGGCTACTCTAGTGTGTGCAGTTGACCACAGCAACAAGAATCGATTGTTGTCATTGATCCTTTGGGTCAGTTGGTCGTTGATGACGTATAGCATGTTGCCAACGTCCATCATCGTTACAGTGCTATTTAAAATGAAGGTGCATCGCTTGAGGGACCCTTGAGTTCTAGATACTGGAATACGAAGAAGAAGAAGAAAAACACACATTCCCTGCGAACTATACGCAACTTCTTGGATGGGAAGTATTGTTGTGGTCACTGAGTAGTTTCTAGCCGTTCTTCCGCATGTATGCCATCTCCAGAATGTGTCAGACAGACACCTGTCTGGACACACCGACACTAATTTACTTGGTGTAACAACACACACAGACAAACAAACAAAAACACACAACCAAGTCTTTCAGGTGGCAAGATGTGTGACGTACTAGATAGTTTGGCGCGTTGGAGAACACGCAGCTTGATCGTGCTCCCATTGGGAGTCAGCAGCAGCCCTCTCATCCAGGACATCACTGTACAGCCACTGGAACTCGATATGCGCGCACAAGTTCCCCGCTGCATAATAACATCCCATTCAGAATCACAGACATTGTTCCAACGCTGTACCCCCATCACTGACACAGACGCAGTATTAAGAATAATAATGACCAACTCATCAAGTCACGTAGGCCTATGACATGGAATAGAATGAAAGCGACTTTTCCCCATCTCGGGAAAGAGGATATCAAACAGGATATCGCCCACTTGGGCTGATGAATGCGGTTAATTATTTCTGAACAAATAAAAAGTTGGAGAGCCTTACCATATTCAGTGGGTCGCTACAATCTTTTGCGCTTCTTTCGCTGTTCTGGTTGTTCTAACGGAATTAGGACCTCGTTTGTGTTCGTTCAGTTTGGACGGGATTGTTTGGACAGACACTTGTGGGTGTGTGTGTGTGTGTGAGTGAGTGTGTATGTGTGTTGAACACCGACAGCCCTCTCTGCCTGCAGCGCTCAGTCGAGTCCTGTGAAAGGCTGCCGCTTACGCTCTTAAAGGCACAGGCACCATGAAATGATCCGACCGTCCAAACGTTCAGGGCGATGTGTCCATGGAAGACAGCTCGATAGCTCCACGGGATCATGTGGCTGGGGTGACCGAACCGGAGGGGCTGTGGCTTCCTTTTCATCCAAAAAGCCCTCAAGTGAAAAGGAAGTGACAGATTTAGCTTCTGGTTTGTGGTGCCGAGATTACCACCACCAGCAGCAGCATAAAACCAAAAGATTGATTGTGTGTGTGTGTGTGTGTGTGTGTGTGTGTGTGTGTGTGTGTGTGTGTGTGTGTGTGTGTGTGTGTGTGTGTGTGTGTGTGTGTGTGTGTTTGCTCCAAAAACAGGTTAGGCTGGGTTCTTTTCTCTATCTGACATTGTTAATCTTGAAGACATTGTTAATCTTTGTTGGTTAACTTTGCAGCCTATTCACCAAGTCGTGAAATGTGGAAATGTGGAATCTGTATTTTATTTAGCTATTTGTAAGTATGTGACGCTGCAATCAAGGTACACTCGCCATCAATTAGACTAACCTGTGTTAAAAACGAATCCTTTTGGGAAATTTCCATCACATTTGCCTCAGTTCAGACTAGATTGACATGATCGGATGTTCATGTTTTCTTCAAACAACACAATCCATCTGGCTCTTTGGGAAATAATGCATCAAAAACAAATGTCTTAGCCCAATCCAACGCTCTCACGCTGATGAACACGGAGAGTCCATACACAAAACACGGCCAAATAAATAAACTATAAACAACACCAAGGGCGTAACTTAGGGTCTACCATTGGGGGGGTTAAACTTGCGGCATATTTATTTATTTAATCATTTTCTTGTGTAAAAGATAACATGCTAATTACAGATTATTAAAACACGATACTATCTTGCTGGCAAATGAAATGAATAAAGAAAACAAACAAGTTATTCATTCAGAATATTTCATATTTTTATTAATCTGAATGATGTTATGATATTGGGGGGGTTATATTAGTGTGATCGGATTTTTGCGGGGGTCATGACCCCCCCCCCCCCCCCGCAAATACGCCCCTGAACAACACTAACAGACTTTATTAATCAGACTTAAAGGCCGCAAAAACACAATTGTGGAGGTAGATACAAGTGTTATTGCTTGCCAAGGAAAATACAATTATTGTCCAGTTCTACAGTTCTTCCATACTATTTGCAGCATTTTTGTTTCCATAGACCAAACCAGGCAGCTTCCGACGGGCCCTTCAGTTCCTCGTGAGGGGCCCCCATGGCGCGCCGACCCTCACTCTGACGACCCTGTACACGGGCCACGCAGAGAACACACACGCACGGACGCACTGGGGCCCTGAATGAGACTCCAGTGTGAGAAGTCGGACAACGGCAGAGTTTCCTCTTTGTGGGCCAAAGCGACAATCTCGGTGATGCAGACGGGAAGCCGGAAGCGGCTGAGACAATAAAGATTGGAGGGTCTTGGAGCGCAGCTGTGTTTCCACGGAGGATGCGTAAACGGGTCCCTCTGCGCCGCGAGGGGAAAAACAGCCTCACTAATCAAGTGGGAGTTTTACTAGACCTGCACTGGATGTCTTCGCCTAGGTGAAAATGTATAGGCCTACCTATTTTAGATATGAATGGAAAGATGGAAAAGTAATATTAGTGCTATGAAAGCTATTACCACACAAAGAACAAGCCAGCGTTTGGTTTTGAGACAGAAAAATAGGTTTATTGACAAACGGGGGGAACGTATTTACATGAACAACTAAACAAAGGATTGCCCAATTGTTCCCCGTCCCCTGAGATTTGGTGTGTTACTCTGCTCTGCAGCCTATAGTTCATTCGCGGTATCTGCCATTGTCGAAGCCTCATGTCAACTTTTGTGAATACTTTAGTCAGTTCAAGTCTTTTGCTTATGGTAATAATTTCCAAACAAGTACGCAATCCAATGTCCAATCCAAGTACACTCTAAAAATCAGTCGCCCAAGCGCGAAGTGTAGCTTTTAAGCCCGTATACTTGCATAGTGTCCATCCCACTTCTAACAATCATGCACAGAGTTACACTACTCCACCACTAGAGGGCACTGCAGATTAAGAAACTGATATTTTATGCATTACATGATTATTTATCTCACTGCATAATGAAACTAAATATCATATACAATATCATATGTACATACACAAATGCAGGGGAAACAAATTCTGCTGAGACTTCATAGGAAAAATATTTTCAGCTAAACTGTCGTAAGAAACGAGTAGGACTTAATTTTCCCAGAAGTTAGCAGCATTTCACTCAGAAGAACCGAATCGACATGCATCACTTCTGTCTTAGACGTTCTAAACATGCAGAGGTCAAATTAATTTCTCCAGATACTCTCTTCCCCCCACCCCCAACAATACTGGTTGCAAGCTCCTTCAGGTGTTCGCTAGATGGCGCTGGAGTCACAGAATCTCTTGAGCCCGGTCATTGGCTGTCTGCTGGTGTTTCTTCTCTGATTGGCGGCTGCCATGACGCCAACACTTGGCCCGCCTACTGCTCTGAGCAGACCTAAGACAAACGTCCCCATTTGAGCCAGGTGTTGGATTTCGTATGTACGCAAGTCAAACTAAGGCCAGGGTCTCTCTCTCCCTCTCT
Source organism: Urophycis tenuis (assembly GCA_036785325.1). Lineage (NCBI taxonomy): Eukaryota > Metazoa > Chordata > Actinopteri > Gadiformes > Phycidae > Urophycis > Urophycis tenuis. The sequence goes on from JAXIVH010000031.1 coordinate 4,544,781, forward strand.
CTCTCTCTCTTCCTCTCTCGCACTGAAAAAAAATGTTAATCATCACATAACTTAATTTCGTTAATCAAAGCATGACTGGAATCCAAGTTATAAAGGTTGCAAATAGGAGTTGCAAATAGAAGTAAAGAAACTGACAGACACTCCGACAGAGACTGACAGACAGAGAGAGACGGATGGACAGTCGGACACACACAATCACCAACATCCCGATGGACGACCAGTCCACCGGGACTGACAAACGGCCAACAGACGGGAAGTCAGTCGGTCCGACCCACATTCAGTCGGGACAGACAGACACTCAAGACAAGTCAGACGGACAGACAGACAGTCCCAACACTCACACACCATTCTGACTGATACTCAGACACTCAGTCACTCAGAGAAAGACAAGTCATTCCGACAGGAGGAGGAACGGTGGCCGACGAGAGCAAAGGCGGCTCTTCATCCTCCTCCTCCTCGTCCTCCTCAGTCCTCGTCCTCGCTGTGGTGAGCCTTGTCCTCGTTGAGGCTGCTCTCGTCGATGTTCTCCAGGGAGTCAGCGCGCTGCAGCGTGAGGTCGGCCGGGCTGACGCAGGGCAGCGTGTTCTGCTCGGGGAACATCCACGGCTTCAGGCTGGGGTCGTGCTTGCGTTTCCACTCGGGGTACTTCAGGGACGCCTTGTAGATCTTCTTCATGGCCTGAGTGGTGGGGGGGGGGGGTGGTGGACAGGGGGATCAGCTACTAGTCTAGATTTCAGCAACTACCTTTGCTTCTGCCGGTTCAAAGTGAAAAGAGATCTTTCTGGATTACCCTGAGATAAGATGTCATTATTATGACTCACTGCCTCCAATCTTGATTTCTCCTCGGCTTCTATGACTCTATAACTGGTTCCATGTGGTGACGGTTCTTTTAAGGTTCTCTGCTTCTATGATTCTTGAGAACTAAGGAGAGTTCATCCAAGGTTTGCTACCAATGGTTCCAACCGGCAAGTCTAGATTCCCTGCTGAGGCTCTTGTGTTAATTTCTGCTTCATATTCAATATTGTTTTCAAGCATCAAATCATGAGCCTTTATTTTGCCTGTAAACATGCTTGGTAAACTGTGCTTCACCAAGATGTGATGCTATACCAATCAAGTTCATCAATAACAATAACTACAGTGGTGGTGATCACGTGTGGCCGGATCATGTAGTACACATCATAACCATGTTGAGATGGGTGGTTACCTTCGGGGCGACATACTGGGACGCTCTGTTGACCACCCACTTGGGCAGGGACCCTGCAGACACACCGAGAGAACACATGTCCATAAACACACTGGGTGTGTGTGTGTGTGTGTGTGTGTGTGTGGCCATTCTGAATGTTGACAAAATCAGGAGTGGTTCAAAGCACACCTGGCTTTGATGGACACGCACACACACTTCTTTCCCATCCATCACACAAAAATAGACTGAAACACATTCATACAAAACACGCAGGCACACGCACACGCATACACACGCACACGCACACACACATACACCAAAAAAAATTGCAGGCGGCAGACATTAATGGGCCAGGACAGATAGCTGGTAGTGAGGCAGGAAATGCGCTGATGTCGGCAGATCTGGGTAAAACACGCCTCTCGCTGCGCTCCGGAGGGACCTGGGGCTTCAAAGACTTCCTGTTTCTCCGCACAGAGCGCGCTTAGACAGCACAGTCGTTGGCACACAATGCACTGTCCCCCCCCCCCTGTGTGTTTACCGCATTACCCTGCTGTTATGTAAGGGCTGTGGGAAATCCTTCATACACTCACACTGGGCTTCTGTGTTCCCAAAACGGTGTCCGCTGTCCACGTTCAGTCAAGTGGTTTGCTATAGTTTGCCATCTCAGCCAACGTGTGTGTGTGTGTGTGTGTGTGTGTGTGTGTGTGTGTGTGTGTGTGTGTGTAAACCTATTGGTGCATATCTCTCTGGGAACTAGAGATTTGACCTCACCTTTGGGGGTCTACCTGGGTCAGGTGCAAGAGATGTGACCTCACCTTTGGGGTCCACCTGGGTCAGGTAGTAGAGCGAGCAGCTGCTGGGCCCGTTGGACTGGATCAGGTAGCCGGTGAGCAGTGAGACGGCCCTGACGTAGTCCTTCTTGGGAGGGTGTTGCTGTGCGGATCAGAGGGCCACGCTCTTTAGCACACAGCTCGGTGTCCGTTGCCGTCACATCATCAGATTTCCACAAAAATAAGAAGCAACAACAACGACGACGTGCAAAAAACGGACAAGGGTTTCAAAAAAATATTGATTTGGTTAAAAACATTTGTCATTCTTTAACTTAACAAAAAACTAATTTCCAATTGAAAAAAATCCATTTTACCGCACAAAGTTAATGATGAGTGCCAATAATGCTCAATAATGACATTGATCAGTGAACACTGAACTGCACAGAAGTAGAAACATAGAAGAGACAAGGAGGCGGAGGAGAACAGAGTGCAGTCGAAGATCCAAGTCAAGCAGAAAAGGGTGAAGCAGCAGCCAAAAGTAGAGCAGTGAGGAGCGGGGAGGAGAGGAGAGGAGAGGGGGGGAGAGGAGACAAGGGGGGAGGAGAGGAGAGGACGGGGAGGGGGGAGGAGAGGGGAGGAGAGGAGAGGATGGGGAGAGGAGAGGAGAGGAGAGGGGGAGAGGAGAGAGGGGGAGAGGAGATGAGGGGGGAGAAGAGGAGAGGAGGGGGAGAGGGTAGGGAAAGCAGTTGATCCCGGAGTTCAAACAATTGTTGCTCCTTTGTTTGTGTGCAGCACGCCAGGAGACATTACTCCTGGCGCTCCGGGAGCCACCGTCTCCGTAGCGGGCCAATGAAGGCCTCTCCACGGCGGCCCCGCGTCCCACCCTGTGTGCCGAGCAAACAGAGAAGCGACGCGACAGACGCAACACAAAGATGAGGAGACCAGCCTACGGGGTGTTTGACGGAGTAGTTGATGATGAGGTAGTCGTTGCCGAGTGGTAACCAGGACCGCATGGTCACAAAGTCCCGGTTCTTCAGGGGGCTCGGACACTTCCCTGAGGACACAGCAGGGGGGGGGGGGGAAGCACAGAGATTAGGCCTGATTCTTAACTTAATGACACTTAAAATGTGATTATGAATCATATGATGGACACTTTTTTTGTGTATGGTAATTTCTCAGCATGGATGAATCCAGTTGGAACCAAACACATTTAACCCCATCAGTACAACAATATCATAATAATTATCAATACAATGATGGTAGGACGGGAGCAGGGTAGTCTAGTGGCTGGGGTGTTTGATCCAAAAGGTTCTGGGTCCCATCGCCAATGTGTTCATATTAACAAGGCGGACGATGACAAAGGCCACGAGAATAGCAGTACGTTAGGGAACGTGGTAATGAAAACACTGGGCAAACACGGCCTGTCTCAAACTGGTCGATCCGGTCTCCATCCCCATCCCTAGCTTTCCCCGTGATGGGCGTGAATGTTTGTCTTCCTCCGCCTTGCATCCCAGAGTTCATAGCGTGTGTCGGCTCGACCAACGGGTAGGGAACGAAAAAGGTTTGCGGAGGAGAGCTCGAGAGCTTCAGGATGCCACAGGGGACCCGTTTCCCTTGTGTTGGCTTCGCTTCCCGTTTCCCTTGTGTTGGCTTAGCCGGGCGGCGACCTCATCATCGTGTTTACCAGGCCCGTGTCTTTGTTTGTCTTGTTGGAAGCACCTCGAGATGCACAGTGTAAACCATGAACAAAAGTCTCAGGATCCCATGTACTGATAAGACCATTCTCCCTCCCTCTCCCTCCCCCACTGAGACACTGTACCTGTCCTCGGCCTCAGCCAACAAATGCAGGCTCATGTTGTCGCGACACAATGAAGAGATTGAAATTGTCCTCTGATTTTTTTTTGTTATTATACAATGGCTTCTAAGGAAGAAGACCGGGGACATTTTGTCGTCCTACGTCACTAATAAAACAGGGGCCATTTTGAGTGTCCACAAGGATAAAACTATTTGTAGAATAATTTGACAGAACATGTAATTGTGTGTTTTGGATACTATAAAACAAAGTATTCTACACACACATGGAAATAAATCAACCTTGTGTGGACAGCTCTGGTCCTCAGAATGGGTTTGTTTGATTCCTCTTGTCACACTAGATTATATTTCAGATTCTGTGAGACAGATTCCCTCTTCATGAGACCTGTCCTCCATTAGACTGGGATTTGGCCTGGAGCGCACTTTCTGGTTTACACAACACACATGCATGCAGGC
>JAXIVH010000031.1:4549201-4569201 GCA_036785325.1 Urophycis tenuis
ACACACACACACACACACACACACACACACACACACACACACACACACACACACACACACACACACACACACACACTGAGACACATTCATACAAAACACACCAGCTCTCATTAAAAAAATAAAATAAAATAAAAGTTATTCTCTCACACACACACACACACACATACACACACACACTCCCCTATCTCACGATGGGGGAGGTGAGGGGTGAGAACTGAACTTTGACAGAACCTGAGAACCAAACCAAGAACCGTCCGTAAAATCTCATCTTAAGGTACGCCAGCTTCCACCATTTGACACGTTGAGTTTTGTCGGCGGTCAGTCGGTGACCACTGATTGAAAAGACAGCTGGAAGAACAGGGACTAAAGACTGACCTCCCACTCCTACCCTCGGGGAATGAGGAACCCTGACCGTAACCCTAACCACGCATTAGGCAACAATAATATATTTATATGTATTTAATTCTGAAAACCTTTTGCAAGACAACATTATGACGACTGCGACGGTAGGCATCTAACTTTGTTAAGGCTGTGATTCAAAGTCCCTCCTGTTCTCACGATATTGGACGACAGGCAGGGGAACCGATCAAAGCCAAGCGAGTGAGACAGAGAGAGAGAGAGAGACTCTTTTATGTCGACTTTTAGGTCAGCAAGTTTAAGGCTCCAGAACGATGTCACCTCAGTTAGTTCCAGCTTCGAATACAAGCGGTACGACGTCGGCAGGGGAAGGTAACGGCAACGGAGCTCACAGCCCAGAGTTGAGAGTTATGTAAGGCCTCGTTTCCTTGGGATATCCACCCTTGAGATATGTTGGGACAAACCAACGTCCATAACAACGATTGTCCCTGAATTCAATGCCGATTGTCTTCTGTTTGAGTCAGTTATGTGTTCATATGCTTGTAAGTTCAATCATTTGTATTCACCGCGGCCATGAGAGGTTGTCAAGTAATGGCCACAGCAGGGCCGTCTGAGTGCCAGCCCAAAGGTGCCAGGTTCAAACCTTGACGCCTAACAAGGTGCTAGGCCTACCAAGGTGCTTGCTCCTAAACCCCACCTGCTCATTCATGGCATCTAATACAAAGACATAAACCAGAGAAATCGCTTTAGATAAAAGCGCCTGCTAAATGACTAACCTCAATACTGAAAGTTGTAATCAAAGTCATCAAAAACAAATTCAATTAAAAAAAAAAAAACTAAGACTCTGATTCAGCTTGATGAATGTGTGACCGCAGACCAAACCCCACATGACAGTTCCAACACATATCCAACAGCTGCCCGATACAAACGCGTTCCTTCAGCAGCAGGTCGCAGGCCACACTGTAAGTCCCTGGTAGTGGGTCACATCTGAGTCAGCTACGCAGTGACACAAGCGGCGCAGCTATTCACAATAACAGCCATTTACTGCACACCAACAGTGACGCTCGGCACAGTTCGCTGGTGTCATGATGTAATACCAGACCCAGACCAACTTCTTGGATGAAAAAAAGAGAAGTTCAACGACTATTGGCAAATGACTACTAGACACTTAAAATAGCGTTCTTGAATGCGTTTGTAGGACTAGGCTGTTGTACATCCCAACATTTGTAACTAAAGTACAAGCCCCTTGGGCTACTCTAGTGTGTGCAGTTGACCACAGCAACAAGAATCGATTGTTGTCATTGATCCTTTGGGTCAGTTGGTCGTTGGTGACGTATAGCATGTTGCCAACGTCCATCATCGTTACAGTGCTATTTAAAATGAAGGTGCATCGCTTGAGGGACCCTTGAGTTCTAGATACTGGAATACGAAGAAGAAGAAGAAAAACACACATTCACTGCGAACTATACGCAACTTCTTGGATGGGAAGTATTGTTGTGGTCACTGAGTAGTTTCTAGCCGTTCTTCCGCATGTATGCCATCTCCAGAATGTGTCAGACAGACACCTGTCTGGACACACCGACACTAATTTATTTGGTGTAACAACACACACACACAAACAAACAAACAAAAACACACAACCAAGTCTTTCAGGTGGCAAGATGTGTGACGTACTAGATAGTTTGGCGCGTTGGAGAACACGCAGCTTGATCGTGCTCCCATTGGGAGTCAGCAGCAGCCCTCTCATCCAGGACATCACTGTACAGCCACTGGAACTCGATATGCGCGCACAAGTTCCCCGCTGCATAATAACATCCCATTCAGAATCACAGACATTGTTCCAACGCTGTACCCCCATCACTGACACAGACGCAGTAATAAGAATAATAATGACCAACTCATCATCAAGTCACGTATGACATGGAATAGAATGAAAGCGACTTTTCCCCATCTCGGGAAAGAGGATATCAAACAGGATATCGCCCACTTGGGCTGATGAATGCGGTTAATTATTTCTGAACAAATAAAAAGTTGGAGAGCCTTACCATATTCAGTGGGTCGCTACAATCTTTTGCGCTTCTTTCGCTGTTCTGGTTGTTCTAACGGAATTAGGACCTCGCTTGTGTTCGTTCAGTTTGGACGGGATTGTTTGGACAGACACTTGTGGGTGTGTGTGTGTGTGAGTGAGTGTGTATGTGTGTTGAACACCGACAGCCCTCTCTGCCTGCAGCGCTCAGTCGAGTCCTGTGAAAGGCTGCCGCTTACGCTCTTAAAGGCACAGGCACCATGAAATGATCCGACCGTCCAAACGTTCAGGGCGATGTGTCCATGGAAGACAGCTCGATAGCTCCACGGGATCATGTGGCCGGGGTGACCGAACCGGAGGGGCTGTGGCTTCCTTTTCATCCAAAAAGCCCTCAAGTGAAAAGGAAGTGACAGATTTAGCTTCTGGTTTGTGGTGCCGAGATTACCACCACCAGCAGCAGCATAAAACCAAAAGATTGATTGTGTGTGTGTGTGTGTGTGTGTGTGTGTGTGTGTGTGTGTGTGTGTGTGTGTTTGCTCCAAAAACAGGTTAGGCTGGGTTCTTTTCTCTATCTGACATTGTTAATCTTGAAGACATTGTTAATCTTTGTTGGTTAACTTTGCAGCCTATTCACCAAGTCGAGTTCATCTGTTTTTTTGTGTGGGATTGTAATGTGGAATCTGTATTTTATTTCGCTATTTGTAAGTATGTGACGCTGCAATCAAGGTGCACTCGCCATCAATTAGACTAACCTGTGTTAATCATTTTGGGAAATGTCCATCACATTTGCCTCAGTTCAGACTAGATTGACATGATCGGATGTTCATGTTTTCTTCAAACAACACAATCCATCTGGCTCTTTGGGAAATAATGCATCAAAACCAAATGTCTTAGCCCAATCCAACGCTCTCACGCTGATGAACACGGAGAGTCCATACACAAAACACGGCCAAATAAATCAACTAACAACACTAACATAGACTTTATTAATCAGACTTAAAGGCCGCAAAAAACACAATTGTGGAGGTAGATACAAGTGTTATTGCTTGCCAAGGAAAATACAATTATTGTCCAGTTCTACAGTTTTTCCATACTATTTGCAGCTTTATTTTTGTTTCCATAGACCAAACCAGGCAGCTTCCGACGGGCCCTTCAGTTCCTCGTGAGGGGCCCCCATGGCGCGCCGACCCTCACTCTGACGACCCTGTACACGGGCCACGCAGAGAACACACACGCACGGACGCACTGGGGCCCTGAATGAGACTCCAGTGTGAGAAGTCGGACAACGGCAGAGTTTCCTCTTTGTGGGCCAAAGCGACAATCTCGGTGATGCAGACGGGAAGCCGGAAGCGGCTGAGACAATAAAGATTGGAGGGTCTTGAAGCGCAGCTGTGTTTCCACGGAGGATGCGTAAACGGGTCCCTCTGCGCCGCGAGGGGAAAAACAGCCTCACTAATCAAGTGGGAGTTTTACTAGACCTGCACTGGATGTCTTCGCCTAGGTGAAAATGTATAGGCCTACCTATTTTAGATATGAATGGAAAGATGGAAAAGTAATATTAGTGCTATGAAAGCTATTACCACACAAAGAACAAGCCAGCGTTTGGTTTTGAGACAGAAAAATAGGTTTATTGACAAACGGGGGGAACGTATTTACATGAACAACTAAACAAAGGATTGCCCAATTGTTCCCCGTCCCCTGAGATTTGGTGTGTTACTCTGCTCTGCAGCCTATAGTTCATTCGCGGTATCTGCCATTGTCGAAGCCTCATGTCAACTTTTGTGAATACTTTAGTCAGTTCAAGTCTTTTGCTTATGGTAATAATTTCCAAACAAGTACGCAATCCAATGTCCAATCCAAGTACACTCTAAAAATCAGTCGCCCAAGCGCGAAGTGTAGCTTTTAAGCCCGTATACTTGCATAGTGTCCATCCCACTTCTAACAATCATGCACAGAGTTACACTACTCCACCACTAGAGGGCACTGCAGATTAAGAAACTGATATTTTATGCATTACATGATTATTTATCTCACTGCATAATGAAACTAAATATCATATACAATATCATATGTACATACACAAATGCAGGGGAAACAAATTCTGCTGAGACTTCATAGGAAAAATATTTTCAGCTAAACTGTCGTAAGAAACGAGTAGGACTTAATTTTCCCAGAAGTTAGCAGCATTTCACTCAGAAGAACCGAATCGACATGCGTCACTTCTGTCTTAGACGTTCTAAACATGCAGAGGTCAAATTAATTTCTCCAGATACTCTCTTCCCCCCACCCCCAACAATACTGGTTGCAAGCTCCTTCAGGTGTTCGCTAGATGGCGCTGGAGTCACAGAATCTCTTGAGCCCGGTCATTGGCTGTCTGCTGGTGTTTCTTCTCTGATTGGCGGCTGCCATGACGCCAACACTTGGCCCGCCTACTGCTCTGAGCAGACCTAAGACAAACGTCCCCATTTGAGCCAGGTGTTGGATTTCGTATGTACGCAAGTCAAACTAAGGCCAGGGTCTCTCTCTCCCTCTCTCTCTCTTCCTCTCTCGCACTGAAAAAAAATGTTAATCATCACATAACTTAATTTCGTTAATCAAAGCATGACTGGAATCCGAGTTATAAAGGTTGCAAATAGGAGTTGCAAATAGAAGTAAAGAAACTGACACTCCGACAGAGACTGACAGACAGAGAGAGACGGATGGACAGTCGGACACACACAATCACCAACATCCCGATGGACGACCAGTCCACCGGGACTGACAAACGGCCAACAGACGGGAAGTCAGTCGGTCCGACCCACATTCAGTCGGGACAGACAGACACTCAAGACAAGTCAGACGGACAGACAGACAGTCCCAACACTCACACACCATTCTGACTGATACTCAGACACTCAGTCACTCAGAGAAAGACCAGTCATTCCGACAGCAGGAGGAACGGTGGCCGACGAGAGCAAAGGCGGCTCTTCATCCTCCTCTTCCTCCTCCTCCTCGTCCTCCTCAGTCCTCGTCCTCGCTGTGGTGAGCCTTGTCCTCGTTGAGGCTGCTCTCGTCGATGTTCTCCAGGGAGTCAGCGCGCTGCAGCGTGAGATCAGCCGGGCTGACGCAGGGCAGCGTGTTCTGCTCGGGGAACATCCACGGCTTCAGGCTGGGGTCGTGCTTGCGTTTCCACTCGGGGTACTTCAGGGACGCCTTGTAGATCTTCTTCATGGCCTGGGTGGTGGGGGGGGGGGGGGGGGGGGGGGGGAGGGGGTGGTGGACAGGGGGATCAGCTACTAGTCTAGAATTCAGCAACTACCTTTGCTTCTGCCAGTTCAAAGTGAAAAGAGATCTTTCTGGATTACCCTGAGATAAGATGTCATTATTATGACTCACTGCCTCCAATCTTGATTTCTCCTCGGCTTCTATGACTCTATAACTGGTTCCATGTGGTGACGGTTCTTTTAAGGTTCTCTGCTTCTATGATTCTTGAGAACTAAGGAGAGTTCATCCAAGGTTTGCTACCAATGGTTCCAACCGGCAAGTCTAGATTCCCTGCTGAGGCTCTTGTGTTAATTTCTGCTTCATATTCAATATTGTTTTCAAGCATCAAATCATGAGCCTTTATTTTGCCTGTAAACATGCTTGGTAAACTGTGCTTCACCAAGATGTGATGCTATACCAATCAAGTTAATCAATAACAATAACTACAGTGGTGGTGATCACTTGTGGCCGGATCATGTAGTACACATCATAACCATGTTGAGATGGGTGGTTACCTTCGGGGCGACATACTGGGACGCTCTGTTGACCACCCACTTGGGCAGGGACCCTGCAGACACACAGAGAGAACACATGTCCATAAACACACTGGGTGTGTGTGTGTGTGTGTGTGTGTGTGGCCATTCTGAATGTTGACACAATCAGGAGTGGTTCAAAGCACACCTGGCTTTGATGGACACGCACACACACTTCTTTCCCATCCATCACACAAAAATAGACTGAAACACATTCATACAAAACACGCAGGCACACGCACACGCATACACACGCACACGCACACACACATACACCAAAAAAAATCGCAGGTGGCAGACATTAATGGGCCAGGACAGATAGCTGGTAGTGAGGCAGGAAATGCGCTGATGTCGGCAGATCTGGGTAAAACACGCCTCTCGCTGCGCTCCGGAGGGACCTGGGGCTTCAAAGACTTCCTGTTTCTCCGCACAGAGCGCGCTTAGACAGCACAGTCGTTGGCACACAATGCACTGTCCCCCCCCCCTGTGTGTTTACCGCATTACCCTGCTGTTATGTAAGGGCTGTGGGAAATCCTTCATACACTCACACTGGGCTTCTGTGTTCCCAAAACGGTGTCCGCTGTCCACGTTCAGTCAAGTGGTTTGCTATAGTTTGCCATCTCAGCCAACGTGTGTGTGTGTGTGTGTGTGTGTGTGTGTGTGTGTAAACCTATTGGTGCATATCTCTCTGGGAACTAGAGATTTGACCTCACCTTTGGGGGTCTACCTGGGTCAGGTGCAAGAGATGTGACCTCACCTTTGGGGTCCACCTGGGTCAGGTAGTAGAGCGAGCAGCTGCTGGGCCCGTTGGACTGGATCAGGTAGCCGGTGAGCAGTGAGACGGCCCTGACGTAGTCCTTCTTGGGAGGGTGTTGCTGTGGGGATCAGAGGGCCACGCTCTTTAGCACACAGCTCGGTGTCCGTTGCCGTCACATCATCAGATTTCCACAAAAATAAGAAGCAACAACAACGACGACGTGCAAAACGGACAAGGGTTTCAAAAAAATTCATTCATTCATTCATTCATTCATTCATTGATTCTGTTAAAAACATTTGTCATTCTTTAACTTTAACAAAAAACTAATTTCCAATTGAAAAAAATCCATTTTACCGCACAAAGTTAATGATGAGTGCCAATAATGCTCAATAATGACATTGATCAGTGAACACTGAACTGCACAGAAGTAGAAACATAGAAGAGACTAGGAGGCGGAGGAGAACAGAGTGCAGTCGAAGATCCAAGTCAAACAGAAAAGGGTGAAGCAGCAGCCAAAAGTAGAGCAGTGAGGAGCGGGGAGTAGAGGAGAGGAGAGGGGGGGGAGAGGAGACAAGGGGGGAGGAGAGGAGAGGAGGGGGAGAGGGGAGGAGAGGAGAGGAGAGGAGGGGGAGAGGGGAGGAGAGGAGAGGAGAGGGGGGAGAGGAGAGGGGGGAAGAGGAGATGAGGGGGGAGAAGAGGAGAGGAGGGGGAGAGGGTAGGGAAAGCAGTTGATCCCGGAGTTCAAACATTTGTTGCTCCTTTGTTTTGTGTGCAGCGCCAGGAGACATTTCTCCTGGCGCTCCTGGGGCCACCGTCTCCGTAGCGGGCCAATGAAGGCCTCTCCACGGCGGCCCCGCGTCCCACCCTGTGTGCCGAGCAAACAGAGAAGCGACGCGACAGACGCAACACAAAGATGAGGAGACCAGCCTACGGGGTGTTTGACGGAGTAGTTGATGATGAGGTAGTCGTTGCCGAGTGGTAACCAGGACCGCATGGTCACAAAGTCCCGGTTCTTCAGGGGGCTCGGACACTTCCCTGAGGACACAGCAGGGGGGGGGGGGGGGGGAAGCACAGAGATTAGGCCTGATTCTTAACTTAATGACACTTAAAATGTGATTATGAATCATATGATGGACACTTTTTTTGTGTATGGTAATTTCTCAGCATGGATTAATCCAGTTGGAACCGAACACGTTTAACCCCATCAGTACAACAATATCATATAATTATCAATACAATGATGGCAGGACGGGAGCGGGGTAGTCTAGTGGCTGGGGTGTTTGATCCAAAAGGTTCTGGGACCCATCGCCAATGTGTTCACATTAACAAGGCAGACGATGACAAAGGCCACGAGAATAGCAGTACGTTAGGGAACGTGGTAATGAAAACACTGGGCAAACACGGCCTGTCTCAAACTGGTCGATCCGGTCTCCATCCCCATCCCTAGCTTTCCCCGTGATGGGCGTGAATGTTTGTCTTCCTCCGCCTTGCATCCCAGAGTTCATAGCGTGTGTCGGCTCGACCAACGGGTAGGGAACGAAAAAGGTTTGCGGAGGAGAGCTCGAGAGCTTCAGGATGCCACAGGGGACCCGTTTCCCTTGTGTTGGCTTCGCTTCCCGTTTCCCTTGTGTTGGCTTAGCCGGGCGGCGACCTCATCATCGTGTTTACCAGGCCCGTGTCTTTGTTTGTCTTGTTGGAAGCACCTCGAGATGCACAGTGTAAACCATGAACAAAAGTCTCAGGATCCCATGTACTGATAAGACCATTCTCCCTCCCTCTCCCTCCCCCACTGAGACACTGTACCTGTCCTCGGCCTCAGCCAACAAATGCAGGCTCATGTTGTCGCGACACAATGAAGAGATTGAAATTGTCCTCTGATTTTTTTTTGTTATTATACAATGGCTTCTAAGGAAGAAGACCGGGGACATTTTGTCGTCCTACGTCACTAATAAAACAGGGGCCATTTTGAGTGTCCACAAGGATAAAACTATTTGTAGAATAATTTGACAGAACATGTAATTGTGTGTTTTGGATACTATAAAACAAAGTATTCTACACACACATGGAAATAAATCAACCTTGTGTGGACAGCTCTGGTCCTCAGAATGGGTTTGTTTGATTCCTCTTGTCACACTAGATTATATTTCAGATTCTGTGAGACAGATTCCCTCTTCATGAGACCTGTCCTCCATTAGACTGGGATTTGGCCTGGAGCGCACTTTCTGGTTTACACAACACACATGCATGCAGGCAGACACAGACACACACACACTCTCAGTTCATGCACTTATCTGTTTTTTGTGTGACAATCCCCCTCTTTCCCCCTCTGGCTCACCCGCTACACATGCAGCTATCCACGGCCAAAGAAAAAGACCCTGCATCCATACACCCTTAATATACAATACACCCTCCCAGTACAGTGCTCCCTTCATGTCAGCTAGCTGTTGGATCTGGTGCCAGACTGCCGTCAATCCACGCTGGCCAGGAGGGTAAACAAACGTAATAAATAAATGCATTCAAACAACCAGAACAGTAAACCCATACACTAATACAGCCAAACAGCTGGACGGGTTTACAGAAAAAAGTATGGCGGCGGCCACGCCGAGAAACAAGATGGCGTCTCACAGGAGTAGTAGCCCACGTCTGCGTTGACGGTGAGCCGGCCGATGTCGTAGGTGTCGATCATGTTGGTGTCCCACTTCTTGCGGTAGTTGGAGTCATGGAGGACATCGTACACGGTGTCCGCCCGCACGTCTTTACACACCATCCTCATCTGACGGAGAGAGAGAGAGAGAGTCAGAGAGAGAGAGAGAGAGAGACCGCACGTCTTTACACACCTTCCTCATCTGAGGGGGGAGAGAGAGGGGGGAGAGTCAGAGAGGGAGAGAGAGAGAGTCAGAGAGAGAGAGAGAGAGAGAGAGAGAGAGAGAGAGAGAGAGAGAGAGAGAGAGAGAGAGAGAGACCACACGTCTTTACACACCATCCTCATCTAAGGGGGGAGAGTCAGAGAGGGACAGTGAGTCAGAGAGAGAGAGAGAGAGTCAGAGAGGGAGAGAGAATCAGAGAGGGAGACAGGGACCGCACGTCTTTACACACCATCCTCATCTGAGGGGGGAGAGAGAGGGGGGAGAGTCAGAGAGGGAGAGAGAGAGAGAGAGAGAGAGAGAGAGAGAGAGAGAGAGAGAGCCCACACTTCTTTACAAACCATCCTCATCTGAACACTCCAGGGGGAGAGGGGGAGAGAGTCAGAGAGGGAGAGGTAGAGATCCACAGACAGAAAGGGGGAGAGAGACACACAGACAGACAGACAGACGCAGCGCAAGAGAGGGAGAGATACACAGACGGAGAGAGAGACAGACAGACAGAGCGAGAGAGATCACCTTGATAGAGACTGCGTCTCCACTTCCTAAACGCTTTGTGCTACTTGGGGGGAGAATTCAAACACTTGAAGGTAATTTGTTTTTTTAACTAGGTTGGGCAGCAGTGTAGTCATCTTATACAGCGGCGATTCAACACAGAGGGAGCTTCAGTCACAGCTTGAGGCCGAGCCAGCTGAATGCAGATGGTCCACCACAACATAAAAGAAAGACAGAAAGAAAGAGAGCTGGACTGATTCATTGATTGATTGATTGATTGATTTCAGAAGCCCTGCAGGATTGCAAGTTTGAACCTCTTAAATCAACCAATCCCTCCATTGTGTTGGAAGAACGTGACCATTTGTTAAACAGTGTGTGGTGTGAACTCTGGCGGGGGGGGGGGGGGGGGGGGGGGGGGAGACGGCCTCAGGGTCTCGGTGTGAACACAACACAGGGCCTATGCTGCATAAACAACCCAACCGGTTTCTACTGAGGACAGCCGTGACCGCAGGCTCACGTGTAAGCAGAAGCTCAGGTGAAAGCCTATAGCCGGTCTCCACCGCTGGTCGGAGGGGGGGGGTGGCAGTGCGGAGGAGAGGGCGGGGGAAGGAGGACGCTACATTTTTCCACTCTTGTAATCTCATGAGGGTCGAATTTAGTGGCCTACTGTACCCCGGCCTGAGTGGCAGACATCAGACACTGTAGCCAGCTCGCCCAGCAGAAACAGGCCGCATGTAACTCAATCAGCACGCCTCGCCTGCAACCCCCTCAAACATTAATGAGTCTCCCTCAGCACGAGAGAGAGAGATACAGAAGGACAGAGAGAGAGAGAGAGATGAAGGACAGAGAGAGAGAGAGATACAGAAGGACAGAGAGAGAGAGATGAAGGCAATGAGAGAGGCAATGTAGCTCTGAGGCCATTTTGGAGGATGCTCACATCATGGTTGTACTACAGGGACTATGGGAACTGTTGTTTGTTTCAATGTAGTTTTAGTCACGTCCTTATAGAATTCCATACAGTGCAATACATTTACATTCACAAGATACGGAGCAGGAGGAGAGAGTGGAACGTTTTTGTGAGCCCCTGCCCAAGCTCTAGCACATCAACACTCCGAGAAGGCCCCTCCATCACATCCACCTGTCTGAATGTTCAATGACATCAACAGCTTCCCCTCCCGTTTTCCCCCTCTTTGTCCGTACGTCGTGTCGTCACCGCCAGCAGGCCCTTTAATATTTAATGCGTGAGAAGATGCACCTGGCTGCTTCTGAAAGACCAGCTGAATTATTCAACCCGGTCCTAAAAATCATCCCCGGTATCTTTGGCTCGTCTCGGGAACTGAACTTCACAAGCCTAAAAAAGGGCCCAACTTCTTCCTCAGAGGCCGCATTGAGACGGAAACAGCCGTGTTTGATCGAACTGGGTTTGTTTTGATACGGCGGTCGCCGCGAGCCGACACCAGAACATCACGCCGATGAAGATGTACTTTGACATGCATATTTTACTTCAGTTTTCATACTTTTTAGCTGAATGTTGATGGGGGGGGGGGGGTTTAGTGGTAACAGAAGGTCTGTTAGGCAACAGCACTCATTTCACCCCGGATCAATAAAGTCATGTGAATAAGCCATGGCAAGTGATTTTTTTTTTTCTGGGAACTGAGTAAGGAAAGGAAAGCCACTTGCAGGAGAGCCTGGATGATTGCTCCTCTCCTTGGCAGTGCTGCACGGGGTTAAACAACACCAACTGTACTCAAGTTCCAGCTCACTACTGACCATTACATCCTCTTTTCCACCTGAATTTTTCAGTGAGCTGACGTGTTCATCGGTGGCTTGCAGACTCCTAGGGAGACATGGGGCATTTAACGTGGCTGTGCTAGTGTTCATGTGGTGTTCATCACTGCCAGGCTAGGCTAGTCTGTGTGTCTCTGTGCTCTGGGCTTTTGCGGTGTTCTGCGCTGCTAAGCTGGCTCGGCTCTGTTTCCATGGAGTTCACTGCTGCAAGGCCAGGCCGTGCTCAAGGCTGCTAGTCTGGGCTGTGCTCTTGGCTGCCAGGTCAGGGTAGGATAGCCTGTGCACCTTTGGTGTTCTTTGATGCAAGGCTAGGCTAGTCTGTGTCCCTATGGTGTCCATTGCTGCTAGGTTAGCCGTGTGTACTTTTGGTGCTGGCACCCTGTTGGTGCCATTTGATGCTAAGATTGGTTAGGATACTCTGGGTAACTTTGGTGTACTCTGTTGCTGGGCTAGGCTAGCCTTTGCTTCTTTGGCGTTCTTTGTTGCTGGGCTAGGCTAGTCTGTGCTGTTCTTTGCTGCTAGGCTAGTATGGCTTATTGAGGAGCACATGGCTGCGGATGTGGTCTAGTCTTTGTGTGTTCCTGTGAACTAAAGGTTGCGAGTTGGTAATACTCCAGGAGGCAAAATAAGCAAAATTTGTTAGTTGTTTCACTTCCACTGTACAACCATGTAAGAGGATCACCAGGGGATGTGAACACCAGGCCTATATGATACATTTGTGTACTCATCCTTGCTTGTTGACTTTCACTCCGCCCTGCGAAAACATTGACTTGTTACGTGGCATTAGCAATCACTCTTTGACCGAGCAGCATTAGCGTTAGCATACGGTGTTAACACATGCTGCCCCTGATTGGTAGACTGTTTCGCCCCCACAATAAAGCCACATGATTCCCCAGGATGTCTTGATGACCCTCACGTGAATCACAAATACCTTCAAGATCCTTGGTAGGATTCCACCCAACTTGAGGCAACAAGAGTTCATCTTTTTCACAGTCATAACCCTTCCTTGAAGCTTACAGCCTTCATTCTCCACAACGACAACAGAAGATGTCCTTTAGCCGACGCTACTATCCAAAGCGACCTGCGGGGAATGCAGATACACGTCACTAAGGAGCAAGGAGGGGTTAGGGCATCTTGGAGCAAAGATGCCTACAGGTGGGCTGTAGACAATGGGGATGAAGCCAGCACCTTTCAGCAGGGGGTTCGACTCCCATCCCTAACCATTACACTGTGCTGCCACTTGCTTTCCGATGCATTACCTCAGCATGAACCTTGCACAGTATGTGTTGTACATGGCCCACCATGCACCCAGTCTATTCTGATTGGGATTACTTTATCGGCTGAGACGTGGTTGGCGTGTGACGTAGATAATGTACGTCATGAGTAATGATATATATATTATTCAAAGACACTAGGCATCAGACAGGTAGATGCCTGCCTGGACTGGCTGCTACAGTGAATGAAACAGGAAGACTTTTACCTTGCACTGACTTTAATGAATTTGAACCCTCATCCTCTAGGCATGCATCATATGTCCAGCCAGCGCCGTCAAGTCTATCCTTACACTTGTGTGTGTGTGTGTGTGTGTGTGTGTGTGTGTGTGTGTGTGTGTGTGTGTGTGTGTGTGTGTGAGTGTGTGTGTGTGTGTGTGTGTGTGTGTGTGTGTGTGTGTGTGTGTGTGTGTGTGTGTGTGTGTGTGCTTGCCAGCGTGCGTAGACTACAGCTCATTCTCATGAGTTCCTCTACTACAGAAACCAACAGATGACGATGGGATCATACCTGGTCACATGGACACTGGTCAGGACCTCATGGGACCACAGAGGTAGAAGACTGTTGAGTGGTTTGTTGGCTTTGAAGCGTTTCATCAGTTTAGCATCAGAATGACATTTACACCGTCTATGCTTTTTCAGACCACAATAAATCACGGCAACATAATGTACTTCAAATTTTGTTTGAGGGTTATTATGGTGTGCCAATTACCATACAATCACTCAATGATTCTACGGCCTTTTCTACTTTGACAACTACAAGTACTACAAGTACAAACTACAACTTTTCCCGACAAGATATTGCACCCCTTTGTGATGTCATGTGCTTATTTTTACATTTTTAGATCCTGCTGTTCTAACATTTGGTGTTCTTTGCTGGAAGGTTAGACCAAGTCCCTTTGGCTTACATTGGTTCCCAGCTGTGGTGGTCAGGTCTGTGTCTGCGCTGTGCTCCTTTGGTGTTCTTAGCTGGTAGGCCAGTCTGTGATGTTCTCGGCTGCTACGCGAGGCTAGTATGTGTTCTGGAGGTTGCTGCTGGTGTGGTCCGGTGTGGTCTAGTCTCTGTGTGTTCCTGTGAACTAAAGGTTGTGACTTGGTAAAGCTCCAGAGGCCAACAGCAAAATAAGTCAGTTGTTTTACTTCCAGTGTGCAACCATGCAGGAGGACCAGGGATGTGAACACGAGGCCCACATGATGCATTTATGTTTCCATCCTTTGCTTGTTGACTTTTCCTCCACCCTGTGAAAACATTTGCTGCGTTTCGGCCACAGGAACGTTCCCCTAACCAGGAACCTTTGGAGGAACTCGTTTCCACCACAGGGACCCCTCGCTAAATTATGTTCTGTGGACCATATTTTACCCCCAAAGAAGTACAATTCATAGACCTAACATTATCGCTTATATGTATTCATCTCAATATCAGTTGGCGCTACAAGACCAAAGCCATGCATATTTACGTTGTAACTGTTGGAAATAGATTTTGTTTGTCCGATTTCTCTCTCAGTATTTCCTAACCCTTTTTTATGTTTTTTTATTCTTTGTGTGCCTGGTGTAAAAGGAGCTGAATGTGTCTAACCTTCGTGGGGCTTTAGACTGCCATGGCAACACTGAAAACACCGGGCTGAAGAAACCTTTTAGTTCCTTGGGAAGTAGTCTGAATGAAAGGTGATTTGGGAGGAAACACAGCCATCGAGTATTTAAGTGCCGTTAGCGATTACTCTTGGAGGAAGCGGTATACGTGTTAGCGTAAGATGCTACCCAAAAGTCTACCTACTTTGCAGATTGATTCCCATTAAGCCTCTGACTTGCTGTGAAGACGCGTCGGCTTATGTTGAATCGCACAGGGATTACAGGTGCTTACAAGCACCTCGTCATTAAATCGTAACACAAGTTTGGACAAGTTAGGGTCAGGCTAGTTCACACAGGTCACTGGGATCAGTGTCCGGTCAGTCTGAGTCTCAAATGATCCTGACCTATCGTTGAGAGAGATGACATCAGAGAGATGACCGACCATCTAATGCTAAAATCAATCAGAGCTTAGTGTGCGCTCGTGAATCCATCCAACTAATCAGTGAACTCATACACTTCTGACAACCGATTAACCTAGCATAACGTGTGCTGATTGGAGGTTCAGACATGCAGAAGACGGTGTCTACGTTACAGATCATTATGAAATTAATAATTTAGTTTTTCTTGGCTGCTTTGTCGGACAGAGCAAGCACATGGAAGACTTTGGGCTCTGGTATCGTTACACAGACATGATGGGCATGCCAATTATTCATTGACATTTGACACGCAACATTTTTCTGCTTAAACAATGAATCCATTCTTCAGAAAATAACCATTTAGATTACGGAGAGTTTCCCACCTAGACATAGTGAGTGAGGTGAGCGGCCATCAGATTGTCCCTCTGGAGCAGAAGTAAATGGACTGCATTTATATTGCCCTTTCCTACCGAGCCAGCAAACTTCCGCAAGGCAAAGTAAAGTTATAGATATGTATTGATGTCATTGTACATGGCACATGTGATATGATGGCGTTTTGAGACTAAGTTGATGTAATAGCCTCACATAATAGCCTTTGGAATGAGTATTTCAGCACCTTGTGCAGGGGAAGAAATAACCATGAAGATAATGTCAAACAAGGCAATGAGTCACAGATACAGTCGACTGCCAGCTAGATGGAGTAGATAGATAGATAAGAGAAGATAGAGATAGGAATCACATGTTATGTGACGATTTTGTCTTCTCCATTTTTTTTTTTTCTAAGTCAGCCTACACCTTCTGCAGGTTGGTTCCAGGCCCATAGCCTAACTCCGGGCCACGGTGTGGGCTGAGCGTCAGGCTGATCTTGGTGTTACGAGCACACAGCAGAGCCGCAGTGCAGCGGAGCGGGGGGAGAGGGGGGAGAGAGTGCGGCAGCACTGGGAGAAAACCTGGAGGAAAAAAGGAGCAGCACTTGGGGGGGGGGGGAAGCCGGAGAACCGGAGCAGCACTTGCCTTGAGTTTCTGCACCGTGCAGCTCTCCTCCGCCCTGCACCACACCGTCACGCCTGCCTTGTTGTAGCGGGCGAGCCATCCCTCGTGGTTTTCGCATTGTTCTTTGAAAGAAGTGAAATCCGTGTCGTCCGGGATTTGGACAGGCATCTTGTCCCGGATACGAAGAATAACAAAAATAATAATTGCAATAGTACAAAAAATAAAGTGGCCTGTTTATATTGGCTGCTATAACGCCGACTGACTGCAGGTTTCTCCGTGCATTTGCTCCGCTCCGTTTTTACCAATCGAGGCCAATTGCAGCACGAAAACAACTCAACTTAAGTGTTGCCGGAGGGGATCACGGTCAATATCACGCACGGAGATATTTCCGGTAGTCCACACAGTCAAACGTAAGTGCAAAAAAATAAAAAAAAGAACTGTTACTCAACCACCACTTTAATCTCATCGGATGTGTGCGCCTCTCTGGAGCTCCGTCAGCAGGTGTGTGTGGATGCTCCGGGAGCCTGCGCGTCTCACCTGCTGTCAATCGTCACAACCGCGAGCGCCGGTGAGGAGACCAGGTGAGGCGACACGTCAACGGATCCCTCCCCGGTGTCCAGGTGAAGGCGGAGCGAACACGCTCGGGGCATTTAGTCAGACTGACTGATGGACAACAGATCAGGTGACAGATCCCCACGGTTATTCCTTGACTGTGACTCTGTCCAATAGCACACACACAGCACCATCCATACTGTACCGGGCGTCACGAGGCATCACGACAAATATGAACTGATGCGAGACTAGAAGAAAAATATGCAAGTTATCTCTGACCAGCAGAGGGCACTGTGCCCTTTTTGTATATAAACTGTCCAACACACTCAGCACCATAGAGCTCAGCACACAGTGCGCTCTGTGGCGAGCGATCAAGGCAGGAAGGAAGAGGAAAGAGTGTCCATGGATTTAGAAGATTTGTCACTCATACCAAGAGAGGATACAATTGTGTGTCGTGTCTGTGTGTGAGAGTTTGCATGCCGTATCACATGTTTAACATGCGTGTTTATGTAGTGTGCGTGCACATGTGCATATGTAGTAGTGTTGTTGAGGTGATTTTAGACACTCAACAAAAGATTATTCAGACCGCTAGATCCCACTTTCTTCTCTATGGGCGACCTTTGACCTCTCAGCACATCTGCCCGGGTAACATGACCTCTGAGGCACAATGCTGCACTTGTTCTGCCCGCCATATGTCACATAAGAAGTCTGCCATACCTGTACTTACTTTGCCTTCCAGCATTTTCTCTTGTGTGTACGCTAGAAAAAGGGCCACCAAAGAACCACCAAAGAACCACCAAAACGTTTTTCGAAAAGATATGTCAAACTTTAATGTTTATTGTAAGGTTTGTGTTAACTTTGCAAGAGATTTTTTTTTCAACATTTTGTGCCACCTGCTAACAAATGTGTTGATGGACTCACTGGTCAGGCCTTGTAATCACTTCACATTCTTTTTACTTTTATATTTACATGAGTGATCTGTTTATGTGGGTGAAATATGTGTGTATGTACTGTATAAGCTACTGGGTGTCAAAAATGTCCCTCAGGATGAATAAAGTATCCATCTATCCAACTATCTCACACTGTACCTTCACCTGGATGTATTTGTCTAGACTAATCATATATCATAAAAATAGCAGTTGAACAGAAGCTGTGTTGGGGTAACCTGATGGAAAGCAGCACACCATTTTGGCCCTGTTCTTCTTCAGATTATTAAACATGTCAGGCCCTTCTCCACGCTCTCGAAGCGGAAATCAAATATATAAACACACACGTCTGTTCTTCCTATGAAGTCATCCGGTTGACGGCACGTCATGGGATGTCGTAGCCGTAGCAGGACATCGTCCATCAGCCGAGCTGCGTGTGACTTCAGGCGAACCATTTAAGACCTTGTTTACACTCGCCTCTCTAAATGAGCATTCCCAACAAAGGAGCTGGCCACTTCAACTCACCATATTGGCACCGAGTGAGGAAAAACTCTCAAAGTGTCTTTCGCGTGAATTCCTGTGAATTGTGTTCACATGGGTTCACAGTTCAGTCGTTTTGTGTCTTCATGTCTGTTAGCAGACAGGATGATTATTTGACGATACAAAGATATCATTTGTACAGCTACATATCTGCTGTGACATCCGAATTTCCTGTCTGAGATTAATAAATTACAATTCATCTTACCTGGTCAATTAACTCTCTGTTCCAGAGGTAACTGAGAGATCAGAAATATGCAGTCTGCATAATGTCCTCTTCATTTATCTCTCAGGGTTTAGACGTTATGTCCAAAGCCAGACAGCTGGAATGGTAGCCACAACAACAACAGTTAGGTCAGAGCTGGATATAAATATTATATTTAATATAAGACTATCAGGTATATTATTATATCATATAACACATTATACATCATTATATTTCATTATTGTTTTGTACAGTAAATGCATTGCTTGTAAGCTGGGTAACTCATTTAATATTTATGTTGAAAGCTTTGTTCTCTCGCTTTGTTTACTCTTCTCTGTGTAAAGATACATAATCTAGTGTGTGCACTGGGATCTGTGTAGAGTGAGAGAACAAAGTCTTTCTGTGGTAACACTTTACAATCACCGTCCATTAACACTAGTTGATGCAGCAATAATAATTCACTCATGAATTTACAGTTACCTAGCTGTGTAGCAATCTATTGATGTTTATGTTAACTAAGCGAATTGTGGTCATGTTAGGTACTAAGGTATTCATTTATACATTATCTAATAGGGGTTAGGGTTTAGAGTTAGAGGGTTAGGGTTAACCCCTAACCCTCTAACTCTAAACCCCATGGTAATGCTATATGGTGATGCTTGTTACTGCATTAGCTAATGTTAATTCACGGTTGATTCATGTACCCTTATGGTGAAGTGTTGCCGTTTGTCTGTTTACTTTTCCTGTCCCGCAGTTCACTGCAAACTACTGACCGACCGCTGTTTGTGGGCGACAGAGAGGCTCAGTGAGAGGCCCACTGATGCGCCATCTGTTTGCGGGCAGCAGACCTGCTGACGCAAACAGCCGACGTAAACATGTTGTCAACGTGTCTACCGGTAGCCCTTGGAATGTCTGACTATGCGGGGTCCCCGTTCCAGGAGGAAGGGACCCGCTAAACACTTTGACACATGCTAGTGTTTTGGTCAAGGATGTTTTCCCAGGGGAACTCCTCTGCACCCACGGTGACGACAAACGCAAAAGCTGCGCCCTTCGCCGGATCTCCTGCACAGGACCACGAAAATCACCCCGGAGAAAGTATGGAAGGGTTAAAATCCGCAGGTAATTTAACCCGGGGAACTTTTGTAGTGGATGACAGGAACATCCACCACCTCTACCACAGCATTTCAAATATTATTGAAATCACAATGGACCCTTGGATACAGCATGCAGAGGAGAAGCAGGAAATAGCAAAAGCAGAAGGCGTTCACAAGTAATTGTAACAAATGTTTTGTGTTCATAACATTGAACCTTAACTTTGCCTACTGTTGATAAAAAACAGCTATTACCATGGCAACATAGACATCTGTCTGCCAGAATACCTTGATCTCAGAAGTGCTGCTATTAGTGTGTGTGTGTGTGTGTGTGTGTGTGTGTGTGTGTGTGTGTGTGTGTGTGTGTGTGTGTGTGTGTGTGCGTG
>JAXIVH010000031.1:4574201-4688768 GCA_036785325.1 Urophycis tenuis
TATTCTCTCTCTCTCTCTCTCTCTCTCTCTCTCTCTCTGGATGACCAAAGCATACATGGTTGTGTAATCGTCTGTGTGGGATGATGATAAAATACAAAATTGTTTTTGTGTTCTTCTTGTCCTCAACCCACTGGCTGAGTGGGCCGAGTCATAAGGCCAAGTACGGTTCATCCACAATTCTTCATTTGAATGATTTTCAATTATCTGTGTGAAAGTTAACCAGAATATGTCTCAGAAGTTGTCAAAATAAATGTCCAGTTTAGCTTGATACAGTCTGTTGGTAAATGGGGTCTGACCAGTAGGCTGCAACCACTGTTATTACTGTTGGCCAATGGTATCTGAGAGTGACCAGCACAACCACACTTTATTACTGTTGGCTACTGACTACTAGATTGGCCTGGCTCCTGACTACTAGGTTAGGCCTGGCTACTGACGGTTAGGCCTGGCTACTGACTATTTGATTAGGCCCGGCTACTGACTTTTTGGTTACTCTAGGTTTACTGTAGGCTATTCACCACCTGACCAGCACAACCAGCTTGTTGCTGGTCTGCCGGAATCCAACCGGTTCACAGATGTTTTGCTCAAGAGCCAAATATGCTTTGGAAACAAAACGTGATTGCACTTAGGTTCCCCAAGTGTTTTCCAGGCGCCTCAGGCCTCAAACCGGCAACCTTGCTACCCCAAAGTAGAGTATTTGTCCTCTGTGTAGCTGGGATCCACTTCCTGGACGTTTAAGTCTGCTTTGAACTTGTGGCCGTTGAGAAGTTGTAAAGCAGGTCACAGCTACGAGGGAAGACATCTGTTTTTTTTTTCTCCTTTGGCAATTTCTGATGTCACCTGCTAAACTATCAGCCCACAGCACAAACACAGCAACGGTTGTAGACCGACGAGAGAGAGAACAGAGTGATTGTGCAGACTAGTGAATTACTGTGTAATTTGCTTGTCGTTGTTGAGGATATTTCCCACTCCCTTCCTCCTTTGCTGTGAATAGGCGACTGTGTTGAAAGCTGTAAATATCACTTACCAGTTGAGGAGCCAAGCAGCATATTTCTTGAGCTGGGCGGTGTGCTGGTTAAAGGGCACTAACTCAACCACAACGCTCCAAACACAGGTTTATTAAGTTCACTGTGATAATAATCTTGAATCTCACAGTCCAACTATGTTATAGCAGAACTTCAGGGGGTAGACAACAGAGAGCCTGGGCCGGAAACCAAAAACTGAAAGGGGTGGAGCTATGTCCTGGTTCCTGTTTCGTTTAACTATTTGCTCCAATTGATGAAGCATTCAGAAGGAGATTTAATCCTCTTAAGTGTTTTTCTGCAGTGGCCACACTGTGAGTACTTGAAACCTTGACTGGCACTTGTTTGAACAGTTGTTGGCCGAGTGTGTGTTCACCAATTACGCGCTGACAGATCCCCGCCTCCAGCACCTTGATACGTCGAAACCAAATGGATGGAAAGAAAGTGAAACTCCCGGTTCACCCAGATCTGCGCCATTACACTTAAGATATGAATGTAAAGTCGTTAGATATCAATCTAACGCCTGATTTGTGAGACTATCGTGATAACAGTTGAAATTGAGAATGTCAACGCACTGACGTCTGATCTCTATCATGCCGTCATGCTCTATTTCATTAAGGCCAACAGTGAGGAAATATATCCTTGGCGGTGGTTGTTTCCCTGCCTGTGATACAGAGATATATGTTAACTTTTGTGGCTTTTGATATTTCATGTCTTTCCCATTCTGTAATGCACCAGGCTCCTCCCCACCAGCAGAGACCCCGCTATAAATCCAGCTGTTGGGCACTTGTGGAGTTGTCTGGACTGGAGAGGGAGGCGGAGAACGGCTCCGTTATGAAGCATCTTACTTTGTTCGCTTTGGCCCTCACCTTGATTGCGACGATATGCCTCGGCGCCAAATCTCCCTACCAAGCGGTTTTAACGCATAGCAGAATAAGAGGCAGACTACAGGGGTGAGTTCTCCATGAAGAAAACAAAAAGCCGTGCGTAAAAGTGTTGCGTAAAGTGAAACCTCCTCAAATAATGTGTAGTTTGCCCAATGTTTAATCGTGCATTTCTCCGCTCTGTTGTCCTGTGTTCAGACCCAATGTTTGCGCTATGCAGAAGATCCAGGGGACAGATAAGAAGTACTTCACCAACTGTAAGCAGTGGTACCAACGCAAGATCTGCGGCAAGCCGGCGTGAGTGAAATAACTCCAGAAAAATACGTTATGTAATATGTGACTCAATCTTAGGCTACTTATTGCTTATGTGAATGGGTATGAATGATTTAATATATACATTGTTTATGTATATACATTGTTTATATACACCTATATTATACCTATATGATACATCTATGTTCGATGTTAGGCCTAGGCCAATTGTATTACGCCTTGGTTTTGTGTGCCATGATTTTATCACAAATCAAAGCTGACAAATCTGGTGTAATTAGGCGCTGCTCTGCCACTCTTAACTGTATTCTGAATGTTTCCTCTGCGGTTTCAACGGAAGGAATTTGACTGAGGAATGTCCCAGCGCCCCGGAGGTGTCCCTGGTACACTTTGGCCAACTCTCTCCGTTGCGAGACATGGCATCTAAATGACGTTACTAATGATTAATTCGTCAATTGTTCGAACATTACGTAATCTCGTTGCCGCACTGCATGCACCGCATTCATCGATAGGGCCAACGACAGCAAATGCCCTGTTATATTTGTGATATGAAATTACACTGACACACCTAAAAATGACGTTGTGTGGCTACTTGTAAAGTAATGTAAATCACTGTTGCTCCTTGATTTATTTTATTGCCCGTCAAAGAACATTTTACCTCTAACAATGTTCAGAATTTATCAGTGGTTTTAAAGCTTAGTTGTCCATGTCACATGGCCACTCACAGAAAGGGCTACTAAATACAGTAGATGACATCTTCAGAAAGTTCAGTACACACACACACACACACACACACACACACACACACACACACACACACACACACACACCATGCTCACACATGCTCATATGCCGAGTGCACACACACACACACACGCGCGCGCACACACGCTCACTCACATATGCTCACAGGCAGACACACGCACACACATTTTAATGAGGCTGAGTCTGAGTTTGGAGAGACAGCAGCTGCCCAGCTGTGCGACGGGACACTGAAACAGATTGGAGTGTGTTTTGTCGTTGTCCAAGAGTTCCTTTTCAGACCTGCATCCTGAGTAGAAACAAGTCAAACATTGCAAAGAGCAATGAGGGACACACATGTCGATAAAGACAGAAATATAGACCGGGATAGGAAGAGAGTGAACGAGAGAGAGAGAGAGAGAGAGAGAGAGAGAGAGAGGAATTGGGATATAAAGAGAGAGACTGAGACAAGAAGGAGAGGATATGACTGAGAGAGTTGGAGAGAGAGGGAGAGAAAGGTGTCCTGTGGCGTTAACCTTGATCCTGTGAATGTGATAATGACTGTAAACACGCTGGTGTTTCGGGCAGCCATTATTCCTTTATTACTCTCTTGGAAACAGCTTAACTATAGCTATGTGCACATAAAACCCAGAGATGCCCCATTAACTTGGAGGAAAATCTGTGAAAAAGATTCCTCACAAATCATTCACTGTCATTTTTTTTTTCTGTATCTCTTGGCCAAAAAACAGGTCGGAAAATGCTTCTGAACTTGTCAGCCATCACAGAGGTTGAAGGGAAGCTGTCATAGCATCTTTGCTTATTCTTGTACAATAAACTGTTGCTGGCAGCCGCTGCCGGGGCGGTGACTTGTGATCATTTCCTTGATCTCCAGTTGTTTTGTGTGTTTTTGGCTGGTTGAGACGTCGTCTGGTTGAGGTTGTGTTATGATAAAGAAAAGACCTGTCAGCAAAAATGATTCACCAGCCACCGTTGGAGTAAGAGAAGTTATCTCTTCCTCTTTACTGGAGCTGTTGCTACATCCATCTTCATGTTCTCTGTGTTGTGTATTTATGTTTGCCTCTCCTCTCTGGTTCTCCTTGTTTCTTTCATAGTGTCTCTCCACACCTAATTATCTCTTTCTCTCTCCTCTCCTTACCTCCTCTCCCCCTCTCCTCTCCTCTCTCCTCCTGTTTAAGTTCAGTTACATTTACATTTACTTGATGTAACTAATCCCCCCCCCCCACACACACACACACACACACCTTTTAAATTGTGTGTGTGTGGAGGCCTCGGCCCCTCTCCTCTCCCCGTGTGTCGGTGGAGTGTCTGCTGGGCCCGACCGGGGGTCCGCCCTCCGTATCGGGCTGACGTTCGGAGGTGGGGAGCGCCGGGCCGAGCCGGGCCGCGGCGTGGCGGGGGGCTCACTGTCACACAGATGTTTGGACTTTGTGTGTTCACATCTATCCGTCACACTCCCGCTGAGGACCGTGACCCGGCGTCCCAGTTCTGCAGCAGGCCTCGCTTCACAAATGCCTGAGAGTGTGTGTGTGTGTGTGTGTGTGGGGGGGGGGGGGGGGGGGGGGCAGGTGAGTGTGTGTCTTTTTGTGAGTATGTGTGTGTGTATGTGAGAGAGAGAGAGAGAGAGAGAGAGAGAGAGAGAGAGAGAAAGAGGGTAAGAGAGCCTGTGTGCGCGCGTGTGTGTGAGAGACAAAGAGAGACAGAGTGAGAGTGTGTGTTTTTGCGTGAGAGTCTGTGAGAGAGTCTTTGTGTGTGTGTGTGTGTGTGTATGTGTGTGCGAGAGAGAGAGAGAGGGCGAGTGCAAGATATAGACAGAGTGTGCCTTGTCAGTGTATAGCTGTTTAGATTGGCATTGGCATAAACCCTAAAGCGTGTGTGAGTGTGTGTGTGTGTGTGTGTGTGTGTGTGTGTGTGTGTGTGTGTGTGTGTGTGTGTGTGTGCATGTGTGTGTGTGCGTGTGTGTGCGTGCATGCGTGTGTGCGTGTGTGTGTGTGTGTGTGTGCAGATGTTACTTGTTAAGTAGGCACGGGGCTGTGTGTGGGTGGAATGGGGAGTGCCCCCCCCCCCGAGCCAGTCCTGGCGGAGGAGAGTCTGACGTCTGATTAATCTGCACTTTCATCGAGTCCTACAGAAACCATTTAAGTGTGTTTACATCTGTGTGTGTGTGTGTGTGTGTGTGTGTACACATGCATGTGCGGGTGTGCATGTGAACGGACCTGTGTGTGTGTGTGTGTGTGTATACTACAGTACTCCAGTGTTGGCCTCTTATCTCCAGCATGGAAGGAACCAATGAAGTGTAAACCGTGATCAGGGGGGTTACATGGAAGTGACTGTGATTCATTCATTTCATATCAACAGGAAATGGGGAAACGAAGTGGAGGAAGTGGGCGGGTGTAGCCACGGGCGTCGGGTTTCTGGCCTGGACGGTGGCCTGTAAGGGACAAGGTCAGCCACGCAGCGCAGTGGTTTGAACAGATGCCCTGAGCACACACTCACACGCACACACATTAATCCCAGAAGGAGCAAGACCTTACAGTCCTACTCACCCCTCCTCACCCCCCCTCACCCCCCCCCCCCCCCCCCTCACCCCCCATGATGGGGTTCAGGTTTCCACAGAGGAGAAGACCATCATGGTGAAATGGAGAAAAACCTCCAACAAGACTTGGGTAAACACAAAGAACCCACGCTTTTTTGTCAGAGGCCATTTAATGACATTAGCAGACCACGAGGACCACAGGGGGACGGTGGGAGGCAGGGGGTGAAGTGGGTGGGGGGGGGGGGAGACGGAGGCTGGGGTTAGGGGAAGGCGGGGGCTGTGGCGGGGGCGAGGACAGACAAGGTTAGCGGTGTGTTAGGAGGCTCTGATCTGAACAATCCTGGTCTTTGTGCGTGTGGCCCGGGGCGTTGTGTTGAGGGGGGGTCCCGGTGGAGAGGTGTGGAGGTGGAATGGGGGGGCGGGGGGGGGTCAAAGGTCAAACTGATACTTGTAACGTTGCTACTGGAACTGTTGGCTCTGACAGAAACCCCTTTCTCTCTGTTGTCCCCTCTCTCTCTCCCAGACGTAAACACACACAGCGTGCAACCGCACACTCGCAAACACATGCCATCACGCCCACGTAGACGCGCGCACGCACGCGCGCACACACACACACACACACACACACACACGCAAGCATGGTCACACATACACACACATACACTCAGCAAGGGCTTCAACTGATTTGACACATTGGGGTTTTTTTCTGTTATTGCCTGGTTCGAGTGACGGATCCAGTGTTTGCTTCAAGCGGGCATCTATCGTAAATTGTATCATCGTTCCGGAAAAATCCCCCAGATATTTAGATACTAGAAACCGTGATTTACCCCAGCGACATGCAGCTTGGATCGGGGCGCCTGCAGCTGGTGAGCTGAATCTGTTTTTACAGGCAAGTCAAACTCATCCGTCTCCACTCGGGAGTGAAGGAGGATGGGGCTGCTATCCAGCTCCATCATTTGTCTCCGGGTCGCCTCGCTGTCTGTTCACGCACCCGGTCTCCGCACCGGTGTCCCTCTGTCTAGCTTGAGCTCCGGCTCTAAGGGGCCAGTCAGAGTGTGCGTGTGTGTGTGTGTGTATGCGTGCATGTGTGTGTGTATGCGTGCGTGTGTGTGTGTGTGTGTGTATGTGTGTGTGTGTGTGTGTGTGTCTGTGTGTGTGTGTGTGTGGAGCGTCTCCGTCACCTCTGCATGGATCTCGGGGGGCGCCCAGCGGAGCCCGGCAGTCGAGGCGCTCGGCCTGTTGACTTTGTCTGAGGTCCGTGGCTTCCACGTGTGTGTTTGTACGGAGACCTTGTGTCAGGTTCCCCCCATCTGGTTTCAACATCAGCCCAGCCTGGCTCCCTGTCCCCAGACACCACTTTACTGCACCCTCCCCCCCCCCCCCCCCCCCCCCCCCCCCCCCACACACACACACACACACACACACTGCTTTTCATCTCCCTATTTTTTTTCCTTCGCTCTGTATCTCTCACCATTCTCTCTCCATCCCTCTTTCCTCTTCCCTCCCTCTCTCTTGCTCTTCCTCTTTCTCCATCTCTCCCTCGCTCCCCCCCTCAAACTCTCACTTTACTCCCTCTCTACCTCAGCCCAGCCCTCCATCTCCACCATTATCCATCCCCCTCTCTCCCCTCACCCCCTACCACCCCCATTACATCCTCTCTACCTCTAACTCCCCCATCCCTCACCCCCAGTCTCTCGCCATCTTCAAAACATTCCTGCGCCCCCCCCCCCCCCCCCCCTTCACAGGAGGTGATTGCTGACATCTTTGCAGTGTGTACATGTGTGTAAATATGTGTGTGTGTGTCTGTGTGTCTGTTTGTGCGTGTGTGTGTGTGTGTGTGTGTGTGTGTGTGTGTGTGTTCTATGTGTGTGTATGTGTGTGTGTGTTCTATGTGTGTGTGTGTACATGTGGGCCGTTTACAGTATTTTTCCATCCTGTGATCATGGAGGGTAGTGTGCACATGCCGTGCTCCAGGAAGACCCAGCAGTGCATGCATGTGTGTGTGTGTGTGTGTGTGTGTGTGTGTGTGTGTGTGTGTGAGAGTGTGTGTGTGTCTGTGTGTATGCATGTGTGTGTGTGTGTGTGTTTACGTGTGTGTGTGTGTGTGTGTGTACGTGTGTGTGTGTGTGTGTATGCATGTGTGTGTATTTGTGTGTGTGTACGTGTGTATGTGTGTATGTGTGTGTGTGTGTGTGTGTGTGCGTGTGTGTGTGTGTGTGTGTGTATGTGTGTGTGTGTGTGTGTGTGTGTGTGTGTGTGTGTGTGTGTGAGTGTGTGTGCACATGTGTGTGTGTGTACATGTGTGTGCGTGTACATGTGTGTGTGTGTGTGTACGCATGTGTGTGTGTGTGTGTGTGTGTGTGTGTGTACGTGTGTGTGTACATGTGTGTGTGTGTGTATGCATGTGTGTGTACGTGTGTGTGTGTGTGTGTGTGTTTACGTGTGTGTGTGTGTGTGATGTTTTGAGGAGAGATATGACGTGATGAGAGCAAGATGTTCTGTGTGAGGTCTTGGTGATACTGTTTGTATTCTTTTTTTTTAAATCCCGCCCTGCTTTCATCTCCAGTAAGTTGTTTACTGCTTCCCGTGAGCATCTCCCATTCATATGTGGAATTTAGTTTGTCAGTTTGTCACGGTTGCATTGCACCAGTGGGAGATAAAGTAGAGGAAGGGCCGGTATTTCAAAGGAAGGACCGGCCCTCTGCAACAGCCCGGTATACATACAGTCCACCGTCTAATTACAGCCCGCAGACGCCTGCGTCTGAGCGTTTGTCTCTTAAACTTTACGAAGGACCACATAGGGACGCGGTGGAACCGAAGCGTCTCTCCGGCTCCTGCAGCCAGCAGCCAGACACTCCGGGGGGGGGGCAGGAAGCCGGCCTCCCCGGCCCGGCGGCTGCCGTGGTCTGGGTCTCCTGGATCTCCTCACCGCAGGTCTCCCCCCGGGAGACCCCCGGCGTCCCCGGGGTCGCCATCTGCTGATTCCTCTGCGGTCCCGGAGGGAAATGACGTGTTTTAGGAGGCACCACGGACTGGCTGAGCTCAGGGGGACGCTTAGGGAAATGATGTTTCCACGTGTGTTTGACTGTCTACTACATGGCGGCATGATGTGGATGACATTTGGCCCGGGTTGATTAGTTTAATATTTAATGAGGATACTAGAGGAAATGTATCCGTGTGGATCTTTTGATCATAGAGATAGTTATGAAGAGAGATATGTAATGAACTATACTGTTGTAAAGTGTATTTTTGTCATTTTGACAGACGCTTTTGAGTAGTGATTTAGCCAGAACCCTTTTGCTGGGAGTCAAAAACCCTGACCAGTTACTTGCTAACTTTTGCTCTTTTTACTGCGTTTGTGCCCGAGAGAGAGAGAGAGAGAGAGAGAGAGAGAGAGAGAGAGAGAGAGAGAGAGAGAGAGAGAGAGAGAGACAGACAGACAGACAGACAGACAGACAGACAGACAGACAGACAGACAGACAGACAGACAGACAGACAGACAGACAGACAGACAGACAGACAGAGACAGACAGACAGACAGACAGAAGATCAAAAAACTGAAAGTAATTATTAAATGTCTTGTGTGCATTACAAAATAGACTGTAAATCTCCCAAATAGCCCAGATTGGCAGTTTTGGATTGTATTGGATCAAACATACGCTCTGCATTACAGATATTGCAATATTAAATATGCATTTGATTGTTCAGCGGTGTACGAGATGCTGAAGAATTTGTGACTGCACAGCTGGGTTCTGTTAGTCATTGTGTTTCACACAAACCCCGATGGCAAGGGCCAGCCCTCGAACAAAGTGACCACTTTTTCAGGCAACATTGCCGTCCGTCTGCTCAGGGAATCAAACCTGTGTCGTCTGGTATAATCCTTGCCACCTTTCTACTGACGTGACAAACAGGGGGTCTGTGCTCTCATCGCGTCATCGTGGTGTGTTTCTAGTTGGATGGTTATCATTCTGAGGTGGTTATGGTGAGACTTCTCTGGTGAGGTTATTATGGTGTGTTGACCTTTGTGTCTGTCCACAGGGTGGTCAGCTACGAGTGTTGCCCTGGTTACGAGAAGATTCCCGGAGAAAAGGGATGCCCTGCTGGTAAGAGAACGTCTATCAGGGTTACCTTATATTATGTTAGATCAGATCAGATTATCTTGGATTATAGCATATTATATCTGAATCGATTTGACTGTATTACACTATATCACACTATATATCTTTGTAAAGGATGAGATTATATTAGATAATAACATATGAAATTACTTTAGATTGTCAAATTAAACTACATTAGATTAGATACAATTATTTGAGATTATATCATGTTAGTTTACATTACATTACAGTAAGTAACATAAAATTAGATTAGATTACATTAGATCAAATTGGATTTGATTAGACACACATCACATCAGATTCAGATTACATTAAATTAGGTTAGGTTAGATTAGTTCAGATGACATAACATTTCAGATCAGATCAGATTCATTGAGATTAGATCCAATAAATATATATCATGTGTAAAATTAGGTTAAATCAGATCAGATTACATTAGATTGGGCTATATTATATTAGGTAACATGAGATTAGATTAGGTTAGGATTAAATAAAATACACAAAAATCTGAAAATCACATTCAATCATGTTAAATCTGATTCCATTTGGTCAAATTTGGTCAGAGCAGATCAGAATAGAATAGATTACAGTCGGTTGCATTCATTGAGATCGGATCAGATTAGAGTACAATCAGACCCATCAGTTTGACGCTTTGATGCCCCCCCCTCCCCGTGCCCAGCACTCCCCCTGGTGGACATCTACAACACCCTGGGCGCGGTGGGAGCCTCCACCACCCAGATGTACACAGACAGAGCCCTGCTGAGGGAGGAGATCGATGGGCCAGGCAGCATCACCTTCTTCGCCCCCAGCAACAAGGCCTGGTCTGCCCTGCCCCACGTCAGTACCCCCTGATCCTGAGTGTGTGTGTGTGTGTGTGTGTGTGAGAGAGAGAATGTTTGTGTTTTGTGAGTATGTGTGAAGTATCTTCTATGTATTAGTTTGTGTGTGTGTTTGTGTCTGAGCAGGTTTGTGCCTACATGTCCCATGAGTCTTAGCCTTCACATGCATGCACCTGAACACACCTGCACAAGCCCCTTCACCCACTTCTGGCTTTTCTCTAAAACTCATCATGAGTTTAACGCCTCAACGCCTACAGTCGGCCACTTTGGAGTCCAAGGAAGAGACTGCCTCAGGCGCGTGTTGCTGCGACTAGAAACAGAGTTGATGTCATGAATGATTTCACAACAGCAGCAACACTGCCCTGTATTACGAAGCAGCGAATGTGAGGGTTCCCCTTTGACCTCCTGGCCCCTCCCCCTGCAGGAGATCCTGGACGCTCTGGTGAGCAACGTGAACATCGAGCTGCTGAACGCCCTCCACTACCACATGGTGAACCGCCGGCTGACCTCCGAAGACCTCAAGCACGGCTCCTCCTTCACCTCCATGTACCAGGACTTTGACGTCCACATCCACCACTACCCCAACGGGGTGAGGAGACCCATAAATAATAATGATATCATTGATAGCCGCAAACAAACAACGAAAGAGACAGTAAACAAGACTGAGGGACAGACAGACAGACATATGGATAGATGGATATACAGACCGATAGACAGATACAGTAGATAGATAGATACATACATAGAGAGACAGATAGACAAATAAACATATAGGTCAGATAGATAGACAGACAGATAGACAGACAGACAGATAGATAGACATATAGACACATACTGTAGATAGAAAGATAGACATATAGGTAGATAGATAGATAGATAGATAGATAGATAGATAGATAGATAGATAGATAGATAGATAGATAGATAGATAGATAGATAGATAGATAGATAGATAGATAGATAGATAGATAGATAGACAGACAGATAGATGGACAGACAGAGAGATAGACATATAGACAGACAGATAGATAGCCAGGCAGACAGACAGACAGGTAGATGGACAGGCAGACAGACAGACAGGTAGATGGACAGACAGACAGGTAGACGTACAGACAGACGGACCCTGAGCTCTTCTCCTCCCCGTCCAGATCGTGACGGTGAACTGCGCACG
Source organism: Urophycis tenuis (assembly GCA_036785325.1). Taxonomy (NCBI): domain Eukaryota; kingdom Metazoa; phylum Chordata; class Actinopteri; order Gadiformes; family Phycidae; genus Urophycis; species Urophycis tenuis. The sequence goes on from JAXIVH010000031.1 coordinate 4,585,798, forward strand.
GCTGATCAAGACCGACCAGCACGCCACCAACGGCATCGTCCACGTGGTGGACCGCGTCATCACCGCCATCTCCAACAACGTGCACAGCTTCATCGACACGGACGACGACCTGGAGACCCTGCGGGTGAGTGTCCCTCGGCCGGCCAGCCCCCGTCCGTCCGTCCGTCACCACACACGCACTGAGACCCCGCGGGCATTCATATCCTTCACCTCGGTGCCCACACTGGTGACCCGGAGCTCACATGACTGCTTCACCCGGGCCGTTGATGTGAGCGGTGAGCAGGGGTGGACTGGGACAAAAATTCAGCCCTGGCTTTTTTTTGTCCAGACCAGCCACCACTACATTATCAGCGGACACTACATAGAAGTCCACACATCTCACAGCATCTCCTCTCATGCGTACTACAAAGGAGAGTCATATTCCTTGATAGCAGTTAACAAATAAAGCACGTAACTATGAACTTATGGACTAAAATTGACAGCTATAGCAATCAATCAATCAGTCTTTATACATTATAGTGTGAAATCACAACAGAAGTTATGTCATGACTAGTGGTGGGACGAGATTAAGGGGAAGAACCCTCATGCTACCCTTTCAGTTTTTAGTCTGAGCTGAGTCAGATCTGAAACTCATTTGTTTTAACAGTGACTCAGTGAGTCATTATGAAACCATAAACCGAGAACTGAAAAGAAAAGTTTTATTTATAGCTGTGTGAAAAAGTCTTGACATGAATTACAGGTCTGAATAGATATGCATTCTCATATATGTGTATGTGCACATGTATATATTGCCCTACTTCCTCGTCCGCAGCCAGCCAGCTCCACTCCTCACCAAATTCTTGACCTGCAAGATACAGCAAACAGAACTTGTACTCAGTATCTGTGTACTGATAAGTATATGTAGCTATGTAGCCTTTTTGTGATGTAGTGACACTTAGTGAAATGTATCTGTCATGGATGACTTAAGTCTCAAAAGAGCCCTAAGGCCTACCTGCATAACTGTTAATTGAACTTAAAAGATATGCAGATGTTTGAAATTAAAATAATCAATATGAAAATCTTCAACCATGAAATAATCATAATCAAACCTTTTGTTTCAATCTGAGACAAAACAAGTTGCATAATAAACTCACAAAGTCAAGACGAAGTTCTCTCTCTCTCAAGCATCATAGAAGAACTTCTTGCAGGTCAGGAAAACCTGTTTGACAGGAGATGATGGTAGCAGAGAATATAAAGAGACATTTATGAATTACCAATTGTCATTTTATCACACATATAGTATGTTTCTTCACATAAAACTTTAAACATAAATATTGCATTCCTCTCACCACATGAAATAAGCTTAGGAACCCAAAACCTGTCTGGGCTGGACATAGAGAAAGCATTTATCATTGGATGGGGAAATAACTCAAAACCACAGAATAATGTACAAGATAAAACATTACTTCATATTGAACTAAACGTTCACAAGGACAAGTGTTTTCCAATGCAAAAAAGTCAGATCTTTGTGACAATACCTGAAAATACTCAGGACAGCACTATACACAGCCATTTGAAAACTAAAGTAAAAGTAACACATTTACACAGAAATTAAAGTTACACACAAATTATACCTACGAAATAGATATCACCTCAGTAAACAATAATTGCAGATTAAACTAATTATTTCCTATAGGTTTACTTGTATTTTGTGCTAAAATTCAAAGTATCTCATCTGTATTTTTGCATCTCGATTTATAGCTCATTAGACCAGGTCAATGTTTACTGTTGCTATGGCAACAAGAGACCGCTAACGTTAGCAGCTGTTAGCTAGCTTAGCTAAACCGTCTAACAAAATAACACACAATTCCGTATATTTAAACAAAATCAACCACAACTACCAACAGTCACAGCCCTTCAACTCTGGGCTAATATGTTGTCACAATATGCAGTTAATTAGGTCACATCACATTCAACGTAAAAACGTTTTCTACTTTGTTTCGGACATGTCTCAAAATGTAGTGTTACTTACCATGAATGCCTCCACTAGCTCGTCTCCCGGCGCAGCAGCGCCTGCTGAGGTGGTGACTCCGGCACCAAATAGGTCTGTCAATTTCGAGCATTTAGCAGCTTCCACCTCCAGAGACTTCAGCTTTTTAGGTCGCACTTTTTCAGCGCCACCCGGCCGTTTCTTACGCTTATCCATTCAGCTCAGCAGCAGCCCGTCTCGCGACTCCCGCGGCATGCCATGAGGTCCCGCCCACCCTGGTTTGTGTTGTGATTGACAGCATTGTCAGCCCATGATTGATGCTGGTAACACACTGCTAGCCCTCTGTAACCAATTGGACGTCCCAATTGGAGGAAATTTAGAGAAAAATTTAGAGAAAAAATGTGCGTGTGTGTGTGTGCGTGTGTGCGCGTGTGTGTGTGTGTGTGCGTGCGTGTGTGTGTGCGTGTGTGTGTGCGTGTGTGTGTGTGTGTGTGTGTGTGTGTGTGTGTGCGTGCGCGTGTGTGTGCGTGTGTGTGTGTGTGTGTGCGTGTGTGCGTGTGTTTAGACGGCCCTGGCGGCAGCAGGGATGACCACCATGCTGGAGAGTGAGGGTCAGTACACCCTGTTCGCCCCGACCAACGACGCCTTCGAGAAGATCCCCCCGGAGACCCTGAACCGCATCCTGGGAGACCCCATAGCTCTGAGAGGTGACTAGAACCCAGGGAGAAGGCCTGCCACCCGTCACAACACAGCAACAAACACACACACACACCCATAGGCGCTCCGTGACCTAGACCCTGTGCCCCGCCCCCCCCTGCAGACCTGCTCAACTACCACATCCTGAAGCACATGCAGTGCGCTGAGTCCATCGTGACGGGCATGCCCATGGAGACCCTGCAGGGCACCGTGCTGGAGGTGGGCTGCAACGGAGACGACATGACCCTCAACGGCAAGGCCATCATCACCAAGACCGACCAGCTGGGGACCAACGGGGTCATCCACTACATCAACGAACTGCTCATTCCCGACTCGGGTAATACTGACATGCAGCGGTAGTATAGTAGTAGTAGTACAAAGTTTGTAGTAGTAGTAGTAGTAGTAGTAGTAGTAGTAGTTGTAGTAGTAGTAGTAGTAGTAGTATACTAGTAGTAGTAGTAGTAGTAGTAGTAGTAGTAGTAGTAGTAGTAGTAGTAGTAGTATACTAGTAGTAGTATACTACTACTAGTAGTAGTAGTAGTAGTAGTAGTAGTAGTAGTAGTAGTAGTAGTAGTAGTATACTAGTAGTAGTATACTACTAGTAGTAGTAGTAGTAGTAGTAGTAGTAGTAGTAGTAGTAGTAGTAGTAGTAGTAGTTGTAGTAGTAGTATACTAGTAGTAGTATACTAGTAGTAGTAGTAGTAGTAGTAATAGTAGTGGTGGTGGTGGTGGTAGTAGTAGTAGTAGTAGTAGTAGTAGTAATAGTAGTAGTAGTAGTAGTAGTAGTAGTAGTAGTAGTAGTAATAGTAGTGGTGGTGGTGGTGGTAGTAGTAGTAGTATACTAGGAGTGGTAGCCATAGTGGATGGGGTCTGACTGGTTTGTCTCATCCTTCTCTCTAGCGAAGACCCTGATGGAGCTGATGGAGGACTCGTCTGTAACCAGGGCCAACAGGCTGTTTGTGGAAGCTGGTCTGGGTCCCCGTCTGTCAGGGTCAGAGGCCCTGACCGTGCTGGTCCCCCTGAACGACGCCTTCAAAGGTCCTGCCCCTCCCCTCTCTGTACACACACAAACTTGACTGAATGTTGACATTATACTGTATATTAACTTCTCTCTCTCCATTTATATATGCTGTGCTAACCTATGTACCCCTAACCCCCTGATGCTGTGTGATGCAGGGAGCCTGACGATGGACGGGGAGATGAGGAAGTTGATGAACAACCATGTGCTGAAGAACCAGCTGGACTCCAAGTCTCTCTACCACAGCCAGGAGCTGGAGACACTGGGGGGGCTCAAGCTCAGGGTCTTCGTCTACCGTAATGTACGTAGAAGTGCATCAGCACAAACTCTCCTTCGTCCTCACGATGTCGCGTCTCTGTGAATGCGGGCGACCCGTACGTGTGGATCGTCGTACATTTTGTTCGGTCTCTCTATTTCGCTCCCTCTCTCCCCTCTTTTAATTTCCCTCTTTCTCTCTCCCTTTGTCTCTCTTTCTCTTCTCTTTCTCTTTCCTCCCTCTCTCCCTCTTCTTTCCCATGCGTACACCGACCTCCTGAACGGTGCCCCCTCCGTCAGGGAGAAGTCTCTGGTGTTTCACTGCTGTCTGTAGTTATGTTTGCCCTTGATTCTCCATGCTGGTTGGAGATGACAACCAGTGTAGAAAGGAGGAATGGTGCCCTTTGTCTTTCTCAGGAGTATCACTGGCCGTGTTTAGACGTCTGCTCATTGTAAGCGACTTTGAGCTTCTCCTCGCAGACGTGCTTGTTTGCTCGGCTCTCTGGCTGGAATCTGGTGATCTGACTGATCGCCAGTCACATAGGAAGTCTTTCTACTGACGCCAGGAACCCATCGGGGGAGCTGAGTTTCCAGGCGTGGATGTGAGGCTACGCAGCCTCCTGACGGGGTCTTTTGAGGTGGTTGGATTGGTCATTATTTCGTCATTCGGGGATTTATTTTCTTTCTGAGGTAGCTAGAAAAATGAATGAGGGAATGATGGCCGACAGGAAGCGGGATGGTTAAAAGACTGTAAAAGACCGCGTTACCCACTCTGGTGGTCGCCATGGCGCTCGTCATTGGTGCTGGGCTACACTATATTACCCACGGCAACCGTGCTTTTTTTTTTTTTACAAGAATGGGACACATTTTAATTTGTGACATAAGGGTTACATTTCCCTGGAGGCACGATCAAGAAAATGTGTTCCTGCACTGTACACCATTACAGGCACTGAGTCATATTTAAGAAGTGGGTATGACTTTCTCAAACCATATTCACGTGCAACTGAAGCTTTGGTTCAAAGTGGGGGTTTTCTTCTGTATGATGCTAAAGAAGCCTTTTCTGTAGGCTCCGGGCCAACCTCATCAACATAACTTGACAAATCTGTGGGTCTTTCTGGCGGTCCTGTTTGAAACGTAACGTGTAATCCACAGCCACAACACCATGTGCCTGTGATTTCAGCCTCACCAGGAACAAAACCGCAAACCCCTGACGGTGTCGATGCCAAGTCTCTCCTTCTACGCTGGTTTATTTATTTGACATTAGCTTTATTCCATTCTTTCTTCTTTTTTTTTTCTTCCCTGCTTTGATTACGCAGCTTCTTCCGTGGAAATTAGCGTCATTATCTGCTAACGTTTAGCGTCTTAGCGGTGATTAGATAGGCGATTCATGTGCCAAGGCTCTGGGGACGGATCACAAAAAGCTTTCCTTTAAGACGGCGGTACCGACGGCTTTAATTTGGACTGTAAACCCCAACGCACATTTATTTCCATTTGACAGAAGCCGACAGTAGTTTAGCCTTCGAAATAGCACAGTGTCTTTTAAAATGATCCTACTAGTTGTGTAATGCCAGGCAAAGAGAAGGATTGCATCCTGATGTAACAATTTAACTGAATACTTCAGTTATCTATGGGAAAATATTTCAGATTTTCCCCATAGATAAACACTCAATGTTTCAAAGCTACCTTTTGCGTAGCTTCCTTTGTCTTATCTGCCGTTATCCTGGCTGTGGTTAGCGACTTCCATTATCTTGCTTGCGTCTCGATGCTACAATGCACTCCAGCTAGAGTTCACATTTAACACTCAGGCCTAAAGCAGAGGAACCCTGCAGAAGGTAGACATAACTGTTAAGGTGTGGGGAGAATCCTGGCCCTGGGATCTGTGGTTTATAGCAGTAGCCCCTAAGAAGAGAGGCTCCACATGGTTCACGGTACATGGTACACTCGGACTGCTCTCCTGGGCGGCAGAGAGATTCGTGTTACCACTCAATAATGAACTCTGCAGACCACAACATACTTCCTCTGTCCCAAGACTGCTAAAGCTTTCCAGGCGTGTGTGTCTAGTGTGTGTGTACATGTGTATGTGTGTCTAGTGTTTGTCTAGTGTGTGTCTGTGGGTGTGTGTGGGTTTGCACATGTGTGTCTGTGTGTGTGTGTGTGTGTGTGTGTGTGTGTGTGTGTGTGTGTGTGTGTGTGTGTGTGTGTGTGTGTGCGTGTGTGTGTGTGTTTTATTACGACAAGCAGTATCAAAATGGACGCCACTGTTCACCACAGCAGCAGCCCTGACCCCTGTATGGCCTCTCCCCCAGTGCTTTGTTTCTGAGACGAGGGGATCCTTAGCTCTCTTTCAGGAAGAGACGCAACACAGAGCATGGTGCAGACAAGAGGAGGCTGCCTTGCCAAAAACACACTTAGTGGTTTAAGTACCCAACGGAGCAGATGGTAGAAACTGTGGTTTCCAAATCAACCTACTGTGAAGCCTTTTTTTAAGATGCATTAATTAGGGAGCAGGTAGGGGGTTAGGAATCCCATTCAGTAGGATGTCCACGGTAAGGCTGCGGATGTTGGGGTTTGAACCCACACCCTTTTGGCTGGGAGTCAAACACCCGAGCCGGTGGGACTGTGGACTAGATTATCGTCTCTCCTATCCTGGAGCGTGGCTTGGGAAACCCTCTGGTGGAGATGGGAAGGTTCCAGTAGTGGGCAGACACGTGCTGCCCGGCCAGCCCGTTTCGTCATCTCTGTATTTGGGATGTTATATTTAGGGGGAGGATATTAAAGAACCTTACAAGGGAGGGAAAGAGTTAGCGTTGCCTCAACTCAAGACTCCTCGTTGCCAATCCAGCCGTTGCCTCTCGTTATGGTATGTGATGAATGTGGTATGATGTCGGGGGCGGCAGTCAGCTCAGTGGGTAGAGCGTGGTGGACAGAACAGCTCATCCACTAACCGTAGGGTCGGCGGTTCGATCCCCTTGATCCCCCCTCCTCCGCCAACTGTCCACGTGTCGAAACTCTCACAAAGGTACTGATTGTAAGTCGCTTTGGACGAAAGCGTCTGCTAAATGCCCCCCCTTATGTCAGAGTGATGTGTTGGGCACCGTACAAACATTGGTAACATAGACAAAAACGTTGCAGTGACCCAGTGGCGGCGCCAGATATTTTTTTCTGCAGTAGCTATGCGGTCGCTCGGCACTTTACCGAGGGTGCTATGAAATGAGGGTGATGGCGTATGAATATAAATAAATTATTTTCTTGGGGGTGCTATGGGGGTGCTATGGCTAATCCAGGGGGGGCCATGGCACCCCCAAGCCCCCCCCCTGGTGCCGCCCCTGCAATGACCTGTCAACTGAGCAGCCTCCCTGAGTGCCCCTGAGGCTGCCAGTGACCTTGGCGAGGGGCTATGACCTTGACACGCGTGTTCCCCGCCTCCCCGTGCAGAACCTGTGCATTGAGAACGCCTGCATCGCCGCCCACGACAAGAGGGGCCGCTACGCCACCATGCTGACCGTGGACAAGGTGCTCACGCCACCCATGGGGACCATCATGGACGTCCTGAAGGCCGACGACCGCTTCAGGTATGGAGCGGACCACCGAGTGAGGAGCCGCTCTTTGACGGCGTCGTTTTGAGGCCGCGCGTTCAGGTTTAGTTCAGGGAGGGAATGACAAGCGGGGTTGGAAGTGTCCTAACATAAGAGAAATGTCCTCGTGAAAGTGCCGAGTTGATGTTTTTTTCTGGTGTGAAGAATGGGACCACACACCCACACACGCAGACACACACGCACACAGACACACACACACACACACACACACACACAGACACACACACACACACTCACACACACACACACACACGCACACACACACACACACACACACGCACACAAACAAACACACACACACACACACACACACGCACACACACACACACACACACACACACACACACACACACACACACTCACACACACACACAGACACACACACACACACAGCCTTGGATTTTCTTTCCTTTTCCCTTCCCCTTTGTCTTCTCAGCGCGCCGCTGTCTTCGCCTGTGCAGTGATTCATACATCAGGAAACAAGTCTTTATGGTTGTCACGGCAACCAACATCATTGGCCACTAGAGTTTGCGAGAGTTCGAGTTGGTTAGAAGAACCGGGATGTGACTTAGTGAGCAAAAGTAGTGTGACTCCAAAGTCACATCCCACAATCATGGAGCGGCTTGGCCCTCTCTGGCCGCGACACGTCTCTTTGTGTTTGGTTGTTGACACAAATGACCTTTTGAGTTGACGACGCTCTATGTGTGGTCGTGGTTTTAACAGCAGTAAACGAACATGGAGGGAATCTAAACAATTTGTTTTGTATGCCCCATGCTAAGTTAATACCAATAACACTGCATTTTGGATCGTCATTATCTTCAAGAGCTCCACCAGCCATTCAAATCACACAGCGTAATAACGCTAAACCATGATGACCGTTTCGGCCTCTAATTGGGGCGTAAACTGAAAACATGCTTTGATATAAGACGTAATTAAAGTGTGCTGCAGGTCTACACTTTAAAGCTCCTCTAGTTCCCCAATAGAGAAAGTAGGATCTACACTGTTTACTTTCACCGTTGAACAGCAAATGAAGGCATGAAGCAAAATACACTTAGTCAGCCCCAGCCCACTGAAACATTACCATCACTACGGCTTAAAGATAAAAACGTTTTAACGTTTAAAATGGTGAAAGTCCGCTCTTGACCGTGTGTTAATAAAGCGGCTTGTAAAACTAGAGTTCATCTCTCTGCACTGTGCTTGCCATAACTCGCCACAATATGAATTCTGCACAGATGAATAATTTTTTGGGGCAGCCGCGGCCTACTGGTTAGGGCTTCGGACTTCGAACCCCCGACCAGTACAAACGGCTGAAGTGCCTGTGAGCAAGGCACCTAACCCCTCACTGCCTCGGGATTAGTGTGCTTCACCTCACTGTGTGCCTCACCATCACTGTGTGCTGAGTGTATTTCCACTAATTCATGATTGGGTTAAATGCAGAGACCAAATTTCCCTCACGGGATCTAAAGAGTAATTCTTAATTCTTCTTCTCTTTTTTTTACTATTAGGGTATGACTAATCATCAACCTGTCCTAAATGTTGTAGTTTTTTTTCATTCTGAGCTCACTCTTCTCCTCTGTCATGGGACTTTCCATGCAACTGGAGAGCGTGAATTTCCTTCGGGAGCGATGAAGCATCGTTCTCTGTTCTCTAAGGTGAAGCTCTCCTCTGTCTCTCTCTCTCTCTCTCTCTGTCTCTCTCTCTCTCCAGTCTGCTGACCGGGGCGCTCCAGACCGCCGGCATGACGGAGCAGATGAACCACGAGGACCTGCTGACCGTCTTCGCTCCGACCAACGACGCTTTCAACGCCATGCCTCGGCCCGAGCTCAACAGACTCCTGCGTAAGACCAGAGCACGCGGCATCGCCACGCAGGGCGAATGCCCGGGCGCTAGTTGACTGTGACTTTTTGATTGAAAAAATGAGGAGAATCTCTCGAGGGCTTGAAAGGGTGCCTCGCGCACGAAGGCAGACGGCCCAATGACTCATCGCCACAAGCGACCTGCCACTAACTACTGGAACAATGACATCACAGGCAGATGTTGGACGGGTCCGATCGGCGTGGGGGTGGGGGGGGGGGGGGGGGGGGAAGTCTGGTGCTCCAGGAGTTGGGGTCGCGTTAGAATATTCGGACCAAGGGAAGTTTGGGAAGCCAAGTGGTCCAAGTTGTTCCAGACCCACCGCGGTCTCTCTGTCCTGACCGAACCTCTGCCGGCCGGAAAAAGGGCGGTGGGAGACAGTGGACGGGCTTTGTCCGGAGCACCACCCGGGAGGTGGAGGTTCTACGGGGGTGGCGGGATGGGCCGGCCCCGGGGGGCTGCGAGTGGTTTCTCCATTACTTCATGGGGGGAATAGACCGGGAGGACAGAGAATAGCTGCACAATAATGCCTTTTGTTGTTTATACCGGGAGCCGGCGCAGAAATTAGCTGATGGTTTACAGCAGCTGTCTCCCCCCCGTGCACATCAGTCTGTCTTCCTCAGCCGGGGCGGAACAGCTGGGCAGCTGGAGAAGGCCAGCGAGGCTGTTGTTGTATCTGGAGGAACGATTGTACAATCTGAGCCTAATAAAGGCATCGCAGAGCGGGACCGGAGTCTGTTTAGAGAGCAGCGACCCGTCGCTATGTACAATACAGCCCGGAGGAGAGACGGGCCGAGCATAGAGTAAATATGTTGTCAAGAAGCACTCAAGAAGTGTTTTTTGTATTACATGATAACAGCCTTTTTTTTTTGTACGTGTATTTCTATCTGTCTGTCTGTCTGTGTCCATCTGCCTGCCTGTCTGTCTGCCTCCTGTCCGTCTGTCAATCTGCCCATCTGTCTGCATCCCTGCCTTTCTGTCTGGCTGTCTGTCTGTTTGTCTGTCCGTCTGCCTGCCTGTCTGTCTGTCAATCTGCCCATCTGTCTGCATCCCTGCCTTTCTGTCTGTCTGTCTGTCTGCCTGCCTGCCTGCCTGCCTGCCTGCCTGCCTGCCTGCCTGTCTGTCTGTCTGCTCCAGGTAACAGCCAAGAGCTGAGCAGGTTGCTGAGGTACCACATGGGGGACGGCGTTCTGGTGAGTGGGGGAGTGACGTCCAGTGTCCGAATGCAGCCGCTGCTGGGAGACAAGCTGGAGCTGGGCGTGGTAAGGACCCCTCCCCCCCCCACCCCCACCCCCCACCGCCATCCCCCACGTGTAGCCTGACACTGTGTACATCAGCGCCTAAGTGGCCTCACTTCAGGGTGACGTTGGAGTCGCACAGGTCGAAGCACGGCTGTGTATCTCGAAAGCTCGAGTGTGTGTGTGTGTGTGTGTGTGTGTGTACTCAAGCCCCGACCGCTCTGTTTTTTTTTTCCAGCGCAACTACACGGTGTATGTAAACAGAGTGCCGGTGGTGGAGGCTGACCTGATGGCCACCAATGGCGTCGTCCACGCCGTCAACTCCATCATCAAACCCCTCCGTGAGTGCACACAAACACGCGGCGACGTGGCTGTCGGCGCGTCGTCACGCCAGGACATCACCGGCGTCGTCATCCCTTGTGTTGATCCCCCCCGCATCGCATCACAGGTGGACTAGGCTGTACTAGACTAGGCTGGACTAGGCTGGACTAGAATGGGCTAGGCTGGGTCCCTTACAGGGCTCTGAGGGAGAGCTCTCTGCGTTGTTGCTCCCGCTGTGAAGAGGCTATGTGTTGGGCAGACCTGTTACACCGGGGCGGTTCCCAGTGACACACGGAAAGAGAGAGAGATGTTCACCCCGCTGTTGACGGTACATGTGTTGACCCTTGTTTTTGCAGCCCCCAAGGTGGACAGAGAAGAGGCCGACGGGCCGGCCTCGGTCCGCTCCCGGTCCCCGGCTTCGTCGCGGGTGCGAAAGGCTCCCGTACGTATAGCTCATCATGAAGCAGCATTAGCTTTTAGCTTTCCTGTTTCACTTTCATTTCATCTGTGGACATGTGATTCGTTTGTATTGATAGCTGCTCTCCCTCCAACTCTGTCCTTCTCCTTGGTTTCCCCTGCCTCTATGGGGCCCGTTAATGATTGTGTATTTAGGTCATTGTGTTTATTGTGGGCTTTAAAGCACTTTGTAAAAGCACTTTGTTTTAGGCTTTCCACGGTCAAAGTTTAGATAGAGCTGTACGTTATTCCTCCGAAAAAGCTCAATTCAGCCGTTGAAATCACGTGTGTTATCGTTGCTATCGTATGAAAGGAATAAGCAGCATACATTGAGAGGCTGCTGGTGATTTTGTTGGGGGACAAATCCAAAGACTGTTTTAATTCCCTCCCACAGTTGGACACCAGAAGCTTCAGGAATGGTGAGTCAGCATCTGTTTGACACGTCAGCGAATTAACAACATATGAGATCGCGAGGTGCCAGAATTCAGTGCACACACATGTGTAAATATTGAAATAAGATTTATGGAGATAAGCCATACATTGTAATGGTGGACTATGAAAACTTCTGACTTCCTAAGACCAGCAACGACAATATAGCCAGATACTGTTGATACTACAAACGCATATCATGCCTCTTTTTTAATATATATATATATTGTGTAGTTCTTATGCATACTATTCTTATGTTACATTATTTCAAATGTCTTTATTTATTTTTACTGCACTGTATTTCTGCTGGGTCACACGCATTTCGTGTCTGGGATTAATAAAGAACATTTTATGTTACCATATAAAGGCCAAACACTTTCGACGGTCAGTTCTGCCGGTCTCCTGGTGAGTAGCGGTTCGTTTATATGTCGTTTCAGAGGACCTCTTCCAGAAAGTGATCAAGAGCCGCTCCAGCAGAACGGTTAAGCGCAATCAGTAAAGTCTGAACCAAGAGAAACAGCGCCCCGTCCCGCCGAGCAGCGGAACTGCACCCCCAACCACCAGCGCCACTGTCATCCTTACAAGCAAATACAGGTCGAGAACAGTCTGGACGTAGACATCTTCTATAACCCTGCACGTTGCTAAGTTATGGAATAAGGGCTAATTTTGTAAAATAAAAAAGTGCCAAATGACGCCAAATATACTTTTTTAATTGTGTTAGTTATCCAAACCAAGGAAAACTAGCGATGACCAAAATGCGTTTTGAATATCTTTAGTGTGACTTTTGGAAGTATTTTTTTAAAAAGCATTGTATACCTGTCCTTTGTTTCGATAGGCTAATCATTTAGCATGTTAACATGGTTTACTTTACCACCCAAAAGTGGAAAAAGGAGAAGAAAGAAATTTTAGCAATTTATTTGATACATCTGATGATTTCACTCTGTGATTATTCCATGCACACGTCCTGTTCATCTGTAAAGTATTGTCGCTAAAATATCTGTGTCTGTGTGTACTCGTATGCACAAAACATCAATATGCAATTCTGAATAAAAACGGCCATTTTTGTAGTCCCAGAGTTCACCGTGGATTCATTTGATCCAAAATTACAGAAGTGAATGTCAAACATAGAGCCCCCAAAACACCCAACACCTTTGAAAAAAACAAAACCATCAATCTCTTTCTCCAGCTGTGTGTCCGAGCGAGCGCCTACATATCTGTTTGTAATAACCGTGAAGTGCTGGGATATATGACATGTTAATGGTGTTCATTTGATGTCCACTTCACGCACGTCCAAGAGCAATATTACTGCGGCTGGCAGGCGGAGCCCCGAGTGGGTTTCCTGTAACGTGTGAGGTGTCATCTCAGAGACGGTTCTCCGTGTGACGTGTTTGGCTTGGAGCGCAAGGACGGCCTGCTGGGCTGGCCGCTTCAAATGAACTGTACTGTGTGTGTGTGTGTGTGTGTGTGGGGGGGGGGGGGGGTCTCTCTTTCATGTGCCTGTTTGGTGTGTGTGTGTGTGTGTGTGTGTGTGTGTGTGTGTGTGTGTGTGTGTGTGTGTGTGTGTGCGTGCGCGCGCGCGCGAGTTAGTGAGAGAGAGCATCCCCTTCATAAAGCAGCCAGTATAGCGTGTGTGTGTTTTTATTCTCTCTCTCTCTCTCTCTCTCTCTCTCTCTCTCTCTCTCTCTCTCTCTCTCTCTCTCTCTCTCTCTCTCTCTCTCTCTCTCTCTCTCTCTCTCTCTATCTATCTCTTTCATGTGGCTGCCTGTTTGCCTGCCTGTTCGCGCGCGTGTGTTCGAGTGAGTGAGATGCATTCATAAGACTGCCTGTATAGCGTCTGTGTGTGTGTGTGTGTGTGTGTGTGTGTGTGTGTGTGTGTGTGTGTGTGTGTGTGTGTGTGTGCGTGCGTGCGTGCGTGCGTGCGTGCGTGCGTGTGTGTGTGTTGTCCTTGTAGCCTACTTAATTATTTGTAAGTTAATTAGGCTCATATGAATTATTTATTAATGAAGACTTAACACCCATTTGCGTTCCCAGGCGCTCCCTGTACAGCCACACATGGTCTAATTTCAGCCCCGGAACAGAACCCATACTACTACCATATGCTATTATATGAACCACATGTGAACCACCGGTAGTGCGGTGACACACCATAAAAGCCCTCCTACACGTCACTCACCGTGCAAGTTTGTATTTATTTCCATGGGTGACGCGACCCGGCTCCGACTTCGACTTCGGCAGCAGAGTATGAGCACCGATCTGTCCAGACTTCTGTCTTTTCTGAAGGGAAGAAGTATGGACCATGACGTAATTGTCCAGCTCAGATACGAAGGTTTGCAATTTCATCTCGGCTTGGATTTTCCACCGGGAGAACAATGAGTGAACTTAAAACTGGAATCTTTTTAATAGAGAAAAAACTGCTGAAGAGCTAGATCACTCACTCTCATTTTGAAACTCATCCTGATAATAAGAAACAATATATAGTTTGACGGAACAATAAGGTGTAGACTTCATAAACAGCCACATCAACAAAAAAAAACATTATTCTTTAAAATACTTACACAGCTGAGGCAGGACAGAAATCTATCTTTTACTGCCAAGAGATAATACTTGCGTCTGACGGACAGCCGTGCAGATCTATTACACTCGATGCTGCAGATGTTCGTGTTCCAGGAAACAGAAGCCGTTTTTCAAACCTGCGGTGACCCATGTAACATCTGCCGGCTGAAAGGTCCATTAGTGCGTCAGGCCGCAGCACTGGCGTGGCCTACTTTGAAGTCAGCGGTTCTCGGAGAATATAACAGGTTTAAAAAGCCAGGTTAGGCTTTCTAAATACGTTTTTTTGTATGGCTGTGTTTTTAAGACACAGCCATAACCTCCTCGTGTGAGCAAGGACACTCGACACTTTGTGGAGTATGAAGTAGGTCTAAAGCATGCATGCTTCGCAAAAAAGGTTCGTCAGACTCATTCTCCGAATCAATACCAGCAGTTATTAGTTATTATGATTATGGCCAGTTTTCTTTATTTTAACATTTACCAGAAACAAGTGTATCCAGTGAAACCAGTAAGGGTAAATTACGGTTGCAATGCATGGAAATAGGGATCATCCTAACAATGTACAGCTGGCCTATGGGTTGTCCAAACCTGCAGAGGTGCGGGTTTATAGCGCTCTCTGTTGGACACAGTGCAATACTTTTTCAAACTGCTAAATTTACAGGAGACATCATACCAAATATCCAAACCTTTTTCTCAATGTATTAAAAACACATAGCACATTTTATATGAACCATTGACCATTCATAATCAACATAATACATACCATATTATTAGAGTTAGGGTAAAACAGGGTGCTTTTTTATTTTTGCTTCAGTTGCTCTATGGAGCAGGATCGTTGTTGTTGTCATTGTGATTTCAGTAAACCTCGCATGACTGAGAATTTCCTCAATGGGGGATCAATAAAGTCTTATCTATCCATCTATTTAAACGTCTCTCATTTCTATTCATTTGAGTAGTTAGATTAAAAAAAGCAGGTAAAACAAGTAACTTAAAGGTAGTTAAGTAACGGTTACGAACAAGTAACGGTTTCCATTCCCATGCTGTAGGGGGCGCTGCAACACTAGGCCGAGTTTGCGTCGTTTTCCTGTGTCACACTAATTACTGTCCCCGGTGTGTGTGTGTGTGTGTGTGCAGTGCACATGGACAACTTATGAGACCAGAGCCATGGAGTCGTGCTTAAAAAATAAAATCGGCGAGGTACTATTGCCAGGGGACGTGTTCACCTTTGTTAAAACGGAGACGATATCGTTGACCGACACTGTGAAAGATGAGAAGATAATCTGTGGACCCGGACTGCGGCGGAACGGAGACGACGTGGTCGTGTGCAAGAGTGGAGTACTGCGGCACAAACAGCCTCACCTGTACTGGGTGGATTCCCAGCAGAGACGGGTAAACTGCCCCTTAATCTATTGATTATATAAGGTATTTAGATGCATAGATCACCTTCTGCGAATTAACCTCTGGCCTTTGTTTGAAAAAAAAGTTATTGAGTCAGGTCTTTGAGGCGTGAGTTTTCTTGCTCAAGAGATTTGAACATTGGGGTTTCAAACTCATTCGTTATGCGGGGAGTCTTCCACCCTAACCAATGTAACCCCCCGACTATCTCCCCCTCCATAAGGCCCTGCAAGAGCGAAACGGGCTGATTTTATTGTGGAGATCCAGCGTTGAGCAGACACAACATAGTGCCGGCTCTGTTGGTCCTAACTAAAGGAAATCAATCGTTCTCTTCGGCAGTATGTTCCAGTCAAAGGAGAGAGTGTGATCGGCATCATAACAGCCAAGTCGGGGGATGTCTTCAAGGTGGACGTCGGGGGGAGCGAGCAAGCCTCCCTCTCCTACCTGGCGTTCGAGGGCGCCACCAAGAGGAACAGGCCGAATGTGCAGGTTGGTGTGACGAATAATAGTAATGGTAATGTGGAAAAACAACACACATCTGGTTCTTCGTTTACAGGGCCCGTAGCACATCGACTTAGATTAGCTGTTAATGAGAGCCATAAGTAATGTTAAATTATTCATTAAAAAAAGTAAAGCAAGAAGAAAGTAAAGCACTTGTACTGAAACAAACCATTTGTGTGTGTGTGTGTGTCTATGTGTGTGTGTGTGTGTGCGTGCTCTCACAAGGTGGGGGACCTGGTCTACGCTCAGTTCCTCATAGCCAACAAGGACATGGAGCCAGAGCTGGTGTGCATGGACAGCTCGGGACGGGCTAACGGCCTGGGCGTGTTTGGGGCCGGGGGCCTCCTCTTCAAGGTGTCCCTGGGACTAGTGCGCAGGTACGACCCCCCCGCCCCCCCAGACAGCAGCCCCCTGCGCTACGTCTGCCTCTTTAAACTGTTGTTGTGCTCCAGTGTATTTTCCATGCGAACATAGAAACTTCAATCTAAATGGTCATTTTTTCCGACCACATCGTAGAGGAAGTAGTTGAAGCTTTCCCCACACACCTCCCCTCTACGCCACCGCCTGCGATGAGTCAACATTGCCACGCTGATGCTTGCCTCTCCACTCTGGGCCACGTATCCTCCAAATCACAGTGGTCGTCAGCCTAAGCAAACACCTCTTTTAAAGGGCCCCTAATTTGCCACACCAGGTGGGATGTCGATAAGCCATTACAAGGCAGTTCAAAGTCTACCCGTTTGTGACGTCACAAATCCACACAGATCATATGATGGCTAGATCTGCCTAAAAGTTCATGCAGTTCAGGTGCATCTTATCTATTCATTGTACATCTGTATGGATGGATGCACATGGAACATGTGATGTCACAATAGGGTAGATGTCGATATGGCTTATTGCCCTTTTAAAGTCACTATAAAAGCTTGGTGACACTACTGTCCTCAGATCGCCGTATTGGTCCACGCTACACTTTCTGTCCTGCGACAGAATCTCTTAAATTGTGGTGGTTTTCCCGCTACATGACATGACAGGGGATCGCACACTGGTTACAAGCTCTTTCTCCAGGAGGAATCAGTTCCCCAAACTGCCTTTTGTCACTAGAGACACACGCGAGAAGTGACATGGGGGGAATGACGCGGCATGTACACTGGACAGGATTTCTTTTCCTCCAAAATGGATGCCATCGATATCAGCCATGTCACTACTGTACTCGCTGAATCGACTGCGTGAGGGATGCACGCTCGTCTTAAATCTAGTGCGTGCTTTTGTCTACGCACGATGTTGAGCAATATGTCACCAACGGATGTATATCATTAAACTTTTACAATCTAAATGTAAATAACACTAAAATGCAAAGTAAATAACACTCTTTTCAGAAGGAAGTTGTAATGTATAAAAAACCAGGATCATGTTGACAGGGTGTCAACATACAATAGTATTGGAAAAGTTTACACATGGCGGCAGATTGGCTTCTGCTATCTGGCCTTTTGTTGGTGACGTCCAAAAAGGGCCAATGAGTGCGCTGAACCCCTGCAGTGTGAACATGGCTTAAGGCGTCAACCATGACGTGGTTTGTCGAGTTCCGCACTTCTGTTCCACACCAAAGCTTCCACACCTTGTGCCTGTTTGCTCACTTTCCTCCACCTGACCTCCTCTCCCTTAATATCTGCGTCTCTCTCCCTTCACCTTTCTCCCACTCTCTCGCTCTCTTCATCTCTACTAAATCCTTCTGTCTCTCTCTCTTCCCCCCCCCCCCCCCCCAGACTGCTGGCCCCCCAGAATGAGATAGTGAAGGACCTGGAGAAGCTGTACCCATGTGAACTGGTGCTGGGGCTGAACGGCCGGCTGTGGGTGCGGGCGGCCACGGTCCAGAAGACGCTGATCGTGGCCAACCTCCTGGAGAGCAGCGAGAACATGACCACCCAGCAGAGACGCACCCTGTTCAAACGGGTGGCCGACGGAAACCTCTAGGTGGAACACCCCCCCCCCCCCCCCCCCCGTCTACTCTGTTGGTTTGGTCTTGGGGACACACACCCACACCAGTCGACCGATGGAAAGAGTGAGAGGGGAAGGATGGGCAGATCATAGAGAGGGAGACCGACAAAGAGCCGATATGAGGGGGACAGTGAGGATGACAGACACAACGTGGGAAATGCAGGCACAGAGGAAAAGATGGTGAGATGAGAGAGAGGGTGAAATGAGAGAGAGGGTGAGATGAAACAAAGGCAAACGAGAGGAGAGTATGGAATGGAGCCCTTGTCGTCAATTTTGATTGAATTTGAGTTGTTTTTTGAAAATGGATTTTAAACTATAATTCCGCTGTACATATTGCTTTTTCTACTTTTGAATAAATCACAACGTTATTTATGTATCTCATATTTCAAATTTGAGAAATGTACAATAAAAAGGTGTGTATAAAGATAGCATCTGTTAAATTGAAGGAGTTCAATAAATGGTTGATAAGTAAACAGCTTTACATGGAACATAATATAAAAGACAACCTTTATTTTTTGCATTCGGTGTTCTGTTGATACACGTCATGCTTATTTTCTTAAGGTTAAATGAGGTCATAACGACGTCCACAAGGTGGTAGCATTTTCCCATTTGACTAGCTTTTTTTGGCTGCGCGTTTTGCAATTGGCAATTCAACGTGCACTTTGAAAATGCATTGCCACTTTGCAGTTTGAATTGACAATGGAAAAACGCATTTCCATTTGAATAAAGATGCCAAACAACGTCTATCAGTTAGAGATAACATTCAAACACACGTATTCAATCCAAAAGGCCAAAAAATTAAACTTGGCGGTGGATTGGGCCAAACAAAAATGTTGCATTACATGACATTGTATAATATCAAAATTTACAGGTTTACCCAGCTCCCCTCATTTATGATTTCATAATAGTAAAACAAATTACCCTGCAATCTGCTCAACAAATGCAGTTTGAGTGTCCTATATTAATAATATGAGCAGATTGTAGGGTAATTTGTTGGCCCTCCATTTCCTGCCCTAGATGTCTGTAATCCCTAGAGGTGGTACACTTACGATACACACAACACACGCAAACACGTGAAAGCACTCAATTAATTTTATATGCAAAACGAGCAGCTTTCATCAGTGCTAAAATGAACAAGAGTGATGTCTGAGTGCTGGATGAATGGATGTTAACCGTGACTTCTAAAGAAGTGTGAGTTCTGTATCTGTTGGATAATGGATTCCCTACATTCTCCACGTTGGTAGCCTTCTACTTTCGCTTCCGTAACTGGATGTACCAGATATAATCACAGAAACCGTCCAAATGAAGAAGTCATCTGTGAAGCCTGTGAATAAGACACCACCTCTAGGGCAGCATTCCTACATGTGTGAACCTCGAGTCAAACCCTTCGTGTACCGTAGTCGTCTACGCACGTACAGTGTGTCACACACGTCACCAACCAACACTAAAACGCCAGGGATGGTAAACAATACTCTTATCAAAAGTAAGTTGTAATCTATTCAAATACAATTTTAAAAAAAACATGAACGCCTGACTTGTGTGTAATGTGTATAAAGCAAGTTTGCACGCCATGAAAACAAATAGACTAAGGATTATAATATCATAACTACATTTATTCCGAGGAAGGAGGCTAGAGGAAGGAGAACGTGGATGAGGACCGCAAAGGCCCGCTTTAGCTCTCCTAGTCGTAGAAACGGTGACCATGGGCAGTGGGCAAACCACTGAATTGGCTTCGAAGATTGGGAACCACAGCTTTAGGGGTCATTTAGTAGGTCGGTCAATCAGGGCTCGACCACCTGCAATGTGCAATGACGATTAGCTTTGAGTATTAGTTCAACTTTTATCTGAATTACAGGACGATGGCATTTCCTTCCCTCCTTTTTTATAGTTTATACTATAATAAAAGGATGAAAGTTTGAGTACACGTTGTAATTACAGTTTACTACACTACAATATTATGCAATTCTGAATTGAATAAACGTTAAAAGGTCTATTTAGCTTTTGCTTGATTGCGTGTGTGTGTGTGTGTGTGTGTGTGTGTACAGCTGATCCTAATCATAAAGGATAATATAATCAAATTGTGATGGCTTTTGGGAGAACATAATAGTCCAGCCTGAAGACGGCTGGTAGTCCTCACTGTCCAATAAAGCTATTTTTTCGAGCTGCGTGCACCAGGGTTATGTTGACGCAGGCACTCCTCTGTGTGACCGGAGGAAATAGTTGTGCATGTTGCGTTGTGCTGTGTCCTCGAATTAGAGAAGAGGAGTTGGGGATGTCAAGACCTAACAATCCTATGACTTACCACCTGGACTTATTTGACTTGCACACCCATGAGAGCTGCCCGGAGGTCATCATTAAAAAACATAACCTGTGTGACTATCATCACACAACAACATGCCACATGGTTGGGAGGTCATTCAATCATAGGTCGGTAAATTTGGATCTTGGTACAAATTTGGGTTTGGACCTGCGGACCTGTGACGTGAATCTTGGCTGTGTCTGTGTGTGTGTGACATGCTCTCCTTGCTCTCAAGAAACAAACACACACACACACACATACACACACACACACTCCCCCCTCCATGCCATTTTGAAGCAGCAGCATAAGTTTCGTTTTCCTATATTTAATTTTGTCGTTCATTTCCTGAAACAGAGAAAAGCTCATTCGTGCTGCTGCTAAACAGGCGATGGGTGACCCGTGCTGAATGTAAGAACAGAATAGCCGAGGCGTTTTCTACTCTGCATTGGGCCAACACCAGTGATATGTGTTTATGTTCCCCCAGGGATGCGGACGGTGGACCATTGCACCGTGGGTAGGCAGCAGCCGGCCGGCCAAGCCAAACAGACAATCTGCTGAGGTTTGTTCTGAGGCAAAAGGCTGCAATCCAACATGCAACAGCGGCTCAAAGAGTTACCCAACGATTACCCAGCGCAGAGAAAACCCCAGACATGCAAACATAGCAATGGAATGTAAAGGGATCCTGGTCCAACATGGGAATGTCGCCTGTAAAGTGGAATATTTGCATAAAATGGCACATAAAACTAGCTGTTGGCGTGGCTGCAGTTTTCCTCAGGGTCGTTTTTGTTTCAACCAACTCTCCGTGGTTGTTCCGTGCACATATGGACACCCCTCTCCCCCCTTTCTTTCTCCCTCTCTCCATATTTGTTAAGTTTTCTTCCCTCTTCCTGACAGAAGGTTCTTCCTCCCATTGGGTCATGTAGCAGATGACACACAAACAGATGTGATGAGGTACGGCTGCCCACATCTGCAGATTAATCTCCGGCCTTGTCGGTTCTCTGCACTTTTGCAGTTTTATTATGCGAGGCATCTCTGCAAAGGGTACACGATGTGAATCAATGCTTCCAAAGGATGTAGTTACATAGCTATATATATTTCATATATATTTACAGTATATACATTTTGTATGGATATCTATATTTTTCTATATAACAAGGTCATCACTTTTCAACTTCTTTCCCTCTGATTAAATCAAGCATATGAATCAATATTGCCACTGGGAGGGTCTCAGATTTAGATGAGCAAATCGTCCGGTGTAAGGACGATTCCTCCATCTGGAATCAGGTGCATCTGG
Organism: Urophycis tenuis; assembly: GCA_036785325.1. Classification (NCBI taxonomy): domain Eukaryota; kingdom Metazoa; phylum Chordata; class Actinopteri; order Gadiformes; family Phycidae; genus Urophycis; species Urophycis tenuis. The sequence continues at coordinate 4,607,661 of JAXIVH010000031.1, forward strand.
AACCAGGAGCGCCAGCATTGATGCGTTTGCCAGTGCTGTTTTATTGTCGCTGAAAGCCCTGGTGATGTCCCCTGACCAGTGGATGCTGGGCTTGACGGCTTTACCTTTTAGGACGGCTTTACCCCTGGCTACACAGGGGGACAAAGTGGTGGCAAAAGGCTACATCCCCCCAAAAACCCCTGGAGAGCCTTTGCACGTCTGGGGCCTGGGCCAGTCAACCACAGCAGCCACCTTTGACGGAAAGGGCAGAGCACTTCCTCGGTGATGTGGTAAGTAGGGATGTCCTCTGGCCCCACGAGCACCTGATGGTAACCCCGGTAACCCTGGACCAAATCTGGACCAAAATGACCCTACCAGCCTGCAGGGGCCAAGAAATCCTGTGGACACAGGCAGGGACATCCCGGGCGGGTGGGTGGGGTGGGGGTGGGGGGGGGGGGGGGGGGGGGTGGTCCGTTACTGCTGGGCGACAGTTGGTCACCCAGTTTTTTTTACCAAGAAAGGTATATTCACTCTACACTTTCCCAACAACCTGATAACAAGCCTAGCCTAGCAGCTAGCGCTACTGAAGCTAAAATAATTACAGCCCACACTGGATGATAAAACTGAAAAGATTGTTAGCATTACTGTTTACATGATATTAAATAGCCAACCTATCTACAAATAGCCTACGTTGCTACGGAAAAGGAAATGATTTTCGTCTGATAATTACCATCCAATTTTGACCCAATATTACTCAATATTTAATGATTATAAAATGCAAATGAATATATAACATTTAAAATGTATATCTCTAATAACATTTCTTTGTGTTTGTGAAATAAACATTTCTTTGTGTGTGTGTGTGGGGGGGGGGGTCCGTAACTGCATTCAGGGGGGCCCAGAATTCCTAGGGACGTCCCCTGGACACAGGCCATAAAGTTTGCTCCCAAAGCTCTGGCCTTAGTGGACATGTCAAGGTCACCGATGTGTTTGTGTCAATAAACACAACTCTATGTAAATAAACACAACTTGGATGGCAACAGAAAGCTGTGGCTGCTTTGATACGCGTCAACCCAAAAACACACAAAATCAAAAACAAACTACTTGGGACTTTCTTACAGTTTCCAGTTCTGAAACCAAATGTTTATAGAATTATTTTATAGTAATATATATATATATATAAGAGTAATATAGCCCTGTATGTGTTCATCGGATCACCACAGATCAGTAAATACAGTATTTGTGTATTCGTGTATTCAGTATTCGTGTCGTTGTTGTTACTATTGGTATTGGTGTCGTTGTTGTTGCTATTGGTGTCGTTGTTGTTGCTATTGGTATTGGTGTCGCTGTTGTTCTTATTGGTATTGGTGTCGTTGTTGTTGCACAATAGGAATGCAAGAGGCCACTCAAGCTTTGAACAAGTAGGTTTCGGCCTCTCAGGTGTAGACAATAGCCTTGATTGGTGGGCGGCGCTATGACTGCACGACTAGCATCTGTACAGATAAATTGCTATAGTAGTTGTTAGCGTCAGCTTTATCGTCGACCGGCAAACTGTCGCGTATTGGGTCGTGGACGGACGGCATGGGGTTGATGTCCTAACTGTGATAGGCGTTACACACATGGCTACAAGACAGAAGGGTTAGGGTTACAGAAGGAGAGAGGGCTTCCTCCAGGGCCTCCCACAGGGAGACTCCCTTAGCCTTTGTTTGACGAGTTCACCTGAATGCTGCAGAACATCCATCCTCTGGAAAAAAAAAAAAAAAAAAATCCTCATGCTCTTATTTGTTGTACGTCTTGGCACTTTAAAATTGCTCTTTGTAACTTGGCACTTAGCCAGTATACTAACCTGGCAATTGAAATGCTTGAAACTTGTTCTGTTGACTTGGCTTACTGTATTAGCAGCAATTAAAAGTTTCACCTTCTCATGACAAATGTACTCTTTGTAAGTCGCTTTGGATAAAGGCTTCTAAGGCAACGTAAAGTGGGGGTTGGTATGAGGTCAGAGGAGACGATTATGGCTCATCCAACAAGGCTCGGAATAGGCATAGGCAACCACAGAGTCGATGGAAACCGTCATGAGCATAAAACTCACAATGTCCACCACACAAGTCATCCGACGTCAATATCACAGCGCACGTGCTTCACGTTGTTGACAAATTATGCTTTTAAAAAGTGGGAGAAAATCGTGGACTCCCAAAAATGGTTGGGACGTGTTCCCAGCACACACCACTCATATACAGTATGAGACTTATGATAGGTGGGGTTGGTAGACTGTGAAAGGAGAGTGTGATTATTGTGAAAATTCTTTAGTTATTATCATCATTATTGACAGTCAGTCGACCAGTAGGAGTGATAAGAAGGATGACAGTTTGGAAGGCCAGGGACACGGAAGTGAGAGAGGTAAAGAGGATCATGAAGCACAGTCAAGATAAACAAAGTGAGCGAGAGTGATAGAGAGAGATAACAGATGAACGCGTGGGAGACGCGGTGCGAGAGACAGAGAAGGGAGAGCCGGGAGGAGGAGGAGGGCGAGGGGGGGGGGGGGGGGGGGGGGGGGGGGGGAGAGAGAGGCGGGAGCCTTTCCTGGAAATTACATGGACGGCTATGGACAGTAGGGTGCGTTCGGTCATTAGAAAGACAAAAGATGGTACGCGCAGATAGGCGATGTTTAGTCTGCTCAGTTCCTCAAACACAGCGAAGCTGCGCGTACACTGTGGGTGATTCCTGTGGCTGCACAGACACATGCGGAGGGGCAGGCCACACACAAGAACAGTACAGCTCATGGGTTTTCCATTCTGTATTCGGCCACTACCAGTAATATGTGTTTATGTTCCCCGAGGGACGCGGACAGTTATCCAGCACAGAGAAAAACCTCAGACATGCAAAAAAATAATGACGGAATGCAACAGGTTCTGTGGAGCAATATAAATGCAAGCCTATCACGTGGAATATTTCCATAAGATATTTGTATAACCGCTAGTTAGCATCGCTGCAGTTGACTTAACATGGGGCTGCTTTTCCTCTCCGACCTTCGCTTTTATTTTATGGCTACAGTATTTGAAATAATGCTGCTGAAAGAAACAACAGGGGGTGGGGGGGGGGGGGGGAAAGGAAATAGTGTAGCCTACTTGGTTTTACCTAAAAAAAAGTCCTGTGATATTATGAAGTCCGTACATGTTTCAGTCTGCTAACCTCTGCCGACTCAAATGCAAAGGCACGTAAGTTTTCCTGAGGGTGCTTTTTTTTTCTCAAACAACTCTCCGGCATCGTGCCCCACATGTACGAATGCTAGGGTTCCCCTCTCCCCCCATTTGCCTCCCTCTCTCCCCCTTCTTTCGCCTCCCTCTCCCCCCCCTTTCGGCTCCCTCTCTCCGCCTCCCTCCTCCCCCCCCTTTCAGTTCCCTCTCCTCCCCTTTCGGCTCCCCCCCCTACGGCTCCCCCTCTCCCCCTTTCGGCTCCCTCTCTCTCCCCCTTTTGCCTCCCTCTCTCCACCTCCTTTCGCCTCCCTCCCCCCCCCCCCCTCTTCGGCTCCCTCTCCGTGTTTGTTAGTTTTCTTCCTTCTCCCCCGACCGAGGGCTCTTCCCCCTGTTGGGTTGTGTACCAGAGGACACACATACTAAAGCGCAAACAGATGTGTCGGCAGGACGGCGGCCCACATCTGCAGATGAATCTCTGGCCTCGTCGGTTCTCTCTGCACTCCGTTTTATTATGCGAGGCGTCTCTGCAAAGGCTACACGACGTCAGCCACTGCTGCCAAAGGATGTCGTTACTAAGGGCGACATCTTTTTTTTTCTAATGTATATTTATGCAAATTCTTGTGTGGACATGCATATTTTATATATAACAAGGTCATCATGTTCAACCCCTTTCCCTTTGATTATATGAACTATTTAAATAAACCATTTGAATATTTTAATCAAATCGACATTTTCCACCCCACATAAACATTGCCATGTCATAGGATTTGAAAATCTAAAGCAAAATGTAAACACGGGAAAGGCTGCATGCTGGACTAGAAACACCATAGAAAAGTACTTGGACAATAGACTATGATCACAGTGAGCAAAAGGACAAAAGGAGGATTGCCAACATCCACCGTCCACCTCTCGAGCCTGTAGTGTTCCCAACACAGAGCCACGACCGAGCTTCTGTCTCTCATTAACATCTACAAGGCTAGCGCCACAGGCAGTACAGTGCACTAGAAACATTCCAGAGAGGACAGATATGTTGGAAACAGTCAGGTTGAGTGTGAAACACAGTGTCTGGAGACTCGGTTGCACCAGGGAACCAAACCTGCCGGATGGTTATTGAGCAACACAAAGACTTGTGAAATTCACGTCTAGGGTATGTTTGACATACACTCTGCCATGTGCTCTGATACATCCCCAATGAAATTGAGCAGTGGTCTTAAGAGGGTTGCGTAGGCTTTGCAAAATAAACACGTGTATCCCTGAATAAATTTGCAGGGAAACCAGAGCAATTATGATAAATTTTAATATTTGCACAAACACAAGGAGCACTTCAACCCTGTGTGTATTTAACACTTAATATTTGATTCAATTAAATGCTATCATAACTTGGCCTGATGCATTTTATCTAATTGGAAAGCAATTCTAAATTCAATCTGCGTCAATCTGACTGAACTCTAAAGGGTTTGTTTACTTTTAGGATTTTTTTTTTTGTTTGTTCTTTGTTTGACCTTTATCCAATCAGGAAGTCCATTGGAATTAAAACCTTTTACAAGGGACACCGGTTTTGTAACATAATAGGTCCCATGTTTAGTCTACCAAGTTACATTACTTACAGTTAAGTGTGAATAACTACACTTAAGGTGCATTACGTTTGTTTGATCAACTAGATCAGGTATTCAGGTATTGTCTGGACACAAAGAGGATGTTTATTTGAAAGGAGGAAACCAGACCAGACAGGCGACCTGGTTGACCGCAAACAGACATGAAAGCCGTTCACCACGCGGCTCAGCATCAGCTCTGCAGCGTGAGGGCAACCTGTACTGTAGCACATTAGCTACCACTTCATCCTCCATTAAAGAGAACAGAATGAGGGCATTCAGAAAGAAAATGACAGAACAGTCAACAGAACTTCAACCAGTTTACTCTTTATCCCACCACATAACTTTGGCAAAAAAAGAAAGCGAAATACAAGTGTTAAAATCAGACGACATGCATGACGATTCAGATAAAACCCTACAAAACATTACAAGTGAAATTTAAATAATAGAATTAGAAAATAATAAAAAAAAGCCTGATTCATCAGGCTGTGGTGGTGATGTATCTGCTATAAGCCAGCCAATGCAGGCTGTTGTCCACAGACAAGAGATCAGATCAATCCAACACAGGTCAGCTCTGAACATGAGAATCACCCCGTGTTCCTCACACACACACACACACACACACACACAGACAAAGTGATAGCCACTGGGACAGCGGTTTATCAGAAGCATAGTCATTGGGGCCATAACACAACATAACCCACATGCTGCCAGGTAACAAAGCACAGCCACATACAGCCCAGACAGCAGGGCTGATTGAATGGAGAGGCAATCATTTACTCTTGGCTGGGGAATCTTTTATACACACATTATATTGTGTGTGTGTGTGTGTGCATATATATATATATATATATATATATATATATATATATATATATATATATATGCGCACACACACACAAACACACACACACAACTATGTATAGATGGATGTCTGTATATCTATACATACACATTTGCACTGCAAAAAGTGAATGGTTGCCAAAACAGAGGGGAAAACAAAACAGCGTTATCAGACATAATCTGTTAGGATGAAGTCCTCTGAGGCTCAAGTGGTCAAACAGCACACACAGCGCCACTCTGCATATCTAAACTCTAGCAGACATCGTCCATTGCAACTTCTCTCAGCACTTAGATTTTTGGTCTTCAAAAGGCATCAGGTGAAAGGCTCACGCGAGTGTGTTCTCTCCAGGGGAAAACTAAACCCTATAGGGAGGGGAGTCTTCCCAACCAGCATAATGATGATTAACAAGGGAAACACGAAGGCACATTCAGTAATTTCAAATGAACAGCAGACAGAACTGTCTGCCGGCATTATATTGCAGCCCCACGCGGAGATGCCTGCACACATGCACGGTGGGGTCATTCCATCTACACATGAAACACTTGTGGTCTACTTCTCATTCACAAATCCCCAATCCCTGACCACACCCTAAAGCAATTCAAAAGTCATCATCGTGTCAATAAGACACATAGCATATGAATGAATGAACCCCTGACTGGGTGAATTCACGGTGCAAGTGATCCGGCGTGTAATGGCACTGCCAGCCAGCAGAGTACATTCTGTGGGGACAAGCAGCCACCAGGGCAGGCTTGGTCCCCAGGCAGGCTGGGACAGTGCTGCCAAAACATATCTCCACTCGCCTTTCTCTCTCACTCACACACACACACACACACACACACACACACACACATAGTATATCATAATAAAATATTATACCCCCAAACCACTGATTGCAACAAAAAAGGCTGAGAAGTACAACAGCGTTGCACTTTACCCCATCAACAGCACGCACGCACACACGCACGCACGCACGCACGCGTCTATGGAGCAGCGCTGACGTTGTGACTGATATTCCGCAGAACTCCCAAACAGCGTTCCACGGTTTCTTCCTTCGGTTCTCAGCAATGTCCAACGTCAAACGGGAGGGGGGGAGAAAAAGACCAGATAAAAAAATATTTTAAAAAAAAAGCCAATGGGAAACGTGAAGCAGTGGGATGCCGTGGCCGGTCATCATCTCTCAAAGTCAAGGCACGTTTGGGTTTCCTGCAGTGGTCGGTGGGGCGGGGGGGGGGGGGTGCGGTCAGGGCTTCCCCACCTCCACCGTGATGTAGGTGTACAGGGGCCGGAGCTCCTTGCTCACCACGTCGTAGGTCAGGGAGTTGATCCCGTCTCGGCCCATGTTCTCCTTGGTGTGGGCCAGGCGGTTGAACCTAAAGACACGTGCATGTCAGTCTAACCTTAAATCCTTTCCCTAATCACACTATTATTACTAATGACTAACGACTTTACATAAGCAAAAGGCACAGCCAAGCCATGTTGTTCATATTTCCGGCACACATTGTTCTAAATGAATCATGTGCTGGCATCCGACCAGCATGCCAGCACATGATTGTGCCAGGATAAAAACAAGACTTTCAGGATAGTGTTGTTTTTGACACGCCAACAACCTCACCTCTGGGGGTTGGGCTCGTTCTTCTTGTCCCGGCTATGTCGGATCATTCTGCAGTTCCCCACCGCGCCACTGGGCCGAGAGATGGTCATACCCTTGGTGGTCACCCTGCAGACAAAAGATCCAACTGTTTTTAAGTTCTGTGTCAATTTTGGCTTAGTCAGCATCGACGTATTCGGCAAACGTCTTTGTGCATGGCATACAGGCCCCCTTAGGTAGCAATATTGGCTCGGAATAAATCCTCCTCCTCCGTCAATAATAGCAACTTTAACACCAGTAACTTTTAGGGCTGGGTATCAATCAACCTTCACTTCGATGCCAGTTCCTGAACGATATTTTTTTCGATACCAATTTTATAAGATAAGATAACAAAAAGAAAATTACATTACATTACAGATTTTACAGAAAAAATAAACAACAAATAATTTCCAGTGCAAAAGAACACTTGTAAACAAGTAACGAGTCAATCTAATGTTCTGCTACGTAAATACTTTCACTTAAGTTTTTCTTCAGAAAAATCAACATGTCTGCTTTCTCAGGACACAGACAAGCCCGCTCCTGGCTGATGGTGTCCACAGCGGTAGAAAAAGTACACTCTGAGGGTGTGGATGATGCTTGCACACAGAGATACCTGGCACACAGAGATACCTGGTTGCCAAGTTTGATAGCAATGGCATAAAGACCGCACCGCTCTTTTTCTCTCTCTCGCTCCCCACTCGCGCACACTCGCAAAGCAGAAAGAACGCGCCGCGGCTGTGTTTTTCCACATTCAAATATTAATTTTCACCTTCAAATGTCTGTTTTCAAACACTATTTGAATATATATTCAAATTTTGAATATTCCTTGACAGCCCCATTAACCTCTAGGTACCGAAAGTTGGCATTTCGGTCAGTGCCACAAAAGAACCGAAGTTCGGTACCCAGCCCTCGTAACTTGTGACTTCACTTGGACTTGAGCCTTATGACTTGAAAAGACTTGCTACTTTACCCAAAACCCAAAGTTTAAAAAGTATGTTGACATGGACCGCTCTATCTCTCTCTCTGTGTATATGCGTGCATCTGAGTGTGTGTGCTGTCGGCACAACATACAATGAAATTAGATACACGTTGTTTTCATCAGACAGCATCCATCCAATCAAATTGCAGGACAACCAATGAAGAGGAACTGTCAAACCACATACCAGTTGGCAAAAGAGCCAAAGAGTTTTGTTTGGGTATAACTAGGACTCCAAAGGACTCAAAACTCAAACTGTTGGACTTGGGACTGGACTCGGGACTTGAGGGCAAATACTTGAGACTTACTTGTGACTTAGAAAACAATGACTTGGTCCCACCTCTGCCTGCCTATCATATGTTTGACCTCAGCCTGTGTCATAGATATTTGTTGTTAGGTAGAAAAATCTAGCTTTTGCTGCTTGGGCGACTTTGCTCCATGTCCTTTTTTGCTGGTGGATGGTGAGCTATCATATGTGGTGGAAGTATCGTTGTTTATGGCCACTAGGTATGTAGATGCGTGTGTTGCTGTGAGATGCTTCATTAAATTAGAGTTGCTCACAATGGATATCGGCAAAGTCTTCGCTCCTGGACATAATGTACACAAAACATGCATGTTCTTGACTGTGCACACATCTCCACCTTGAAAATGCCAACCTTTCATCAGATTGCTCCGGACTCGCCATTTGCGCTGCTTCATCGAATCTGTTTGGTGTTTTGTGTTTGTGTGTGTGTGTGTGGCGCGCATGTGGTGGCTCGTGTGTAAAAACACTGGCTTCGATTGGCTACCATGAAACATGACTCCGCCTTAGCCAATCGAAATCGCTGATCTCGTTGTTAACCCACCCGGTCTCCTCACTAGCAGTTTGTGTGTGGAGCCAGGGGTGCGTTCGGATTACGCAGTTCACTCAATCAATTCATAGTAACGCACCCCGCATTTAAGGTTCAGTAACGGTAACGCCGTCGTAACAACGGAAAGAGTCATTAGTTAAGATTACCCCCGTTACTGAAAAAAATAACGGCGTTATTAGAAACACTGCTGATGAGTGCTGTTTAACCATGGATGGTCCAGATGGATGGAGTACTGGATGGTTGGTGGATGGCCACCATGTCCCAACAAGGCTGCGACGTCAGCAGGGAGGTAGCGGAGTCATGTTTTGGGACGGAATCGTGGGGAGAGAGCTGGTCTCTTCGGGGACCCTAGGAGGATCCCTGAAGGTGTGGAAACTACTTGACTACTTTCTTCCATGGTACAGAGAGAAGAACCGTGCCTTCCGTGGCAAAATCTTCTTCATGCATGACAATGCACCGTCTCATGCTGCAAATAATACCTCTGTGTCATTGGCTGCTATGGGCATGAAAGAAGAGAGACTCATGGTGTGGCCCCTATCCACCCCTGACCTCAACCCTATTGAGAACCTTTGGAGCATCCTCAAGCTAAAGACCTATGAGAGTGGGAGGCAGTTTGCATCAAAACAGCAGCTCTGGGAGGCTATTCTGATTGTTGAATGGATGCAAGAATTGTGAAGGTGATATCACAGAAGGGGTCCTATGTTAACATGTAACTTGGCCTGTTAAGATGTTTTGATTGAAATAGCTCTTCATATCCATATATATATATGACCTCCTAATGCTGCAAATTCAACAAATGACCATTTTCAGTTCTTTACAACCCAAAAATGTTTTGAAACTGTTGTGCATAATCATTGGGAACACTGCATTTTTAGTTTATTTTTGTAAAAAAAACTTATCATTGGGAGGTTTGTTCAATAACATTTGAAATATACCCTAACAGTTGATGACTTGAAAATTATACTGACTAATCTGCATCAACTATTTAGGAAAATCTGAGGAAAATATAATTTGCATGAGAACCTGCTCTAAAGCAGCTTTGCCACAAAACATCAATAATGAATCATGAGGATCAATTCAATTGAGCACGATTCCAATGCTCTTGGTTCGTGAGGCCGTCCGCTTTTCACGATAGCGCTGGATGTGAAATGCAAGCAGAAAGCAGGTGTGATGCTCGAAACACGACGCCTCGATATCGTCTCACAGCCACAACTCACGAGGCTCTGAGTCCACCTGGACTCATACTGATCACCCCACTGCGCCCAGCTTCAACTCAGCGACAAACCCACTGCAAACATTTTCATGAAACTCAAACCTTTCAATTTAATGACACTTCAACTACACTCTGTAATTTTTCCCGAGAGAGAGAGAGAGAGAGAGAGAGAGAGAGAGAGAGAGAGAGAGAGAGAGAGAGAGAGAGAGAGAGAGAGAGAGAGAGAGAGAGAGAGAGAGAGAGAGAGAGAGAGAGAGAGAGAGAGAGAGAGAGAGAGAGAGAGAGAGAGAGAGAGAGAGAGAGATGGAGACAGAAAACGAGAAAGAGAGGGAGAAAGAGAGAGAGAAAGAGAGAGACTAAGGATGGTCCTTCCAACTAATTTCCCTGACAGTCAACCAGATATTTTGTGAATGGCAACTTGACAATCTAAGAGGACAAACATGGTTGTGTGCATTAAAAGAGCCTTTTGAAATGCTTAACATTATATTTTTATGACAAAATCCAATTTGCTAGTTAGTGGCAGCAAGCCGTGCAGACGAAGACCTTCTGAGTGCATTGGCCCGGGGAAGCTCTGTGATGATGACTACAATGGACCCCACCAATAACAACAGGACATTACAGAGCTTTGGCCCGGCTCTATAGACACAAACAAACACAGCACACCAACCTTCAGCGTGTACTATCCAATTTTGTATTTCAATAAGACTAAAAACTTTGTCAAAGGGTACATTGACAAACCATTAATTAACAATAGCTAATACCGCCATAAGCATTAACGATTCTTATGCTGATGATCTCGTAATCATTTCCTTAAGGATGTTAATTATTTTTTTCAGTTCATCAGTTTTATGGTTTTTATATATAGTATAACGTTCATGTTGGAATCAATGTAATGAATATGTTGTTTCAGCAGCTGTGTGTTGTCACTGCGCGGATAAGAATGATATCTTGTTTGCGGGAACCGTTTAACAATGTAACGTAATCTTTTGGCATAGCTTGACTTCGACACACCGGCGCTGATAAAAGAGAGCTGACTTCGTACCTGCAGACCATTGGACTCCACAGACCAACCCACGCGACTCTCGCTGTTGATACAGGGCACACAGGGACCAAATGAAACGCAGGGGGTTAATGTCGTGGTGACACAGAGCTCTGTGGCGTACTGTTTGCCTTAAAGTGATGGTTCGGAGTAAAATTCACCCTGAGGTAATTTCCACCAATAATCCAGCCAAATACCCCCTCAGATGCATTTATAGCGACGATCAATATTTATCAAGTTTAGGGGTATCAGCCGAATGGCTTAGTACTGGAGTGAATGGTACAGTGTGTACATCTCTTAAATTACCCCACTAATAATGCATGGATTGTTACCCAACTTCTGTAGTAGTACATATATGGTCTTTACTCACAAAACGAGGCATTTTAAAGTTTGTAAGTACACCAGGAGTTTATTTAAAAGAGCACTTTCCTGATAGCTTCAACTCTCTGTTGCTAAGGCTACCGCTGCGTCAACATCACTTCCGTCTTTCCGGAAAAGTCCTCTTCAACTATATACAAATAAATGGGAATATAAAATCTAAACTATGGATTTGGGGACTGTCGTACACAACAAACAATGTACATAATATCAAGTATTCAATTATTTCAGTTGTCAATACATTTCGATGGAGTGTTGAATTCACTAACTTTTTCCTTACACTTGTGAGTTTTGAAGAGGACTTTTACGAACTTTTCCGGAAAGACAGAAGTGATGTCGACGCAGCGGTAGCCTTAGCAACAGAGAGTTGGAGCTATCAGGAAAGTGCTCTTTTAAATAAACTCCTGGTGTACTTACAAACTTTAAAATTTCTCGTTTTGTGAGTACAGACCATATATGTACTACTACAGAAGTTGGGTAACAATCCATGCATTATTAGTTGGGTAATTTACGAGATGTACCCACTGTACCATTCACTCCAGTATTAAGCCATTCGGCTGATACCCCTAAACTTGGTAAATATTGACTGTTGCTAAAAATGCATCTGAGGGGGTATTTGGCTGGATTATTGGTGGAAACTACCTCAGGGTGAATTTTAGTCCGAACCATCACTTTAACACGGCTGCTTAAAGCAAAGGTAACCAGCACACAGCGCTCAGGGAGACTCGGGAATAATTCAGTGCGCGGAGACAGGTTTCTGTCGACACCACGGGATCAGGTGACAAAACCGTGACACCTTGTCGTCCTAGCAGCACGGCGGCCCAGACACAGGTCAACACGCTCACCGCTGACGTCAACACGCTCGCCGCTGATGTCAACGTGCTTCAACACGCTCGCCGTCGCCGCTGACGTCAACAAGCTTCAACACGCTCGCCACTGATGTTAACATGCTTCAACACGCTCGCCACTGATGTTAACATGCTTCAACACGCTCGCCACTGACGTTAACATGCTTCAACACGCTCGCCACTGACGTTAACATGCTTCAACACGCTCGCCACTGACGTTAACATGCTTCAACACGCTCGCCACTGACGTTAACATGCTTCAACACGCTCGCCACTGACGTTAACATGCTTCAACACACTCGCCACTGACGTTAACATGCTTCAACACACTCGCCACTGACGTTAACATGCTTCAACACACTCGCCACTGACGTTAACATGCTTCAACACACTCGCCACTGACGTTAACATGCTTCAACACGCTCGCCGCTGACGTCAACACGCTTCAACACGCTCCCCGCTGACGTCAACACGCTTCAACACGCTCCCCGCTGACGTCAACACGCTTCAACACGCTCCCCGCTGACGTCAACACGCTTAAACACGCTCCCCACTGACGTCAACACGCTCGCCGCTAACATCAACACGCTCGCCCCTGACGATAACAACGCACATTACCGTTTGCGCTAATCACCCTATGACTCTTTGTGTAGCATTCACGGGCTATAACATGAATCCGGTTTTGTGTGGGCGGGAGGATACACTGCACTCCCGCAAATCAAATATGAGCTGTAAGTAAAATATACAAATGGTTATTGTAGGGCCTAGTGTACATAATTTGTGATGGAGGTGACAAAACCGTGACAACTTGTCGTCCCAGCAGCACGGCGGGCCAGACACAGGTCAACACGCTCGCCGCTGACGTCAACATGCTTCAACACGCTCCCCACTGACGTCAACACGCTCGCCACTGACGTCACCATGCTTCAACACGCTCGCCACTGACGTCAACAAGCTTCAACACGCTCGCCACTGACGTCAACACGCTCGCCACTGACGTCACCATGCTTCAACACGCTCGCCGCTGACGTCAACACGCTCGCCGCTGACGTCAACACGCTTCAACACGCTCACCGCTGAAGTCAACACGCTTCAACACGCTCGCCGCTGACGTCAACATGCTTCAACACGCTCGCCGCTGACGTCAACGCGCTCGCCGCTGACGTCAACACGCGTCAACACGCTCGCCGCTGACGTCAACACGCTTCAACACGCTCGCCGCTGACGTCAACACGCTTCAACACGCTCACCGCTGACGTCAACACGCTTCAACACGCTCACCGCTGACGTCAACACGCTCGCCGCTGACGTCAACAAGCTTCAACACGCTCGCCACTGACGTCACCATGCTTCAACACGCTCACCGCTGACGTCAACACGCTTCAACACGCTCACCGCTGACGTCAACACGCTCGCCGCTGACGTCAACAAGCTTCAACACGCTCGCCACTGACGTTAACAAGCTTCAACACACTCACCACTGACGTCAACACGCTTCAACAAGCTCGCCGCTGACGTCAACACGCTCGCCGCTGATGTAAACACACTCGCCGCTGACGATAACGCACATTACCGTTTACGCTAATCACCCTATGACTCTTTGTGTGGCATTCAATATACTAAAATATACAAATGGTTATTGTAGGGCCTAGTGTACATAATTTGTGCTGGAGATTCTGTTTGGCAGCAATAAAAACGTTTTGAGCAGCCTAAACTTGCGGATCTTGTCGTTTGGGGTAGCCAAATGTCGCGCGCATGTGTTTAGAGACAATTCCTTTCCGCTACAGGAAGTGAACATCCCCCCTGCCTGCCGTCTTGCGGGGATTTGCGGGCGGGAGCGGGACTGAACATTGTGTCCCGCGCAGACCTCTAACTCAAGAGTTCACCTGAACCCTGCATGACATCCATCCTCTACCTACCACCTACCGCTCCCCCCACCCTCATGCACTCGTATGTTGTACGTCTTGGCACTTTATAAGTGCTCTTTGTAACTTAGCACTTAGCCAGAGATGTTGTATACTCACAATGATTAACCTACTCATTGGAATGCTTGGAACTCAGTACAACTTAATACGGTCAAGCGTGACTTGAATGTATTCATCAGCAATTAAATGTTTCCCCTTCGTCCGACAAATGTACTTGTGTGGCTTTGGATAAAAGCGTCTGCGAATCATTTTCACATATTCTTGACTCTCGACGAAACCGCTCAACCGTATGTTGAGAGCGGTGATGTTTGGACATCAGTGCAGTCGGAGGTCCTCCAGTGACCCGTTTTCAAAAGACCAATACAGACGACGGCCGGCGCAGAGCGTTTCCCCCTCAGAGCATACGTTCCAGTCGGCCACAGTCCCGGCGGTGCGCTCCAGTGCGACTTCTGGGCCGCACAGGCCAAGTCCAGCTGGATTGGCTTGGTCTGAACGCGCTGCCGTTGCAGAGGAAGCGGCAAACTAGGGGTCAGCGAGCTGGAATTCAGCGTGGTAAACACAGGCTTCCACAAAGACCTTGACAAGAGATACCGGGGGAGACGGACTCCAGGACACACACAGAGAGACAGAGAGAGCGAGGGGTACAGAGAGAGAGAGAGAGGGACTGACAAAGCGAGAGGCAGACTATGAGATAAAAACACAATCTAAAGAAAAACACCCTTTCCACTATTTGTTCTTCCACAGATATAATAATGAGAACCGAGGCATTCGGACATTATGATTGCCAGAAATGTTGGAAGGTGAACCGAGCTTTCACATGCATGTAAAAAAATATTTAAATAAATAAAAGATTCTCTTTCTCTCTTGACCCACCTGTCACACTTGCTCCCAAGAAATAATCTCTCTCTCTCTCCCTCTCTCTCTCCCCTCCCCCTCTCTCCCCCCCTCCCCCCCCTCTCTCTCTCCCCTCCCCCTCTCTCTCTCTCTCTCTCTCTCCCCTTCTCTCCCTCCCCCTCACTCTCTCTTCTGTTGCAGTATGAGTAGTAGTAGTTGTATTAGTAACAGTGGTACCTGTTGTAGATGTCATCATCTTCTCCTCCCCAGCCCCAGTAGTTGTTGGGGAAGCCGTTGATCTTCAGGAACTGCTCCTTGCTCATGGACGACACGCCCCCAAAGTATTGGTAGTATGGTAACCTACGGCAACCAGGCCAGACAGGGGGGGGTACATTGAGAAACAGGGAACATCAAAGGGGACGAAAGAACCCTGTTTTATCAGCAGAACTTCTGCCAACTAGCTTCACAACAGTGTGAGCCAAGGCAACAACTAAAAACCATTGGGTCATAGAAGGTGGGGGCATTGCCACCTGTTTAATGTTTTTGTCAACACTTCAACATGATATCGCTCCATTAAGAGTTAAAATTAAAGGTTCATCTCTAGGTCTTTACTTCAGAGACTATGCACACAGATCTTTTTTTCTAGGGGGATTCCAAGTCAATGTGTGTGTGTGTGTGTGTGTGTGTGTGTGTGTGTGTGTGTGTGTGTGTGTGTGTGTGTGTGTGTGTGTGTGCGTGGGCGTGCACGAAAAGGGAAGTCAACAGCCCAGCAAATGGAAAGACTTTCAGAGGCCCCTGACTGACTTCCTGTGTCACTGTCATGTGACCACCCTGACTTCCTGCCTGGTGTGTCACTTGCCTGAGGCAAACAACAACCACCAGGTGGGTTAGCTACTGACATGAACACGGAGCTCTGAGTGTTCACCCTCGGCCGACAGCATGACCGCTGTGAACACCGTGTAGCCATTTGAGCTTTTTCAAATGGATGCGTTTCCTTCTATCAGGGAAAGGGGCTTGGTATTCCTGGTGTAAACTCCTCATATAATCTGCTTCATTTTCAACTCAATGCTTGGGTTAATAAAGGGTATTAATTGATTTCACTGCCCAACAACGTACACAGGATCTCTCTCTCTCTCTCTCTCTCTCTCTCTACCACATTAGGATGACGCATATTTAGGAGAATGTAAAATGAGACTGCCCCATAGACAAACACAAGCCAGGCTTAGTGGGAGGAAAGGTAAACAATACTTAATGGACTGCAATTATCAATTCCTACAGCACTTGGTAAAGCACATAAAGCACTTGATAAAGCACATCAAAGCAGGTGCCTTCCTCATAAGGTGACAAACCCGCCACCTTACGAGTCAACATGCTCTGACAAGAGGGGGGGGGGGGCGAGTGGCCCTACCTGAAGCCAAACTTGTCCATGGAGACGGAGAGGTGCCGCGGCTGGTCGAAGCACTTGTAGGTGTTGCGGTCGTCCATGGGGATGAGGTCGACGTCGCTGAAGACAAAACAGTCATAGTCGTAGTCTTTCAGCGCCTCCACGTAGCCCACGTTCAGCAGCTTGGCCCGGTTGAATGTCTCCGTGCCTTCCTGTTTTGTTTTGGGGGGGGGGGCATAAAACAGTTTACAATGTACACAACTGAAAATCTGGTGGTTAAAAGTGAAATATTTATGCACATGAAAAAAAAAAAAACGGTTGGCGAGTAGGACTAAAGTGTTACAAATCAACGTAATTCTTACAGATTATCAATACATAAGAGTTGTGACCTCCGCTGCTTGAAAGTTGGGCTGGGCGATAAAACGATAACAATATGTATCGCGATAGACACGTAACCAATATCAAGACTCAAGAGAAAATGCGGTCGATAGAACGTTTCGATATTTTTTATTCCTCGTTGGAAGACACCGGAGCACATCCTGGTCCTTAATTTAAATAATCAATCATTTTCGATAATTATCGACATCGACCGATCTGCAACACTTTGCATCGTGATACAGTTTTCAGCCATAATCGCCCAGCCCTACTTTAAAGTCACCGGGGCTCCCTTAACATTAAAGTGATCCTGAGGCACTTGAGGTTGGGCTTCATGGTGTAAACACCGTTCAATCATTATCCTCCGTGCATTGCTCAAGCTCGCCAAACATCAGTCAACCCCACCCCTTTCAACTCGCACAGTCCTATGTCCAATTTTTTTTTTTCCCCCCTCCTGAATGTGCACATTTATAGACGAACACACAGTAAGCCTCCTCCCCCGGGCGCCCGTCATCGCCACGTTTCCCGTGGCGCCCGGTGCTGCCGGTGGACTTGATTGACAGGCGCCGGCGCCAGCCGAGATCATTGCTTCGGGGGTCGGGGAGGGACAAAGAAAATGGCTGCCGAGTCTCTAGGCTTTTTATTATTTGTATTGAAATCCATGTTTCAATGGTTTTCATTTTTATTTCTGGAGAAAAAAAAAAGGATGTGTCTTTTTTTTAATTCACATTCTCGAAATAGTCTTGCGTCCCCCTCCCCCGTCCCACACACACTTTGGGTACTCAGAGTAGACACTGTGGTTAGACTTTAGCTACATAGTTCATGTAGCTATCATGTTGACTCACTTGTTGAACTCACTGTTGACTACTGCTACTTACTCAGTACGTTTACATGCAGCAAGAAATTCGAATTTCTAATCGTATAAGACATCGTTCAGACTTTTTAAGTGCATGTAAACACCTTAATCCGACCTACTTCGGACATCTCAAAATCGGATAACAACACCTGGATAATTCGTTCATAGTCTGACTTTTAACGGCATGTATACTCATCGATTGATGAGTTAACGAATTATCCGATTGGATCTGAATCGGATTTTGCATTCTGCGCATGCGCAGTGCCATTCTGCACATGCGCAGCGCCACATAGCGTCCAGAGTCAGCCCATGCTCCGGCTGTTAATCCGATTCTCTGAACGGCATGTATACTCGAACAAGTGATCCGGTCTTACGCATGTCATTATCTGATCCGATCAGAAATTCGAATTTCTTGCTGCATGTAAACGTACTGACTGTTGACTACTGTCACTTTAATTACTTGTCACTTTAAAACCTGTCTACCAATATTGCCCTACTCAAGTAGGGCACCTTAGTTCCTTTGTACTTCTGGTTAGAACACCAACTACATCTCATTGTCTCTGTACTTGTACTGTGCACAGTTTCTTTCGGAAACACAGAGGCCGTCTACAAGACTATTTTTCTTGAGGAGGCTAAGGTCCTTCAACATCTGCAGGACAATGCTGAGGATGTTCTACGAGTCTGTTGTTGCCAGTGCGATCTTCTTCGCTGTCACATGCTGGGGCAGTGGGATGAGGGTCACAGACATCAACAGACTTGAGACAGACATCCGTCTCGAGGCTTGACATTGCGATTGTACTCGCCATTCACTCTGGCTCGTGGCGTTTGAGTCACTTCACGTTCTGGGGTGCTTAGGGCCGCACCTGGACTTTACATTACAATTACGTCTGAAAGAATGAAATAGTTTCCACCGCCATTTGCTACATACTTACCCCACCCCTGAATTAACTGGGTGTCAACCATTATGTTGCCCTGAGGAAATAAAGTGTGGACACTTCTACAGACTTTTAGCAGTGTGTGTTTTTGTGCCCCGTTTTACTGTGAAAACAGTCAAAGAAATTGGTTTCGGCATCGGGCTGTAAGTTCATCCCAAGTGCATTTGTCCTGGGAAACATCACCCTTTCTGTAGCTGCTCGGGCAGTAGACAGAATAGCAACAACACATGACTAAAAGCTCAGGACAAGTTCCAGCCTCTTCGGTTCATCTCTACCACGTCACCATTTCACTGGCCCCGATAGCCTGGCTCTGGGAGACACAGACAAATATAAACACTTTGTATCCTTTGGCAAAGGAGATGTCTGGACGGATGGATGGCTCCCATTAAAGGATATAACTCCATTAGGCTCTAATTGTCTGTATCTGTATCTCTTCTGTGTTCCTTCTCAAGGGTTCCTCCCTCTGGGTTTGGGCAGTTGTTGTCCTTTTTGTTGTCCTTTAGAGGACCATTTGTTGTCCTTTAGAGGACCTAGAGTTAGGGTTGGGCAGTTGTTTGTCCTTTAGAGGACCTAGAGTTAGCGTTGGGCAGTTGTTTGTCCTTTAGAGGACCTAGAGTTAGGGTTGGGCAGTTGTTTGTCCTTTAGAGGACCTAGAGTTAGGGGGATCTTCTGACAGCTAACTGCGTTTAACACATTTCAACAAAAGATGAACTAACTAAATGTTATTAAATCGTGATCCTGACGTAACAGTCGTGCCCTCCCTCTCTGATCCATCTTATTTATTTCATGGTGTGTCTGAAGAGACCGTCTTGAAACTCCTTTGGTTTCAGGATCTCTCTGAGAACAGGTGGTGGCAAATAAGAAGAATGTCTTCTGACTATCATTGGATGACTCCCAGCGAAGCACAGAGACACACTGTAGTGTTTTCTTTCAGCCGAGCATAATGGTGGTAACCAGAATCAGGTTTAACAGCGGTACATCAATTACCGCTTTTTTTTTCCATTTTACCACAAGGCGCTTGTGGTAAAATGTTAGTAGATGATGCTTTACTAACATGTTTTACTAACAGCTTTTAAATGGTAGTGAAGATGAGCAAAAGCACCTGTAACCAAATTAAATTCTACGCCTGTGTCTATCCCACAAGTTGCACTGGAAAGGCAAGGGAGGGAGGACGGGGGATTAGACTTAGAATATACATTTCGAGAGAGCCCTTGGCACGCAAGAACTCAAGACAACAGCTTACCGCGGTGGTGCTGACAGACAATAGGAAATGAAACCAGAGAACCCAGGAGAGCATGTTGTAAAGCATAGAGCAGGGGTTACACAGCCTGCTGCTGAACACAGGGGAGACTTTATCCACAGCTGCCATTAAACACACTGCACGGGTGAGGAGGGGGGGGGGGGGGGGCGGGGAATTACGCATGAAACAAGAATTACAGAATCTCTATATACCGAGCCATTAGTCAAATGACAAAGGAAGTTAACGCGCCCTGAAAAACACAATAGTGTGGCACAGCATCAAGACAAACAAGGCAACTACTTGAATTCCAAGGATTGGTCAATTTGAGGATTAGTCAAATATCACAGGCTAGTTCGTCTTAGCCCGAGGGGGCAGGTGAGACACAAAGACAGGAGAGAGAAAGAAGCCCATATTACCAGTAGGACTCAGGCAACAGGTCCCTCTAGGTCGAGAGCAAGCAAGGAGGAGGTGCCGACTCCTTCGACGAGCACAGCCATTGGCCAAGAACGCCTGGCATGCAAAAAGGGGTGGCGGTTTGAGCGAGGGAAAAGAGGGTTGAGAGAGAAATCAAAAAGAAGAGTGATGACAAAACGAGGGAGGGAAGGACAGATAGAGGAGGGAATGGCATGAGAAGAGGAAAAAAAGAGAAGAGTGAGCCTCATCTGCAAATGTACAAGAACAAACCAGTTAGCAAAAACACATGCACACAGGGTGGATAGATTCCCACACGTCACGCATGCAACCGACGCTCTGGGTGCAAAACATCTTTACCCCCCCCCAAGGTGGACACTTGGAGTAATGCGTGTGTTCTATTGAACATGTGCGTTACCAAAGCATCACCCCTCACAACACTTGTACCTTTCAATCATCAGCTAACCCCCCCCCCCCTGTGCAGCATGTCTTCCGCACGCAAATACACAAGGCCCACCTTTCACTGGCAACGTTAACGACCGCCCCGCGACGCGCGCTCGACGTGTTTCAATCGGCTCTGCTGTGTCTTTGTTGGCCCGGGGGGGGGGGGGGGGGGGGCGTGTTCACAGCGTGGCATGGAGAGTGGACGTGTCGTGGCTCGCCTGCACGCCACCACACAAAATACTTTGACCTCGGTTTACAACGTCAACGTGATGCATTCCCATCGACTAGACGAGCGAACTGCAAGTTCACTGGTGTCTGCCTACCTGGGGTTTGTTTATCGTGAAAATGGCCAAAGGGGAAATATTTAGCTTTTTTTTTTTTTAAAAGGGAGTCAACCTGAAACACCAGAAACACCAGAAACACAAGATAGGATTTGAGTTGACTCCTCTGGTCTCAAAAATGTCAACGCTAAGGCAATGGAGGTCGCTCACCTATCACACTACTCTAGAAGTACAGACTACAGGTCCTCTCCCATTGCATATCAACGTCATCATGTGCTCTCTGGCAACCAGCCATATTCAAATAACTTCAGTTGAATTCTGTCAGGGTGTCAGGTGAATGCTGTGATTAAGATAAGATAAGATATTCCTTTGTTAATCCCCCTTGGGAGAAATTCACATTGACCAGCAGTACAGTGGGATAAAGGGGTGCAACGATTGTGTTTGTGGCAGCCGCAGTCATGAAAGTGTCCTACAGCGTCTCTGCTCCTGCGGTAGGCCTAGCACTACGTAGGATGCCATGCAGGTTCGGACACTTACTATACATTTGCCAACACATTAAAATGTACATGGAGGGTGGTTTGGTGGCACTTACCACATGGGCAATTCTCATTGCATCGGCGACAGGTTTAATTCCCGCGTGCCATCAAAATGCTACATGTCACTCCCCCTCTTGTTCCCTAAACGCTCCATCGCCTCCATTCTGATAATTCAGGTTGTTTTTTTGTTTTTTGGGGGGGGGGTCTAGATTACAGGACAGGTGCAGATATCGTCAACACTGCAGTGACTATACATTGTGCGACCGAGCCAGCCTTTAAAATACAAAAACATGGCATATGCTTCCCTGTGAACTCCACACTGGACACTTTATTAAGTGTAAGTAAGTATTAAGTATTTGCGTGAAACAGGTCTTTGGTGCCATCAAAGAAAACTTTTTTGTTTTCACAGGGCACACTTCTGCAAAGCTTCCACAACATCTACTCTACTGATATTTGGTAGCCAAAACAGATGAGTAAGAAGTGTGGACTAGAATTTGCGTCTGATAAGAGGGGTTAGCCAATGCAAATATGATGGCAGACAGAGTAAACAAAATGCATGACTTAATACGTGAGTTAGTTGAGTGAGTTAATACATCACGTTTAAGCAGTGATGCAGCGACCGCTCTGAGACAAGTCCTTATCCACCGACACACACATGGTCCAAGACGAGGCCCGGGTCAGGGGGCCTCGTCACGCGTCCCTCCAGGGTCAACTCCACCAATTGAGGACAAGAGGTGCCGTCACAATGTTCAATCACTGAGACACATGTAACGCTTGTCCGGACATTCAGCGTAATGCTTCCTTAGGTTGTCCCCACTCTCAACAAAAGGTGGGCTACATTTCAGACAATGTATGGCCCCTTTCATTGATTTCTGTTGTAGGACGCGATGAGCGGTCAGCATCTCCCTGGAGTACAAGCATCAAGCCCCTGTGTGTGTGTGTGTTTAGAATATTTTCTAGGTTCGCTGAAAGAGTAACACCCCATCGGACCAGGCAGCTCCCCGCTAACTCCTTCATGTGAAACCAACTGGCTACGTCGCTGCTTGAATTGGAAGGAAGCTCAGGGAGAGTGACTTCCCAAATAATGATGTCTCCAACTGCGTGGCCGCAGAGTTATTCAGCCACACGTCTGCAGCCGCATAGCCGCACTCCTTTTAAGGGCACGGCTTTCACAAAGTGTCAGTGTGTCGCGCAAATACAGGTCCTGTTTTAATCTATGGGACACTGTAAACGCGTCCTGTGGTTACTTATGTTAGGTTTCACCCAATGCCACGTTCATCAACTTCTTTCCATGCGTGGAAAACCCCTTCAATCCTAATAATGATTCAGTCCTACTCATGAATGAAAAGCATATACTGCCGTTAATTAACAGTGACATTGGGCTGGAGTTGTCGAACTGAGACATTTATGAGCTTTTGGGAAATACAATATAAGGATGTGACTTAAGACGGAGGTCCATCTAGTCTTCTGTCGCAGCGGCAGGTTTTTCTAAATCTTTCTAAATATGGTTTTATTGCATTGCATTACCCTTAAATATGTCACCATAAGCCATCGGTGACTTCATTGACTACTTATCATCACCCACATTGAAGCCATACACCACACCGCAAGGCAGTCAGGGGGCCAAGCCACAACAAAGGCTACGTGTACGAATACCATTGTGGCATCGCCCACGGCCATTATCTTTGTTTGTTCAGTAAACAGTCAGTACATCTTTTACAGTTACTGTATGCATCATTGTGTTCCCAGAGTCTTGAAAAAAGTCTTAATATAATGTAAAATAGTGTATTACATCATTTCTAAATTAAATGTAAAGCTTATCTTCTATTGTATAGTAATAGCTTTAATGTCGGGTATGTGGGGCAGCAATGCGTTTGATAAATCTGCCTGTGAACGCATTTGTGGAAAAACAACAAAAACAAAAAATTGTGGACAATTTTGCAGATGTTTGCTCTAAATCGGCAGATCACACACAGTTCAAATCTATGATCGTATGGGCCTTTAAGAGAAAACCCGACAGGCGCGATCACACTTCTAAAGAGTTAAACCACTTCCCTGGCGAGAGCGGACCTCCCACGTGACCTTGAAGCGAACCCCCGCGGCACGCCGAGCGAGGAGGTGTGACACAACAGGATGACGCACGACGACAACCGATACGTCGTCGGCGCCCTCGGCATCCCCTGGCTGCGCGACAACCGATAACCCCGTCTCCATCCCAAAAGGAAGCTTCCGCGCGGCCGTGTCGGCGCGTACCTGATTGATGATGTAGACGCCGTAATCCATCTGCTGGCGCTGCAGGATGGGGTGGAGGTAGTAGAGCCAGAACTTGAGGTGCTCCTCGCGGTTCCTGAAGGGTATGATGATGGCCACCTTCTGCAACGCCACGCAGTCTTTGGGTCTGTAGCGCCCGCCCGGCAACACGCCCGGGTTGTCCCTCGCCACCTGCTCCAGCGAGACCGGAGTGTTGAACTCGATCCGCAGCGGGCCCACTGGACGGGAGGAGGGGTCAGAACTTTAGCACCGGTCCCCAGCACGCATACATGGTATCTTCCACTGCATCATGTGGCAACATCATGTAGTATGAGTGAGTGAGTGAGTGCGTGCATGGGTGAGTGGGTGCGTGTGCGTGCGTGCGTGCGTGTGTGTGTGGGGGTAGAAGAGTAGAAGAGCACTTTCTTCCTCAAGCTTACTCTAAATATCGCTTCATAATTAAAAACCGCAGCAGCAAATTCCTTGGGAGCTACATGCATAGTACAATAAGGCCAAAAGCTTACATTGCCAGAAAGAAGGGAAAAAAAATCACCATGTCTTCAGCAGCTAGCATTTATAGAGATAAAAAGGCTTGATGACATAGCTTATGTTCAGTGATAATAAGTCAAGGAGTACTGGATCTGCTGGTTTATTTACTTTCTTAACAGGCCTCCTCTGCTTGCCAGCGCTCTGTGTATTATACTGGATTAAAACGATTTAAAGATTAAACTGAATTTAATTGTAGATAGTGTGCTTGGCAGAGTATTGCTCCACTTTTTTGTTTACCTTCTCCACGCCTGACATGTGTATAATGGACGTTACCGTACGCCACTCTGCTCGCTGGTACTTGAGACCACATACCCTCTCGCTACAACTATGTCACCTTGCCAATCTTATCTATTGCCCCAGGCAAAACAAACAAGTTGTAACATTCATTAGTAAAGCAAGCATGGCCAGGAGTGCAGTTATTACACAAATACACTCAATAACAGCTAATAACTAATAAGCGGCTTGTCGAAGCAAGTGCTAGCACCCGCTGGAACCGGTGTGGACGGCTAGAGGTCAAAACCGATCTGTGTAGCAAAACAAAATGTAGGTCACGTAATCACCGTGCTCCCCAGGCTGTGGTGAATTAATCCTATAACCAGTGTAGGGTTACTCTACACACAGTTTAGGACACAGTTCGGGAAGTTCCCAGACTGCAGGAGATCAACCACCCAGTTTCCTTCTCGTCAATCAAAAATTCCTGATTAACAACCCTATTCAAGCCCCCACCCCCCCCACAAACACACACACACACTCCGACTACAGAGTGTTTTTTTAGCTGCTTTGTAAAAAAAGATGGAGGACATGCACTGCTTGTTTCCCCGACCCACCTGCTATCACCACCTGCCCTCTCACCACCCACGCTACACCACAGACATACCCTGGTCACTTCCGACCACAACAACCGGCCCTGACCCTATTCCCTCTCACTTTCTCCAGTCGGTGGCCTCCTTCCTTTGCTCACCAATCTCATCACCCGTCTCACACTGTTAAGAGCAGCGAGAGTGAGCTATCTCTTAAAGAAACCCACAACACAACACATCCGATGAAAAGAATGGCCGACCTGTCCCTCTTCTTCCATTTATCTTCAAAACACACAAGCGGGCGGTCTTTTCCCAGCTCTCTGCTTAGCTCCACCAGAACAACCTTCTGGACATTCGCCAGGCTGGATTCAAGACCGGCTTGTGGGTTTCTTTAAGAGATAGCTCACCTTCGCTGCTCTTAACATTGTGAGACGGGTGATGAGATTGGTGAGCAAAGGAAGGAGGCCCTGTGGCCTCCTTCCTTTGCTCACCAATCTCATCACCCGTCTGGAGAAAGTGAGAGGGAATAGGGCCGGTTGTTAAAGTCGGAAGTGACCAGGGTATGTCTGTGGTGTAGCGTGGGTGGTGAGAGGGCAGGTGGTGATAGCAGGTAGCCGGTCTTGAATCCAGCCTGCTGAAGGTCCAAAAGGTTGTCCGGGTGGGAGATTCTCCCACCAGGACGTTTTGGACCTTCACCAGGCTGGATTCAAGGCCGGCTGCCGCCATCACAAAGAATATCTCCACCAGGACAACCTTCTGGACCTCACCAGGCTGGATTCAAGGCCGGCTGCCGCCATCACAAAGAATATCTCCACCAGGACAACCTTCATACAGTCCTACAGTGAACCACCAGATCCTCCACCTTCCAAGAACTGGGAATCTCAGGCTCTGCATATGACCTTTCCAACCACAACTATGCCGATGGTACAGGAGTAATTCTATCTTTTCCACGGTCTGAGACTCATGTAGTAGCACACATCTCTGCGTGTCTGGCTGACACCTCTCTGTGGATGTCCACACACCACCCGAAGCTCAGTCTGGGCAAGAGTGTGCTGCTTTTCATCCCAGGGGAGGCATCTCCCTTCCACAAACTTTCAATAAATATCTACAACTCGTTGACGCCTGCAACATTGGCGGCAAACTAACCTTTGGTGAGATACTGGATGACAAGGCACTTCGCTCATGTCCTCTTGTGTTTGCACAACTCAACTCATCCCCTGGGGCTAGTCTCCCAACCTGCTCAAAAAATATGTGGCCACGCAACAAGTTAGTCATTAGTTGGTTGAGAAAAAAAACACCTCAGCCCAGCCACTATGGCTGCCAAATGGCCTGTTCAGACTGCAACTTGGGAATGGAAATGACAATGTAATGGAACATAAATGTTCACTTGTGTTCTCTTTAGGACACTTTTAGGACAAAACCGTCTGCCCAATTGTGCCTGGCAACAACTTGAATTTAAGTATTGATCTAGATA
This sequence comes from Urophycis tenuis, assembly GCA_036785325.1. NCBI lineage: Eukaryota > Metazoa > Chordata > Actinopteri > Gadiformes > Phycidae > Urophycis > Urophycis tenuis. The sequence continues at coordinate 4,634,499 of JAXIVH010000031.1, forward strand.
GAATTTGTCATTGCTGACAAATACATATTCTAATTGAATCGCAGACCATGTCATTACCCCCATACTTACTGTGTGACTATGATAAAGAGCTATGCAAATGAAAGCGACGAGGCTCGACCAAAAAGTGGGACAGGGAGGGAACACCAAGATTTTCAGGGGGCGAGGGGTCGACAGAGAGCGACACCCAGACACCAACCGCACAACAAGCACCTAAAACCAAAGAGGGTCGCAAGAAGATACAGCAACTTCTCAAACAGGCACACGGACGGACTGACATGCTATTTCTAGGGCTGAAATGGTGCCTTCTGAATGCTCTTAACCCTGAACAAATACAGTGTTACCAAGAACACACACACACAAAAGACATTTTGAAACGTTGTCATGTGACGGCAAAAAAAGCCTGACTTCGCAAACTCCAGAGCAATGTTACCCATGGCATTCCCGACCCAAAGAACATCATGTACAAAGCACAGCACCTAAGAGGGGCGACGTCTCGAGGCACTTCCCGACCACCTGGCCGGTGGTCGGCACACCGTCTCCGGGTAGTTTCTGTGGGGGGACCACCTGGCTCAACTTCGGCGAGGTTGCTGCGGGCTCCTCGTTGGCCATGCCCACGCGAGTGGTGGTCACTGGCGGCCTGACAGTGGCGTTCCGCCTGATGTTTTGTTGCTGGGTCTGTAGGAACCCCAGTCGGACGTCGAACGACCTGACGTAGAAGATTAAAATCACCGAAATGTGGAGGAAACACAGCAGCACCACCAACTTGCATATTTTGTGAATGCAGCTGAAGTTCACGGGCTCTCTCATCATCCCGGTGGTCTGAGACGGAACGTATCGGCTGAAAATAACTCAAAACAAATAACTCCAAAAACTTTATGGACTAACGAAGCTTTAGGCGAATCGCCCGGTCCGCGTTAATCCAAAACTAAAACACGAGTTTAAAAATGTTTCGGTCACTTATCGCTAAAAGTGCACGCGGAGGGGATCGCTCTCTCCATTCCGTTTCGCTAAATAACGGTCATTCAAAAGCGTATAATATATAAAATAGCGGCATAAAAACTGAAGCGACGACATCGGTCCACGTAGCCGTCGAAAGTCGTCAGCCGTCGACCGAGTCCTAAAGTCTACTTCAGAGGAGCTAAAAAAAGTTAACCAGATCCTGCGGGGGTTCAGCAGCGCTCTGGTCTCTGCTGCCCGCTGACGAGGGGCTTCTTCCGGGTACGAGAGGAAGGGAAGGGCGTCACACACACACACACACACACACACAGAAACACGTATATACACAATCATGCACGCACACACCTACACACACCCACCCCCCCCCCCCCCACACACACACACACACACACACACACACACATATTGTTTTTGTGTTTTTTACAGAGATTTGAGAAATGTTTTTAAAAAATTGCACTTTATGACAATGTTGATGGATAAATAATCGAAGCGTGTGTGTGGTTGTCCTGGAACTTTTCAAAGTCTGGACGGACTGACGTCTTTTGATGGTTCAAGAGCGCATCCATGTGGTCAGTTGCAGCTGTTGCAGCAGTTGTCGCGCGCGTGTGTGTGTGTGTGTGTGTGTGTGTGTGTGTGTGTGTGTGTGTGTGGACCTTTTTACATTCTCCGATATGTCTCGTGATTTAGTAGTTAAATCATGCATGCTATATGCAGGCAATATGGACGTGATGCGAGATGTAAATTAGAGGTCATTTTGATATGTAAATAAGATACGAAAAAACCTGTCCAGATAAGTCCAGATCAGTTGAATATTTTACAATATTTTCTATATTTTTTCGATATATTTTGGTATCGCCAGTTATATTTTGATGTCTATTACCACACACTCGCATGGGCTACATACTATTTAGAACAAACAATTAAAAAAACATACATTCAATGAGCATCGAAGTGTTTCTTGCTGGAAATATCAGTCATGGTGTTGCTGGTTTGTTTGGTGTTCATTTGAAAGCATGTAAAAAGTTCTGAACGAGGGAGATTGAGATAAAGTGACGCTTAGTATTAGTTTCCAGGGATAATTTCGTTTGTCGTCGAAGAATGTTATTTTAAGTTAAATATAATATAATATAATATAATATAATATAATATAATATAATATAATACATGTTAAGTTAAATATAAGAATTAAACAACAGGGGTGACGTAAACACACGTAAAAGCTATTAAAACGCAATAAAGGATGAATTGTCATCTAATAAAAATTTCCGAGCCTGAGCATCTTTACGACTTTTAATTTGTTTTCAAAGATTTTATGAAACACACACGCGCCCCCGCGCACACAAGGTACATGCCCGCGCACACAGGCACACGCGCGCGCGTCGGCGTGCTGACGTAAACGGCCCTCCGCCGCGCTCCCGGGACTCAGTGGAGGAATGTGCGGAAACTTCCCCTCACTTTCTGCTTTTGTTTCGTCCGCGGAAAAAAAAGGATCGTTCAGGAGCCCAACTTCAGAGATTCATTTGAAATAGCGGGTGAGTGGTCCGTCCGATGCAAGCAATCGCTTGTTAAAGTGTGTGATCCACGCTGTAGAAACTGTGTAAACTTGAAGGATAATAGTTTGGAAAATGGAGGCTTGTGTGTGTGCGGGGCGGTGGGGGGGAGGCGCTGTCCAGGGTTGATTATAACCCGGTTCAGCACCACGGACCACCGGCCCAACACGTGTTTTAGGACCGAATCCAGTTCAGTGTGATGTAATGTACCTGTTTAATGGCTCGGTTCGGGGAGGATCGCGTCCCCGGCGGCTCCCTGGGTCTTGGCCACGGCGTTTGACGCGCTGGTGAAGCTTCCGGAAAGTAAAAGTTTTTGTGGCTCAAGTTTTCAGCGAGGCGACGGCCTGTCTACTGGACAGCGACGGGAGGACGTTTATCTGTCTGGGGTGGTCGTTATTTTCACTTTAATTCAAGCCCGAGGAGGTTGTGTGAGTGCTGGTGGAGCTTTAGAGCTTTGTACGTTTTGTTCATGTTGGGTCGTTTCCGCCCCCGGCCGAAAGTTTAAGGTTGTTAAAAGTCAGCGAAACGCGTTTTAAAGTTACTATGTTGGCAAAGCTACATACTAAAAGACGACATGGTCAAGCACAACTCTTTTATGAAGTAGCCTACTGATTTTTTTTTACATTCGTGCATTTCACATCCGCATTCCATTATACTTTACTTTCTTTTCTGACGTATCACTTTTTAATGTTGTTGTTTTTCTTGTATTTGTGACACGTTGTGTATAAGCTGCTATATCTTATTTAAAATCCAGACTGCAACGTGTACATATTGTTCCTTCTGCTTGGCTTGCCCGTTTCTGGGCGCTGTCGATGAGCGGTGGTGCTGTTCCAAAATGGCCGAGCCCTCCTTGTGTGCAGACAGGCGTGCAGAGGGAGGGCAGGGGAGCCGCATGTTAGTTTGATGACACATTATAAGACACCACAGTTGGATTAAGTCATGTGATCTTTCAGCTGTCTTTCTACATCAACAAAACATGTTTAACTTGGCTTTAACGTGTTCAGTTTCTTAATAAAAAAAAACCGTTATAGAAGTTATTTCATTTCGAAAATATATAATATTTTCACAGATAATTCAGAAACTTTCAGCCTTCAGAATAGGAATTTTGATTTTGTGTTTAATCCTTGCTTGATCCTTAGTGCAATTATCTTTCAGTAAAGTACTCACAGGGAGTTTGCAGTATATTTCAAAATCATTGGAGACCCATAATGACTTATTTTTCTTCTTTCTCTTTTTTTGTTTTTTGAAATGTAGTTGTGGTGGTTGATTTGGTGCGTTCCTGCGTGGCCCACCACCACCTCTACAACCACATCACAATCTAGAAGCCGAGCACTTCCCTTCTCTAGCATGGCCACCCGTGCCATGTTCCCCGCGGGCGTGTTCTCTGTGGGCGGTGAGATGATGGAGGACGAGGGCCCCGGCCTGAGCGAGCTCCCGGGCAACAACCTGCCCGTGCCCCAGCTGGTGATGCTGGCCAACGCGGCCACGGCGGTGGGGGGCGCAGAGAGCGTGGCGGACGACGGCGCCAGCTGCGACGGGCTGGCGGAGGTGAAGCAGATGGTGGAGCTGAAGACCGTGGGCTGCAGCTACTCGGACAGCGAGGGAGAGAGCGTGAGGTAGAGTGTGTAATTCATGAGCCGTTGCTTCTTCTTTTTTTTTTTTTTCTTTGTTTTTCACAAACAGCTGTACAACGCAGTTCCTGTTAGACGAGTTTCTACTTTTCGTTCTTTCACCGAAAAACTAAACATCGTGAATGTGTGCGTAGAGATAGAGATGATCATTTGTGCCGCGTGTCCCAATTCTAACGAGCGGTGTGTTCATCGCCAGGTACAGCTACGACCAGCAGAATCGCGTGGAGTTCTGCATCGTGGAGTACGTGGACTCGCCTGCCCCCCGAGCCTGGACCCCGGCCCCTGGCAACAAGGTCTGGGATGGCAACGAGGAAGGGGAAGAGGAGGGGGTGGTCGAGGGGGAGGAGGAGGAGGAGGAGGAGGAGCAGCAAGACCGCACAAAAGACAAAGGCGGCGCCGCCAAGGATCTGTCCAAACCGCCGGAGCCGCTCGCCCCCGACGCGGCCAAGGCACCGCCCGCTGCCGCCAGCGCCGCCGCCGCCGCCACCAAGCGCAAGATCAGCCACGCCGCCGTGGTGGAGAGTGCCAAGAAGAAGAAGCCCTTCCACTGCAAGCCCTGCAACTACCAGGCGGAGAACGAGGAGGCCTTTGTGGAGCACCTGGGCACCCACGCCGTCAGCAAGAGGATGGTGCTTAACCGCGTGGAGGGGCGGAGCAAGGCCAAGTCCGAGGAGGCGGCCGGCTCGCCGGACGCGGAGGCGGGAGGCGCGGAGGCCGGCGGGGGGGACGCCGGGGACAGCAAGGGCGTGATCCGCTGCCAGAGGTGCGGCTACAACACCAACCGCTACGACCACTACGTCGCCCACCTGAAGCACCACAGCAAGGAGGGGGAGGACCAGAGGTAGGCTGCAGGCATGCAGGTGCCCCCCCCACCCCCACCCCCCACCCCGAGGGTCGTCACACGGGGACCGTCTCGGCGTGGAGCTCATGGTGCCTTATTTTGTCTGCTCCTTTCCAGGGTGTTCAAGTGCACCCTGTGTACGTACACCACCGTGAGCCAGTACCACTGGAGGAAACATCTGCGCAATCACTTCCCCAGCAAGCTGCACACCTGCGACCAGTGCTCCTATTTCTCAGACCGCAAGAGCAACTACATCCAGCACATACGCAAGCACACAGGTGATTATTGATATTTATATTGATATTTGATAGATTAAGAAAGATGAATTAACGGTGACATTCTTTATTGGCTAGTTGCTTCTGATATTCTTGGTCTGTGCTACTCGCGTGTGTCTGTATGTGTATTAAAATGTGTGTGTGCGTGTGCGTGTGACCCAGGAATGCGTCCATTCCGTTGTCCATACTGTGACTACTCCAGTTCCCAGAAGACCCACCTGACCCGACACATGAGGACTCATTCAGGTCAGAACATCCTCTGGCTCTCTGTTCTCTGGGTAGACACATCGTCGCTGCTGGTTGGTAATCTTAGACGTACTCAGGGATTTTACAATGTGTTGCCTTGGCACAGATAAACCATTTATCAGTTTACCAGTTATCTCATTGATAACCAACCTTCATCACCACCCCCTTACACTTTCCTTTCTATTATGGTAGTGTTTGTGGTAAGCTCACAGTTGGTTTATTCGTAGTAGCAGCTTTATTTTAGTCACAATGTTTAAAAATATCATTCATATTTCATGTATCTGGGTATGGAAGTATTGGTTGTAGTAGTAGTCAACGTAGAATAGCATAGAACTATAATCCCTGTGATACATTACTGTGTGGTCCGGCCACCCACTCCTCACCATCAACTTTTGTGTCCTTTGTTGCCCTCGCTGGAAGCAGTTGGCGTGGGATAAGTATGGTAAACAAACACACACACACACACACGCTGGTGTTTTGTGGTGCTCCGTGTGACTGAGAGACCTCCCTCTGTGTTTGGCTTGGACCCCCCCCCCCTGCCTGTGTTCCTCCATCATGATGTCCCTTTTAGATCGAGGGCAGTGGTTCCTAACCTCAACGGGGCCGACCCGGAATTCTCTGCATTCCCAACTTAAAAGTTGAAGTCGGGCGGAATGAGTTAGAAAATTGGCAAAAGTATTTTGACAAAACATGTATTGAATCCCGCTGGTTCAGGAGCCACTGCCATAGCCAGCCGAACAGAGTGCGCACCCTGTGGCGACTCCCTGTAGTGACTCCCCTGTGTCTCTCCTCCTGCGCAGGCGAGCGGCCCTTCAAATGCGACAGCTGCAACTACCTGGCGGCCAATCAGCACGAGGTGACGCGGCACGCCAGGCAGGTGCACAACGGGCCCAAGCCGCTGGCCTGCCCCTACTGCCTGTACAAGACGGCCGACCGCAGCAACTTCAAGAAGCACGTGGAGCTGCACCTCAACCCGCGGCAGTTCCACTGCCCCCTCTGCAAGTACGCCGCGTCCAAGAAGTGCAACCTGCAGTACCACATCAAGTCGCGGCACGTGGGCTGCGACATCCCCATCGACGTGTCCAAGGTCAAACTGCGGGTCAAGAAGGGGGGCGAGGAGCCCGCGGACCCCCCGGGCCGGAGCAGGTCCGACAAGGCGAGGGGCGCGGGCGGCGCGGACCAGGAGGAGGACGGCGACGACGGCGAAAGCGACGAAGGCGGCCGCGCGGGGAAACGGGCACCAGGGCCGATCGCCCCGGCCGCCAGGAAGAGCGGCGGCCACGCCCAGGCCGGCGAGAACGAGGCCGAGACGGACAGAGTCCAGAGGAAGGCCAAGACGGCGCCGGCGCCGGCCAAGGACAAGGGAGCCGCAGAGGGGAAGGACAAGGTGGCGAGGAAGGTCGTGACCCGGCAGAAGAAGGTGGCCAGGGCCGGCAGCGAGGACACCACGGAGGACAGCCCGGCGGGGGCGCCGTCAGCTCCGCCGGCGAGGAGCAGAGACGCCAAGGCCAAGAGGAACCCCAAGAACAACAACAACAAGAAGAAGCAGCTGCCAGAGGACGAGCCGAGCGTCCGGGGCGGCTCGGAGGGGGCGGAGCCCGAGAGGAGGGGGGAGGAGCCAGCCGACCCCAGCGGCGAGCAGGTTGCTCTGCAGAGGTCTATGGAAGAGATGAAGAAGCTCCAGAAGGAGAGGAGGATGGAGAAGGGGAGGAAGGCGAGGCAGGAGAAAGACGAGCAGAAGGCCGACGTCAAGACCAACAAACGACCCCAGTCCAGGAGGACGGGCGCGAGGAAAGCCGATAGAGAGAGTGAAAAACCCACGGAGGACGTTGCCACGGGAAACGGCCCCGAAGAGGTGCCTGAGGCGGACAAGCAGACGGGGAAGGTCAAGGTCACGAAGCGGAAGGCCATCGAGGCCTTGGACCTTTCAACCAAGCATCCGCCCGCCGAGACCCCGGCCACGGGATGCCCCAGCCCCAAGAAGTCTAAGCCGAGCGCCGCCGACAAACCGGCCACCAAACCCAGCGGTTTCCCCACAGTTTCCCAGACGACAGAACCGAGGCCGGCCGTGGAGAGGGACCCCGAGGTGACGGCAGTGGCGCCCAGCCCGGCGAAGCCGAAGAAGACCAAGAAGACGAACAAGAAGACGCCTGCGCCTCAGGAATCCCCGGCTTGCGCCGGAGACCAGCAGGACTCGGCTGCCGGGGACACGCCCCCTGCGGACGTCCGGAGCTCTCCTCCCGAGCTCCCGAGCGACGTGACCCAGCCCCCGCCAGACACTGAGGCCGCGCAGAACCCGACGGAACCGCAGTCGGCGCCGCCACCGGACGACAGAACCACGCCACAGGAAACGGTTCTCCCGGCGCCGGTGAAGAACTCCACGGAGGCCCGGTCCACGGAGGTCCCGTCCGCGAAGGCCCACTCCGAGGCGCCGTCCACCGGCCCCAGAGAGGAAGAGAGCCCCCTGACCGCCCCGCCCACGTTCCGGCGGCCGGGCGCCAAGCCCCCGCGGCCGTCCCTGGAGCTCCCCAGGCCCGCGGACGAGGACGAGGGCATCCACAGCAGCCACGAGGGGGCGAGCGACGCCAGCGACAGCGCCTCGGAGGGCGGCAGCGAGGACTCGGGCCTCAACAGCGCCGGCGCCGGGTCGGGCAAGATGCCCAACGACCCCGAGACGCCCACCGATGAAATCCCCACGCCCACCGAGCTCAAGAGCCACCTGTGCGTCTTCTGCGACCGCACGTTCCCCCTGGAGGTGGAGTACCGGCGCCACGTCAACCGCCATCTTGTCAACGTGTACTACCCCGCCAAAGACGGGAAGTAGATGAGCACGTGCACGCACACACCGTTTTGAGTGTTTCAGTCAATATGGGGACCAGTAAATGTGTGGACCAGCCAGGGCTTGTGTTGTGTTTTCTGTCATTGGGGGTCGGCGGCCATGTTGGGGGGAGGGATGGAGAACATGTGACCCACAATTACAACATACCTTCCTTCTGGAGGTGCTAGGGCCTCCGTCTGTGGTTGGCTCTACCAAGTGAACCTTTTTTTTTCTGGAGGATAAAATCTAAAATCCAGAGGCCAAATGGATTGAAGTTTTAGTTAATCACAAGTAACTATTTTATATTGGTTACATGTCCAAGACGTTTATCAATTTTATGATATAGTTTTTGTATAAATGCAAAGTTTAATTTACAGATTTGTTTCTAGGAAGCTGTTTTGTTTTATTCAGAACTCCATCTGATAGTTTGATCAACTGACTTTTTACTTTAGAAGAGAATGGGGCAGAGACATGGTCTGTCAGTTTTTAGTTGTTTTGTCAGTTGGGGGAAACAGTAGTTGTATTGCCCGTCACATCACCATGTTTTTTTTGTTTGCGATTAAATCCAAAGATTCAATTATAGTCCTATTCCAGTGCCTTTGACAATCTAATGTAGTGTTTGTGTATGGGCAGATTAGGAGCTTCTGAGGGCCATGTATTATATTTACTGTCCAATCATGTCCAATTCTGTAGTCTTTAATGGAGGAACTGTCTGCAAATAGGATACTTGGTTTTGGAAAGATGTCTGTTTAATAAAGTACGATGACTAACATATGGAATAAGGTCCTTGAAAGAATGGTTGGTCTTTCCAAGATACTAACATGGTCTGAGCGTGTGTTATATTAACTCCGTACAGAGCTGGCCAGCTAGAAAGGTATTGTATGTTTATTTTACTGAAGGTAATGATTTGCTCAGAGTTTGCATGTAACTCAGCAAATAGGGGGGGGGGGGATACTGTTGTTCATGGAGACAACTGATGTGCAATACTGCCTTTTAGATACACTGCCAAATGAGTTTTTACTTAAAATATCCAAGCAAGGCTGTAGAACATGTGTGTGTATATATGCCTGTATAGGGCTGGCTTTATTGCAGCCTAATATCAACTTTTCTTTGTTTACCTGTGTTTTGACTAAGTAAGCCTGTCGGGTACCCTTCACTATAATTTGCCTTAGTGTAGTTAACATGGAAATAGGTTGAGGTTTGAAGCAACACACTGCTTGATAAATGTTTGTGAGGATTTGTCTACAACTAAGTCCTCCAACCAGTAACTGACTTCTCATGGCAGTGCCATGTGAAAGGGGCCCTTATGTAACGTGTTATTACAGTAGAGAGAGGGCACTGGTAACCTGATTCAAAACCTTCATTCATTTCATGTATTTGGGACATTGACATGTCTACGTTTGGAAATACATTTTCTTTGTTGTTTTCATTCAATTATACAACGTCATACATGTATATTATCTACTCCTATTTGATTGTTTCAGAACCCCTTCATCCTCATTTTGTTCCAAGACTTTACATATTTTAAATAAAGTTTGGTGTTCAAATGCAATGACAGCCTTGCATTTTTTTTATATCACAACTCTTTTTTAATGTATACACTTTTTATCTCAGCCATCAAACAACGGTTGCAAAATGTTTGTCCGCACGTCAAGGTTTGACATTCATTTATGATTTGAAGATCAGTAAGATGCTCAAATCTGGGAGCTATTTTATAGACTCATCCTCATCTTTGACTCACGTCAGGATGCAACCGACGTCCAGCTCAGCAGTTGTAGAAAACCCGAGGAGGAAGAGGCTGAAGAAGAGGCTGAAGCTCCTTCCCCCAACAGAACATCACTGGTCTGATTCATGTCACGGTAACCGCGTGGTCGAGTCCACACTGCTCAGCCCGGCCAGGTTCTCAGTTTCCACATCCTATCCTCTGGCTTTTGTCTGCGTCGCTGTGTTCGTCTTCGTCTTCGTCTTCTTGCCTGTGACGTCCTGGGTCTTCTTCTTCTTCTTCTTGGCCGGGATGTCCAGGGCTCCCCGCGCGGCGGGCGGCTGGCTGGCGCCGAGCACCAGGCCGGTGCTCTTCCTGGGCTTGTAGGCCGGGGACCGCCGGACCCGCTCCCCCCGCAGCGTGACCACGTGGGGCAGCAGGGGAGGGCTCCTCAGGGCGGGGCCCGACGCCACGGGGCTGTGGGCCCTGAGGAGCAGCCGGTCTCCTTCCACCCCGGTCACCGCCACCCAGCCTGCACACAGGGTACCAGAGAGCATGGCGCTGAGCCCACACAGGACGGGTCGGCTGGTGCCTCAGCAACAACAGGACAGGACAGTGGTAGAACTGAAAGCTTCATAAAAGCTTATATAGAAGATATGAAGTTTTTGAATGTGGGACAAACTTTGCGGAAGTTATAGGCGTTACAAAGGTTGCTCAAAAACAGCGCCACCTAGAGACCTTCCTAGTGTGCGACATGAACGGGACGCCTAGAATATATAATTTTTCACCAGGCCTGACAACTTTGCCAAAAAAAATTGACTTTTCGTATATGTTCAGATAGTGCAAATCGTCGTCAAAGTTCCTAGAAATAATAATAATAATAATAATAATAAAAAATAAACGCATCAAAAACGAAAGGGACCTCGGTCCTGTTTCACACGCTCGGTCCCTAAAAATATGGATATCTACAATATTTATAAACACGTCTATGTACACAAGAAGAGTAGAAGGTGGTGAAATGTAGACAGTAAGCCACCAAAACCACTTTACTTGCATATATCCTCATACTTGATTCAGATTCACTTTCATTATTTTTGCTACGTGTCGATACTCAAGCTCACCCCGACGTTGCAGGGACTTCCACCATGGTTAATAACTGACTGCTGGCTGTGTAATGGGTGTGGCTGTAGCAGTTAGTGGTTTATGAGTAAGGTGGTGGCGGTGGTGGTGGTGGTGGGTCACCTGCAGAGGACATGGTGATGTCGGCCGTGGCTTGGTGCATCCCCAGGCCCTTGAGGGTGATGTCCCGGGAGACCAGGGGAGGAAAGCTCCTCATGCGCTCCTCCCCACCCATTGGAACCTGAGAAAATATGTCATGGAAAATATTAAGACGCAATGGACACAACAATGGGCCCACGCACGCACCACGCGCTGTGAGGGCGGCTATGAATGAAGCTTTATTTCAAGTGAAATGACGTGCGGTGAGTCATGCAGCTGGACCGACAGCCAGAGAGAAAGGCCGAGGGACAGGAAGGGCAGAGGAGCAGGCAGACGAGCAGACAGACGAGCAGACAGACAGACCCCCAGGAGGGTGTTCCCGCCGTGCTTCTGGTAGAGGGCGTCGGCCTTGTCCAGGATGGTGATGTGGACAGGAAGCAGGTTGGACGCCACCACAGTGAGCCAGCAGGACTTCTCCCCCTGAGGACACAGAACCCCACGATGGGCATCTCCAACAACAGCAGCACCTTCCCTGGCTGTAATTAATAGTACTATTATCATCATTACTTTTAATGGTAGCTCAGACTGGCTTCATTTGTGTCAAACGGATACATATTTGAGCAAATCAGAGATTAAAAACTGACAAAATGTGGAATTGACACATGATGACCAAGATGAATGAATGATTTCTAACCACAGCGCAGTAACTCTGCCCTCCATAGTGGAGGGCAGAGTTACTGCCCTCCACTATGTGGACGTGTGTGTCGGATGTGAACCCAGGAGGCGGGTACCGTACCTGGAGGTAGTCCACTCTCCCCAGGGCCCCCAGGAAGAGGACCATGCCTGGATTCAGGATGAACGTCCTGGGGACAATAGCCTGCCTGGGCACCACCATCTTCACCTCCAGGTCATTCAGGAGACCAAGCACCTGGGAGACAACAGACCAACGAGACGGGAGAAGCGACAGGCAGAATGACAGACAGGCAGGCAGGCAGACAGACAGACAAAGGAGGGAGACAGGCAGAGAGAGACAGAGGGATGGACAGAGAGACATACACAAGGTTTCAGGGTTTATGGAGAGAGATTTCCAGAACACACACCTTCGTCATGATGCAAACCTGCGGAGGATTCCGATTGTATGATTCCGACTAACTTAAGGCCAACTTTGACCAACTTCGACTAAAGCTTTTTGACAGGTCTGAAACAGGAAGGGGCGTGTGTCGACAGGAAGGGGATGGGGCCTCACGTCGTTCTCCTTCATGATGCCAGGCGTGTCGAACAGCCAGTGAGCGTCTTTCAGCTCGTTGTGAGTGAACTCCACCGGCTTCCCTGGCTTCACTGGCGCCGATGCTGGAAACAAATGAGCCGGGAAGAAGGGAATGAGGCGAGGTTTCACCGCAAACCTCGTGACATAATCACATCATCACTGACACGTCGGCAGGCGCTCTGTGTGTCTAGAGCAGTGGTTCTCAACTGGTGGGTCGCGACTCGCAGGCCTTTTTCCGGGCAAAAAAAAAATGTTAAGAAAAAAATCTTGTGCTTTTATTTTGAAGAGGGTTTTTTATGCAGCGGAGTGCCGTCTACTTTCTATTTCCTGAATAAGTGACGGAATAGTTTAATAGTACAGTTACTAACACCCCAGGTGTTACGTTAAATACATTTGAGAAGTTGATAATTTTCCTTGATTTGGGTCACGGCTTGTCGTTAAGGGGTGATGGTAGGTCCCGAAGCCAGACCAGTTGAGAACCACTGGTCTAGAGTGATCCGCGCACACACACAGGACTCTGTCACCCGCATGATCAAACCACGGCACGTTCTCATGTTGATGAGACAACACAGAGACCTCAAGACGCCTCAGGGCGCCGCATCTCAGGGGCGGTTCAGGTTGGCGTTTTACCTGCGGCGGTCTCGTCTTCGGTGCCGTATTCCCCGAAGGCTAGACCGTCGGGGTCAAACTCGATCTCTTTCCTCTTGGGGGTCTGGACCACTCGGAAGGTCCTCCCGATGCGACCTAACCACATCACAGAGGGGTGCGGGTGGGGAGAGGGCCTTTCGAGGATTATTTACACACCTCGGTGTACATTTCAATGTCAGACTGGTCTTCAAACTCAGCGTCAGCATTATTGGCGTCTCACACACAATCCAGGAACTTTGGGGTCTCTCGGGTTTCGGTCCGTCGCTCACCCACGAGGTAGCCGTTCTTGCTGAACGTCTGCAGCCTCCTCCGCTCCTCGGGGGACATGTCCTCCTCCGTCTGCTGGGCGTCCTTCTCCAGGCGCTCCTTGCGGCGGAACAGACGGTACGGCGTGGGGTTGATGATGGGGAACTTCAGCAGGTTCAGAGTGGTGCCTGAGACCCGCCGCCAACGAAGACAAGGACCAGCAGGAGAAGGAAGCATGGGCACACGGGAGGAAAGAAGGAGTTTGGATCAATCGATTGATTGGGTTCACAAGATTCACACACGTGTTAAGAGGTTTCCTGATGTGACTTCAAGGGACGTTTTCGCTAGTGTTGCAAGTTACTTCATCGCCTGAAGAGGCCAAGTCCGGCTCTCCTTGGGGAAATGTTATGTCTTCTATGTATTTGTGATGTGTAGATTACAAATTGGTTCAACTCGATCAGGTATTAGGATCAACCTCACAGATAGCCCATATCTTTACTACAATGCCTGCATTTAAATCCAAAGTAGGTCATGGTTAGAAAATATATATCCCGCACAACAACTAACCAACAGCATTAACTGACAAAACAGAGATCCAGTTCTTCTCCCTGACAACAAGTCCACGTCTCCGTTCCATTCAGACCTCCTGATGGCAGAGGAACAAAGAGAGTCTTTCTAGGCTGGACACTCTGGAGAGCACCCCATCAGGGAATACTGTAAGTACTATGGTACACTGCACACTGAGCAGCCTTGTCAGACAGACGTGGCTCTGGCCCCGCCCCTGGGAGGGGTCATAATTTACACACTTATTTGATCAAGTGGCCAATAGTGCTTAGAATGACACCCACCACCTTCCGGTTATAGTTCGTAGGGGGCTTTTAAATGCCTTGCTCAAAGCAAGGCAACATCCGGCTGTTCTGTTACATCTGTTAGGGATGTTGAGCAGTTATAAAAAATAAAACAAAAGAAAGAGCATGAAAGTGGTTATGATGACAAGCTGAGCACCCCCCCCCCCCCCCTCCCTCCCTCCCTCCCTCCCTCCCTCCCTCCCTCCTCACCTGGCCAGGGGGAGATGGTGGCCTTGTGAATGGCGTCAGTGCCCTTGGACTTGCAGTAGTCAGAGTCTAGTAATGTGTTGAAGAGGGTCGATTTCCCAGCGTTTGCCGTCCCCACTAGATACACATCGCCCTTGTACTTCCAAGAGCTCTGGAGGGAGCTGATCAGGTTCTCAATACCGTATCCCGTCTTTGCACTGATAAGGTGCACATCATTGACGTTTTCACTTAAGCCAGCGTCGTTGCAGTACTGAGAAAGCTGGCGTTTGATTCGCTTCAGATAGTTTTCGGCGTCCTTAGGAAGTAAGTCGATCTTGTTGCCCAAAACAACGATGTCCTTGTTTCCTCCAACCAGGTCGGTTAAATCCGGCACAATGGAGTCCGGGAGGTCCAGGAGGTCGACTATGAGGAGAACCAACGCTTTGTGGGACTTGATGCCGCGGACGACATTGCTGTAATCCTCCTTGGACATCTCGACGGCCAGAGCCTTCTGGTGGTGAGTGAGGAGGTAACAGCGTTGACACACTGAGTTTTTCAACCGGTCCTCATGGACCAGTACCTTAAACTTCTCGCTGGGCAGGTATCCTGCGACCTCCGGGGCTGTGCAGTGGAGGAGAGCGCCGCAGCCCGCACAACAGGTGCTGCTAGCGGGCTCCTCTGAGTCCGGGGTGCCGTAGACCTTGTGCTCACCCCTCGCTGCCTTCTTCTTCTGCTTACTCTTTTTATTGATGTCCTCGTCTAGGGGGTAGTTAACATCGTGGAATTGAATGAGGTGATCCAGGTCGACCTCTTTCGTGGCTGCTTGCAGGGACTTCAGCTGCATCTCCAGACCTCTGCGTTTTTGTGTTTCAGACAACGATCGTGGTAGAGATTCATCTTGGGGAGCCTGGGGTGAAGTGATCCGCTGGAGCTCGTCGAGTACGCTCTGTAGTTCATCTGGGGTTTCTGTATCATCCGACTGTGCGTCCTCTAATAAAACAAACTGTTCCTCCTGTTCGGGGTCAACAGTGGTTGTAAAACTATGCGAAACGGATCCCCTCGACCCCCGTGTACTGTAAAATAATCTGGAGGTTTGCGTGTCATTAAAACGTTTTTCACGAGTAACGTGCGTGGATATGGGGCCGACAGAGAGCACCGACGCACACCTCCTGCTGGTCCTCCCTGACAGGAGGTCTACAGAGAAAAGACGGGGACACCTGGAAAGTACAAGTTGACGCAACCCGAGCTGAAAATGGTACATCTTCACAATGTACTCCAACGGTCTGGGGCTGCGGGAAAAAAACACAAAGCAGACATCAATTTAACCTTGCGACATAAAAATAATAACACACGTGAAGAGTCGCAATTGACTTCCTGGTCGGATGTGACGTAGGATGTGACGTAGATGTATTTACGTCTATAAACTGATACATGAACAAATATTTAATAATATTTATACATGTATAGATTCAACATATATACAGCCACACTTTTTTTAATGGGTCCTCGTCAATACGCGTAAGCATTTATATAATTTCATTAAAAACGCACTCTGTGACGTCACACGTTTTCCTATTTTCCCGTGTTGTTGTTACTGACGTCCAAAACTTTCGTTGCGTTTGACTTCATTCAGTGAGCTATTGCCTTTTTACAGCCTCGCCACTCATTCATCGAAATGCTCCGTAACGCGCTGTGCAGCTTGGCAAGCAAAACGCGACGCGCTTGTGCTACGCCGTCCGGCGTGGGGGTGAGTTTTGTCATGTGTCAGTATTGCGCCTATAACTATAGGCTACCGTTTTACCGAAAAGTTGTCTGATTGTAACTGCAGGTTCACTTTTTGGGGTATTAGAGTAGGCCTACATTGGAACTAACGGTTACTCAGGAACAATGTCTAATTGCATCAGTAAGTCGATGTCCATGTCAATGAGTACATTTACAGTTTATACGGAATCCATATGTTGACATATGTGTAAAAGTGTGTATGTGTAAATCTGTGTATTGTTTGGTAATCGTCATGTGTTATCCATTTTAAATTAATTAGATTAAAATCTATGCGATGTGGACCCATGGCATGACGATATTCAGGCCTATCCGTAAATCTCTTAAAACAAAACACAAGATGAACCAACATGTTCGAATAAAAATACAAAAGAATATTAACCAACAAGTTCTGAGGTGAACGTTGACTGAGATTGAACTTTGTACAGAAGGTCAACCGTGCTGCTCCTGTGCATATGTAAAAACGAAGCACTCGTCCAACTACCATGAGGCATGAACATATTAAATATGCATTTCTCTACTTTCATCTGACTTTAAACAGTTTCCTGGTTAAATAAATAAATAAATCAATGCCTCTATCGAAGGACCAAGGAAAACACACACGCCGTGCACGTTGTCACGTAAACGTTCCTCATCTGGCCACAAGATGTCGACATTTCCCCCTGCTTGTCTTCCCCCTGGCAGCGTGCGCTGTTCTCTACGGGACCCCAGCAGCAACACGGCACCTTCTACGAGTTCCGGACGTACTATATCCGTCCGGACCAGAACGCAGCCTTCCTTAAGCTGACCAACGAGAAGATCCACCTGCGCACTGCTCACTCTGAGCTCCTGGGCTACTGGAGTGTGGAGTATGGAGGCCTCAACCAAGTCGTTCATATCTGGAAGTATGGTGAGGAGGGAGAGAAGGAGGGGTGAATGCTCTGTGTACAACTGTCAGCTCTGCATAGCATAGAGTCCAACAATTCCATGTTTGTTACAGATAACATATGTTGACTTATGCTGTAGGCCACAAAGTAGCCTTCAACTTTGGCACCGCAGCTGAACGCAGACCCTGTGTCAGAATGTCTGGTTGTGCCAATACTAGACATACACGATAGCTCAGAGAGTTCGCTCAGGAGTTGGAACTATTCATGTGAAATATAGCACCAGATTTACAGGGCTTGAAGGGCCCCTGTTTCACCAGCGGGTGTGATGTTGACATCAATCTCATATAATAATATCTGTCTGTCTCATATCTATCTATCTATTAACAAGCACACTGTCAGTAGAAGTCTGAAAGAAGTCAGAGACTGTCAGTCTCTATCAACTAACAAGTCATTCTGCTTCCCAGACAGTTTTTCTCAGCGGGCAGGCGTGCGGGCCGCTCTGTCTCAGGAACCCCAGTGGCTCGGGGAGTACATCTCTAAAGCCATCCCCATGCTGACCTCCCAGGACAACGAGGTCACCTACCTGGTCCCCTGGAGCCAGATCCAGAGCCCCCCCAAAGAGGGCGGTGTGTAATGTCTACACGTAGCCACCTGGTGGCGTGTTTTCAGTGCTGCTTCACTGTGTGTGATTGTCAGGTGTGTGTGTGTGTGTGTGTGTGTGTGTGTGTGTGTGTGTGTGTGTGTGTGTGTGTGTGTGTGCACGCTGAGGAAACAGTGCTCAATCAGAAGCATCATGGATTCTTCAGCTGAACCGCAGTGACCTTGTGTACGATAGCACCAGTGAACAAATAATCTGACACTAATCTTAAACGCAGCACAACCTCCCCAGGGCTCATGCATAATTTTGATATACTCCACCATGGCAACAATGACATCACTTATTTTGAAAATGTGAAACTGCTGATGTTTTATGATGAGATTGTCACCTCTTCCATAGTCAAATTAAAAGCTCAGCACAGTGGGTGCTTTTTTTCATAGATGACAGGAGCAATGGTGTCTCAGTGGACAGAGTGGGTGGACAGAGCGGGTCGTCCGCCAACCGCAGGGTCGGCGGTTCGATCCCCTCGATTCCCCTCCTCCAACTGTCCGCATGTCGAAGTTTCCTTGCGCAAGACACTGAACCCCAACTTGCTCCCCGGGCGCTGAACCTAGCAGCCCACTGCTCCCATGTACCATAGGATGGGTCAAATGCAGAGAACAAATTTCATGCCCATATCTAAAAAAAATACTGGAAATGACTCAAATTGAGTCTGATCTGATCTGATGTATGTGTGTGTGTTCTCCCATGGCTGTGCCTTTAGGGGCGTATGAGCTGGCCTCCTTCCAGATGCAGCCAGGAGGCCCAGCTGTGTGGGGCCAGACGTTCCAGGCCGCGGTCACCGCCCGCGCCACGCCCGGCTACGGTCACCTGGTGGGGGTCTTCCACAGCGAGTTCGGACCACTCAACCGAGGTGAGCCGTGGGCAAAGGATCGGGTCCCATACAATCATGGCTACAGATTCTTGCGGAGTCTTTTAAAAGCCCAATCAAGAACGCGTCCGGTCCGGTCCGGGCCGGTGTATCAGAGGTAGGGGAGGCAGCTTTGAGAAACCAGCCAGAGTAAGCTCGATTTTTAAAGTAATTGAACAAAAAAAGAAAATCCCCTCCCAGCTGGCCTCCCATCAAGAGTCACTTCCCAAAAACCTGTAACCAGCTCGCTAGCTGTAGCAACAGGTCTGCTAGCCTTGTGGGAGACTCCAGTCATGCACCAGGTAGGTAGGTAGGTAGGTAGGTAGATGGACAGGTAAGCCATCATTGTTAAATAATCCCTGGTGCTGCGGGACTTGAGGTCTTCAATCACGTTATCCCCTTTATTACACGGCAACTTTCTGAGCGAATCAACAATTTGACACAAAATACAACTTGATCGAAAGTTGTGATTGCTTCCGCCAAAAAAATCAAGTGTTCAACCATACAAGTCATGTAATAAACATTAAGTGGTTGAACAGTATTCCGGCCAGGTCTCCTCCAGACACAAAGTCAAATATCGACCAGATGTTTCTGTGACCAACGTTGACGGGCAGTGTAACCTCTTTGACGACCTGTACTCTGCCGTGTGGTCAGTTCACGCTCTGTGGTGGTACGAGAGTCCCGACCACCGTGCCGCCATCCGCCATAAAGCCCACGAAGACGCCAGAGTGGTGGCTGCAGGTAGGTGCTGCTCACGCTGCTCTGCTACAGCCAACGTGTTACATAGCGTGCAGTACAGTGAGTATACTGTGTTGCATGGGTTTGGATTGGGCTGGTTGAACATTCAACGTCGCAACGTTTTCCTTGTTGTCTGTGTGTCGTTTGTCCTTCTCTCCAGTGAGGGAGAGTGTGGCCCACCTACAGTCCCACAGCAGCAAGCTGATGTTTCCCTGCAGCTTCTCTCCCCTCAAGTAGAACCTCATCCCTGGGCCTGGAAACCATCACTTCTCCTCCTCATCCCACTGTGCATTACGTCACGGCACAATCGTGGATGTCAGTCATATAACCTAGATATTGAGCTATTTAAACATGCCATTACACTATACGTTTACGAGTACCAAGCTAGGATACCTGTCTCTCATTGAATCGTCACTACTGTTTACTGGATAGTTTATTTTAAACACATGACAAGTTTGGATGGAAAGTGACCAGGCACTAATTAACGACTACATCACTTCAGTTTGCAGTGGAAAGAGGTTACTGTTTGACATACAGATACTCTTTATTTTTTACTTTTTTTTTTGCCTGGGGGGCCATGGTCCATTTTTCTGTAGTTGTCTGAAATTGAGATTATCCACAAAGCTGCTTTAATTATGATGAATATGAACAACTTGTATGAATACACTTCATGATCTATTTTAAATGTGCAAACGTTTATACAAAATGATGTTGTCCATTGGGACCATAGATGATTCCCCTAATCATACATTGCACTAATCTATTTTAGATCAGCCTTATAACATGAAATGTGAAAAAAATAAAGAGATGAGCCCTCATTTACCCTTTTCTGACTCGGAATTCACAATTCCCCATCGGCCAATAGCAAAGGACTATGCGCACTTGAAGTCTTTCAATTGGACAGCAGCGGAGCACTATGGGCGGAGCTCGGTCTGGGAAGCAGCAGGCGTGCCTGAGAGCAGGTTAACCTCCGAGAGCAGGGATTCAACCCCCGGCCATACATGAGTCAGGGCATTCTGGCCCAGTGGGCTTGTCTGCTGCATCCAATGAGAGCCACAGGGACCCATGGGTTGAGGACACTGATACAAACAGGTCTCCCCTTGCCCTGCTAGTCCTCCACCAGTAGCTCCAACATAACTATGCCCTCGGTCTTCTGAGCTGGACTCTTAACATCCTCCCACTGTCCCGCCCCGCCCTGCAAGCGAGACGTCCATCATGACCACCTCCTGAAGGAACTGAGACCAGGCGGAGCTCTTAACACGTCTAATGTCAGACACAGTAACTTCCGGCATGGCCTCTATGATGACAATGGACAATTCTTATTTTACAAAAAAAAAAGTTTGTTAAACTATGACGTATTTTTCCAGTTCTCGTTTTCAACTAGAAATAGGTATCAACAAATTATTTAAAAGCAGAATTTTGTGTCAGAGTTATGGCTAATGCAGCTGGCAGTAAATTAGCATCATAATTTCAACAACAAAAAATAATTTTGGAAAGAAAAAGTTGATCATAATGCAGAGTGATGGGGCAAAAACTGGAGGAATGCAAGGCTGAGGTCAATGACGTCTCATCGACACCAAATGTCAGATACAAATTGCCTCCATGTCTGAAATAAAACCCTGGGCCTGGGGTATATGTATTATATTCACAAACGTTCCTGCTTTAGTCGGAAAATGCACAATTGTTTTGCCTATCTGCTCCACTTTAAGTTCAGCGCTGCCTAGCAGCACTCACCTAATAAAGCCTGCAGAACAATGGCTTGAGCGCTGCCTGGCAGCTTAATCCAACTAAAATCAAGACACGCGATGACGTCACACTTTCCCTTTTCTTCGCTTGTTGTGGTTACTGACGTCCAAAACGTCAATTAGAATGACTTTGGCCTGCTAATTCCTTTCACCAGCCTCCTCACCGCTCATCCACCAAAATGCTTCGGAGCGCACTGCGGAGCTTGGCGAGCAAAACGGGACGCGTTTCTGCTGAACAGTTCGGTGGGGGGGTGAGTTTTTATAAATTCTGTCGGAAAAAAACGTTGCCTGATTGTAGCTGCAATGTTTATTTTTAAAGAACAATTTAACTTAAAACGTTTTTTTTTTAAACGTGGTAATAATATGTCTTATTAGACCCTAATTAAAAAAAAAAACTGATGGCAGATAACGCTCTTTTCGCGACGTTTCGTGACGTCAGGTTCCATTTCTGGGGCGCTTCGTCGTCACACGAGTGACCAACACAAACTATGTGTGCAATGATGAAATAAATGTTTTTGTTCAACTCTATCATCTGACTGACCGGTCTGACAAAAGCAAGACCTAGATTTAAATAACGTGTGCCTCTTAATCTGGCCACATAATGTTGACATTTCCCCCTGCTTCTCCTCTCCCAGCAGGGGGCGCTGTTCTCCACGGGGCCCCAGCGGCAACGCGGCCCCTTCTACGAGTTCGTAACATGCTTTATCCGTCCGGACCAGAACGCAGCCTTCCTCAAGCTGACCAGCGAGAAGATCCACCTGCACACTTCTCACTCTGAGCTCCTGGGCTACTGGAATGTGGAGTATGGAGGCCTCAACCAAGTCGTTCATATCTGGAAGTATGGTGAGGAGGACTAGGGAGAGAAGGAGGGGTGAATGCTCTGTGTACAACTGTCAGCTCTACATAGAGCTAGAGGGGTGCAGGCAACACCCGAGAACTGACCTTGTTAAAAAAAGACACATTTCTGCTGTTGGACAATTTTTGTCACTGATAACATTTGTTGACTTGTGCTACAGGCCACAAAGTAGCCTTCAACTTTGGCACAGCAGCAGAATGCAGACCCTGTGTCAGAATATCTGGTTGTGCCAATACTTGTTTTTGTTTAGCTATTTTCGGAATATGATTGTTCAGAGGGCTTGTTTGGTATACCATAATTGTTCATGTGAAACAATGCACTATAAATATAACACTATACACCAACACAAGTCATTCTGCTTCCCAGACAGTTTTTCTCAGCGGGCAGGCGTGCGGGCCGCTCTGTCTCAGGAACCCCAGTGGCTCGGGGAGTACATCTCTAAAGCCATCCCCATGCTGACCTCCCAGGACAACGAGGTCACCTACCTGGTCCCCTGGAGCCAGATCCAGAGCCCCCCCAAAGAGGGCGGTGTGTAATGTCTACACGTAGCCACCTGGTGGCGGTATTTCACTATTCTATGAAACAAGTTACAGCGGAAGAGCGCTATTTCACTCAATTGTGCGTGCCAGGACCACAGTGACCCTTGCGCACCGTAACACCAGTAAACAAAGACTCCGTCACTAATCTTACACGCTGCACAACACTCCCCCAGGGAGCATTTCCCTCCTCCTCCTTGCTGTTGCATGATGTTGATCCATTCTATCATGCCACACAGCTGACGTCACCTCACTTCTGTTGAAGAAGTGAAACTGCCGATGTTTTCTGACCAACGCTGGCGGCCTTGTCAGCGTTCTGTGATAGTCCCCGGCCATAAGAGGATGTCAACCTTTTCCCGGCAATCAAGTGAAAAGCTCAGCACAGCGGTTTTGTTGCTTTTGAACATATGACCACACAGCCAGTGACGGGTGTTAGGGAGGGAGGGATTTAGGGGTGGGGGAAGCTGATCAGCCTCGCGCCAAACCAGGCCAACAGTGCTTCGATTCCACGGGGAAATCAGGTCGAAGTTCACACACACACACACACACTCTCTCTCTCTCTCTCTCTCTGGGCCTAGAAGACACGCACATGTAGTAAACTTCATAATAAATATTCAATGGTAGTTTGTGTTTATAGTACAGTATAGCAAGACAAATGTTTGATGGAATAGCTTTCCGTTTGCCTTGGGTTCAACACAATGTATTTCAGTCCATGCCATGTCATGCCATGTGTGTGTGCGTGTGTCCCATCACGGGGGGGTGGGCCTTTAGGGGTGTACCAGCTGACCTCCTTCCAGATGCAGCCAGGCCGCCCGGCCACGTCGGGCCAGGAGATCTATGCCGCAGTTTTTGCCCGCGTGACCCCCCTCTGCCACGCCCACCTGGTGGGGGTCTTCCACAGTGATCTCGTACCACTAAACAGACGTGAGCTGTGGGCAAAGGTTCTGTAGCCGTGGTTTTACACAAGTCATGGCTGGATTCTGGTGGTGTACAAAAAAACTCTTTAAAATTCCCTACCAACAATGCTACAAGTCTGGGCCGCTGTGTTGAGGTAGTCCACAGGGCACATTGCTGGGTTCTCCTATGGTTGCAATCTCTTCATAACTGTTAAGACATTTCTTCTTCTGGATACTTTCAAGCTTACTCGCTGACTCTACCAGGGTATGCAGTCCCACCCCTCACTTCAAGTAGACCGCACAATCATTTCATGGTGGCCAAATTAAATGATTGGACAGGCTTATTAGGAGGCTGCAACAGCCTGATTATTATTATTATTTATTTTTTCAGTGCATTGAATTTAACTATTGCTGTAGGGATGTAAAGTGTTTTTTGGGGATTACGGCGAGAGCGTTCTCCCTCAATACTTAAAAATGTGTCTGCATTAGTCTGCATAGACCCAACATGATTAGGAAATAGGGCCTGGGTTGAAAAATGAAGTAGATGAACAGTAATCCCACCAGGTCTCATCCAGAGACCAGGTCGCCCTTCATGTGACCTCTGTATTCTGCCATGTGGTTCACTGTGTGGTCAGTTCACGCTCTGTGGTGGTACGAGAGTCCTGACCATCGTGCCGTCATCCGCCACAAAGACGTCAGGGTGGTGACTGCAGGTAGGTGCAGAAGGTAGCTGGCTGCTACAGCTAATATGTTAGAGTGCAATACAGTGATTATACCGTGTTACATGGTTTGGATTGGGCTGGTTGAACAGTCAACGTTGCAACGTTTTCCTTGTTGTCTGTGTGTCGTTTGTCCTTCTCTCCAGTGAGGGAGAGTGTGGCCCACCTACAGTCCCAAAGCAGTAAGCTGATGTTTCCCTGCAGCTTCTCTCCCCTCAAGTAGAACCTCATCCCTGGGCCTGGAAACCATCACTTCTCCTCATCCCACTGTGCAATACGTCATGTCGAGGCATAATCATGGATGTCAGTCATATAACATAGATATTTAGCCATTTAAACTATAAGTTGAAGTTAACCTTAATGCCTCATCGTGACCAATTTAGTATATAGATTATTGAACAGAGGCTACTATTCCTTATACTGCTACTGAATAGTTACACATAATCTGCACAATGGATGTAAAGTTAAATGACCTGGCACAGAGCCTACATCCCAGTCTGCTGCGGCTAGGGTTACATGTTGACATGGATATATTTGTTTATTCTTTGCTTGGAGAACAACAATGTGTTTTTCTGGAACCGTCTGAAATTGATACCCACAGAGGTGGCTTAATTGTGATGAATGGGGGGGAAAAAAATGGATTTGTTTTGTTTTTATTGTGTTTTGTGCAGGGCCAGTAACAGTTATCCTCACAGCCTGTCTTTAAACATTTCAACGTAAACAGATATTAAATATAAAACATTTTCTAAGTCAGATCTCTTTTTTTGATCAAGAAAAAAAAAAAAAAGGAAAAAACAAAAACAAAGCAAACGATCGCATAACATAATCTGTGGAAATTTCAGTGCAATAAAAAAAACGATTCCAATTGACACCATGATTAAAGTGCTCGGAACGGGGTGCCTCCAGACTCAGCCTTCACCCCTAAAGGACCCTGACCTCTAACCTAAAGGACAGTTTAGTGATGCACCCTTACTTTGGTCTCAGTGTCTCAAGTCACTTAGCTTATGCCAATTCTTACATGGTCCCCCCCCCCCCCCCCCCGTGTGAACTAATTCACTGGGTGGTCTACCAGCCAGAACGACTTTAAATTACAGCAAACATCAAACATCTTGAAATGGATTGGAACTTAGAAGTAAATGACACCCACCCACCAAACCCCACCCAATAGTGGTCAAGGCAATGAAAATACTGTAGTGTGCTATGGAAGCATTCATAAATCTAGCCCTTTACTGTGTGCGTGCGTGTGTGTGTGTGTGTGTGTGTGTGTGTGTGTGTGTGATGTGTTGAGGTATAGAAAACAGTATGAAATGTAGACACCAAAACAAATCTGTTCTTTTCGCTCGTATTTTCTTATAAAAAGCTATAAAATCAAAAAGACCCCCGCCCTCCCCAAACGATACAGTACGTTTCACGGTGTCAGTCACACACGTTGACGGGGGCGTTGTTAGAGAGGGGGGCTGTAGGCTGCCCCACGCCCCACCCCCGACTACACAGAGCATGTACAGCAATACCACTTTAAGAGGGGAACGACTAAAACTAGCCCACCGTTCTGGTGTCATCTGCATATATAAATAAAAGCTACACTGTAAAAACTAAAATCGGAAAACATTAAAACAAACAAAAAACAAATCTGATTTGCAGTCTAGCCCTTGGCCATTGAAATTATTTTGATTCTTCAACACAAAAACGAATACGGATACAAATCCTGAATTGTTCTCATCATTGGCAGGCACCGATCACAATTACGTAAAATAGTGAGGGGGGGGGGGAACAGACCACCGCCATCAAGCAGTGTGGGGGGCTAAAGCACTTGAAGATTATGGCAGTTATTCAAGTTTAAAACTCTCTCCCTCTCTTTCTCTCTGTCTCGCTCCCTCGCTCGCTCAGCGGTGCCAGCAGCCAGAGAGAGAGGCCCCGCCTCCCAGACTCCGCTGGGAAATCGTTATCGTCGTCGTCGTCGTTGCGTCGACCGCTCCGGTCCGGTCCGCTCCGGTTCGGTCCGGCTCTGACGGGCCGCGTCCCGGTCCAACGGACCCCCACAACTCTTTCAACAACAACAACAACGTTTTAAAAATAAAAACAATACTGGAGGTTCGGCAGGTCAGGCGAACTCTGCGTCCATCTCAGGGCTCTGCGCTCCGCTCCGCCAGAGCTGGATACTCGCCGGCGTCGCCCGGCGCCGCCTCACATGACGGACTCCCGGAGCTTGTCGTCCGCCCCCCCGGCCGCCGCCGCTGCCGCCGCCGCGCCCCCCGGGGTGAGGTGGGGGATGTTGATGGCGGTCGATCGCTCCTTCCGTTTCACCGAACTGTCTTTGGAGTGGTAGTCGTCGCTCTGGTCCTTGGCGAAGTTGACGAACACCTGCGGTGACGGGAACACGGAGAAACGGGGGGGTCAGCGTGGGGTGGCGGCGGCGTGGACCGCGTCGGGGGTTCGATCCTCACGGGTTGCCGTCCCGTTACTTTGATGAAGTCATTACACTGGGACCCAGTGTTTGGACCCAGAGTTTGGTCGTATCCTTTGCGGTATTTACCATGGACTATGTAAACCTGTTCATCAGTACATCATCTCCATTTACATTTAGGGCATTTAGCAGACACTTTTATCCAAAGTGACTTACAAAGAGTACATTTTTCATAAGGTGAAATATTTAATTGCTGCTAATTCAGTAAGAAAGTCACCAGAACAAGTTTCAAGCATTTAAATTGCTAGGTTAACCATTGCTAGTATTACAACATCTCTGACTAAGTGCCTGCATGTACTCCATCTCTATGTACCCAGACCAGCGCGGCCCACCGCGGTCTCCCTCTACGCACCTGGTCCAGGGTGGTCTGGCTGACCGAGTAGTCCTCTATCTGCAGCAGCTCCTTGTTCTGGGCCAGGATGGAGAACATGCGGGCCAGGGAGGTGGAGCTGGAGGGAAGCTGGTACTGCAGCATGTTGCGGTGTCTCTCCTTCAGCGTGCTGCCCGGCAACTCGCTCTCTATGAACTTCATGACCGGCACCAGGTCGGGGTCGGGACCGGTCACGCGCAGGATGATGGTGTAGCCGTCGCCAAACCTGAAGGGGGGGGGGGGGAGGGGGAGACAGATGGTAGACTCAGGGATTGATGATGACAACCCACATGAAGGCACCGAACTAAAGCCTCTAAATA
This sequence comes from Urophycis tenuis, assembly GCA_036785325.1. Classification (NCBI taxonomy): domain Eukaryota; kingdom Metazoa; phylum Chordata; class Actinopteri; order Gadiformes; family Phycidae; genus Urophycis; species Urophycis tenuis. The sequence continues at coordinate 4,661,729 of JAXIVH010000031.1, forward strand.
CTAAAGCATCAACTTGACACAGGTCACAGACATCTTTAAGTATTTTATTGCAAGCTCAAGATTGCATTATTTAAATAAAACACCCTTCAACCTGTGGATGTTTCACAAATCCTGTAGGATTTGTGATTTGTGTTGTATTCATACATTATCCAGAGTAGACACTAGATTAATTCCATACAACTTTTCCCACTGTACTGCTGGTCAATGTGAATTTCTCCTAAGGGGGATTATAATAAAGGAATATCTTATCTTATCTCAACACACTGAGCTTCCTCACCGAGGAGCGACAGTGAAGCTGTGTTTGCAGTGTTAGCGGTGTTAGCAGCTGGCGGCGCTGGACTCACCTGTTCTTCAGGTGCTGCACGCTGCCCAGACAGCGAAACCTTCCGTTCACCATGATGGCCATCCTGGTGCACAGAGCCTCACACTCCTCCATACTGACGGACGCAAGCGGCATCCATGTTACAGTTAGTGTGGTTTAAATGATCAGAGGCAGCACAAGTTGTGAAAGGTGTGTGTGTGTGTGTGTCATTTCCTGTGTGGAATGTGTGTGTCAGGTGTGTGTGATGGATGAGGCATAACCTGCAAGAGGTGTGTGGTTTCCTATGTAGGGTGTGTGAAAGAGGGGGGATGGAGTGAGTGAGTGAGGTGAGTGAGTGAGTGAGTGAGTGAGTGAGTGAGCAGGTGAGTGAGTAAGTGAGCAGGTGAGTGAGTGAGTGAGCAGATGAGTGAGTGAGTGAGCAGGTGAGTGAGTGAGTGAGTGAGCAGGTGAGTTAGTGAGTGAGTGAGTGAGTGAGCAGGTGAGTGAGTGAGTGAGCAGGTGAGTGAGCAGGTGAGTGAGTGAGTGAGTGAGTGAGCAGGTGAGTTAGTGAGTGAGTGAGTGAGTGAGTGAGTGAGTGAGTGACCGAGCAGATGACTGAGTGAGTGAGTGAGCAGGTGAGTGAGCAGGTGAGTGAGTGAGTGAGTGAGTGAGCAGGTGAGTGAGTGAGTGGGTCCTCACCTGTGTGAGGTGAGCACCACCGAGCGGCCCTCCTTGATGACACTGTGGATGCAGTTCCAGAGGGCCCGGCGGGCCTTGGGGTCCATGCCAGTGGTGGGCTCATCCTACAGCAGGAGAGAGGAGCACCGGACACAGAGGAGGAGGTCAGGAGGAGAGAGAGGAGCACCAGACACAGAGGAGGAGGTCAGGAGGAGAGAGACGAGCACCAGACACAGAGGAGGAGGTCAGGAGGAGAGAGAGGAGCATCAGACACAGAGGAGGTCAGGAGGAGAGAGAGGAGCAGTAGACACAGAGGAGGAGGTCAGGAGGAGAGAGAGGAGCATCAGACACAGAGGAGGAGGTCAGGTGGAGAGGGAGGAGCAGCAGACACAGAGGAGGAGGTCAGGTGGAGAGGGAGGAGCATCAGACACAGAGGAGGAGGTCAGGAGGAGAGAGAGGAGCAGCAGACACAGAGGAGGAGGTCAGGAGGAGAGAGAGACACGCGGCACGTCTCCACCGCCAACACATTTCCCACCGTTTTGTTCTGATGCTCTGTATTCTTCTCGCATTTTTCTACTGTTGTTCCTAACTTCACTTTCTCAAATCTCTCTTTTCAACACGCACACACGCACACACACACACTTTTCAATTCCTTCTCGATTCACTCTCGCTTTCTCTCCTCCCCCCTCCCCCCCCCCCCCGCCCCCTTCAGGAAACAAAACCCAGACCAGTTTCTACTGGGCCTCTTCATTCTTTGTTAACACAATAGCTGGCCTGATCGTGTTTTGGTTGGACTGCATATTGATGTCCCTCAAATGGAGGGTTTGTGTGTGAAGAGAAAGCCGCAGAGTGTTTGTTGGCGGCGCCAGCGCCCGTGTGACAGGCGAGCCCGTGTTGCGTGCCGGCCTACCAGGAAGACGACGGGCGGTCCGCCGATCAGCGCCATGGCGGTGGACAGCTTCCTCATGTTCCCGCCGCTGTAGCTCCCCGCCGCCTTGTCCACGTACTTCACCAGACCCAGCTTCTTGATGCCCCACTCGGCCACCTGGCGCCCGCAACGCACCCACGCCACAGAGTTACAGAGCACCCATACACACACACACACACACACACGTACCACCCGCCACACAGCACCAGAACTCAAGACAACAAGACACACACACACACACACACACGTGTACGACGCGTGTTCAGATCAGTTCAAGTGGATGAATGTGGACTCACGTCGCAGACTTCCTTCTCGGGGACGCCTCTCAAGATGGCGTAGAACTCCAGGTGCTCCCTGCCGGTCAGCAGGTCGTTGATGGCGTCGAACTGGGGACAGTAGCCCATGTTCTGGTGGACCTCGTCGATCTCCCTCAGGATGCTGACACACACAGACACACACACACACACACACACGCACACGCACGCGTTAGTCAAACGACAAAGACTGCCAAACTTAAGTTTGTTTGAAGAACTAGGAACATAGAATGTACACACACTTGTAGTGAACTGTAGTGAACACAAGCTAACTGTAGTGAACACAATTTATTGCATGACTTTGCCTTTTTTTACAATGCCTTTTACAAGCCTACAGTATGTGTTCTTATCAGGGGGGGGGGGTTGGTCCAATGTAAACAAACCATTATTCAGTGTACATATTCAGATTATCCCCTGGCTTAGTTTATATCCAACATGCAAAGGACTGATCTGATAACAGGTCACATGGGCCCTCTCCAGGGTATTTACTACTGAGTCATTGAACAGGCACTTTCCTCCCCAGAGACTTCACTTCAGTGAGGACAGATACACGTCATGAGGAACAGGTCAGGGGTTAGTCCTGCCCTCGGAGGCCAAGGGTCACACCCCCGTCCTGAGAGGAGAGGGGGCGGCTGCTCTTACCTCCTTCCAGCCAGGAAGGCCTCTCCACTGGTCACAAGGGAGTCACCGGTCAGCATCTTAAAGGTGGTGGTCTTCCCAGCGCCGTTCACTCCCAGCAGGCCGAAACACTGGGGGGGAGAGAGAGAGAGAGAGAGAGAGAGAGAGAGATTCTATTAATATTGACAGAAGAGTCAATATTAATACAGCAACATCCCTCTTCTGATAAGCATGTTAAACGACATCATCAATAACTGTTGTTCATCATCATCATCATCATCATCATGCAATCACATTAACATCAGAAGCAATGTTACAGAGCACTCCATCACAGCCGAGGCCCGTTATCTCCATCCAGCTCACCTCTCCGGGCGGTATGCCCACACACAGGCGGTCCACGGCCGGCTTCTGCTTCCTCTTGTACACCTGGACAAACACACTTTGTTCAGGTCAATCGCTCAAACACACCTGGGAATGCTGTGACTCGGGGTGAGGTCACGCCTCCTCCAAAATGAACAGGCAACATTACAGATGTACACCAAAAGACATTGGAGAGGCTGAGGAGGAGGACAGAGCGAGTGATGAAGGCCCCCATGCTCTGCCAGCCCTTGTTGTTGAACCAGATCTGGGAGCAGCAGGAGCAGGAGCAGGAGCAGGAGGAGGACAGAAGCCGAATAGAGGGAGGAGGGGAGAGGGATGGGGGAAGGAGAGGAGAAAAGCAGAAGATGTGGGCGGAGGAGGGGATTAGGGTGGAGGAGGAGGAGGAGGAGGAGGAGGAGGAGGAGGAGCGGCCTGTACCTTGGTCAGCTGGCGTAGCTCCAGGATGTCTCCCTGTCCCACGCCGTGGACGATCCTCTGCCTCTCACGAGCCACGTCCTCGTCCTCCTCGCCCAGGGGGGTCAGCTTGGTCAGGTGGCTGACGGGCCTGGAGAGGGGCGAGGGAGGGGCGAGGGAGGGGCGAGGGAGGGGCGAGGGAGGGGCGAGAGAGGGGCGAGGGAGGGGCGAGGGAGGGAAGGTTGAGAAGAGGGAGGACTGAAGAGTCCCCTGGAGAAGACTCAAGGGTTGTGTGTGTGTGTGTGTGTGTGTGTGTGTGTGTGTGTGTGTGTGTGTGTGTGTGTGTGTGTGTGTGTGTGTGTGTGCGTGCGCGTGGGTGTGTTCCAGTACCTGGGCTTGATGCAGAAGCGGTACTGGATGAGCACGGTGATGATGAAGAAGACGGCCCCCTCCACGGCCATGGCGAACAGGTTCTTGCCCACCATGTCCCACTCCAGCGGGGAGCGCAACCGGTTCTCCCCTGTGGACCACACCACGGATCAGGGATACCTCCACACCCTACACAGCTAAGCTAGCTCGGTTTAGCCGCCGTCTATCGACTCCCCAAGCACGGGGTAAACAAACCCCTGACTCCGGCAGTGATAATTAGATTAGATTAGATAAAATTTTTGTCATTCCCGGTATTTTTTAGATATGGGAATTAAATTTATTCTCTGCATTTGACCCATCCTATGGTACATAGGAGCAGTGGGCTGCTAGGTTCGGAGCCCGGGGAGCAAGTTGGGGTTCAGTGTCTTGCTCAAGGACACTTCGACATGCGGACAGTTGGAGGAGGGGGAATCGAGGGGATCTGACCGCCGACCCTACGATTGGTGGACGACCCGCTCTGTCCACCCGCTCTCACCACTGAGCCACCGTTGATGGCTCATCAAAACGATCATTTAGAACAGTGCACTTGTCATTTCCCCAAGCACGGGGGAAATCAAACCCCTGCCCCCTGAAGTGATAACGCCGTGCCCTCGACCCTCTGAGCAACAAAAGGACCTCCCCCCCAAAACTCACCGAATCTCTCCAGGGCGTCGGCCATGGCCTGGTTCTTCACCATGTCGATGAGCCCCCTGCCCAGGCAGAAGTGCGGGAAGATGAGCAGAACGTTCTTCAAGATGTCGTTGATCCCCCCGATCTCCTGCGAAGGACAAAGCCAAAAGAAACCCCGGGTTGTCAGAACACTCGGGGGGGGGGGGAGAAACACCTCGCCGCCGTGGCGCCTGTCTGGGCGGCGCGGCGCTCGGCCCAACAACTCACGTTGTTCCCGAACAGCTCCATGACGAAGGTGGAGATGCTGCCGTTGATGCCGATGAGGATGTTGACGCTGGTGAGGACCACGTAGGCCGTGCTGGGGATGGTGAAGAAGAACGATGCCGGGTACATCAGCGGCGTGATGGACCAGCTGGGGGGAGAGGGGGATGGGGGAGGGTGGGGGGGGGGGACACAGACAGGAAGTCAGCCGGGCTCCGGGGGGGGGAGGGGGGATCGTCTCACTCCCGACCGATAACGGGAAGGAAGATTCATCATCAGTCATTAAAAAAAAAAGTGAAATCATAAATGGACATGCACAGCAGAAAATCCATAACAATAACGTAGAATATAATACATTAGCAACTCATCGGCTACAGTGACCGCCTGTGGTTCGGGGTTGTTTACATGAAGGGGCAATCAGACCGATGCGCTAAACCAACAGCAGCACGTGTCCAAGTGGAGAACTGAGGCCGATGCTTTTAGATTTCATGAGCGCGAACCCCCCCGTCCCTCCGGACGAGGAACCAGAAGAAGCCCCTTGTATGCCAGGGGGTTGTGGGTTCGACTCCCTCACCCGTAGAGCAGCAGCAGCAGGGCCAGTGCAGGCAGGTTGGTGGAGGAGACGTAGGCCTGCTGCTGGAAGCAGACGAAGATGAGGATGACGAGGGTTGCCGGGACGATGTAGTTAAGCTGAGGAAGACAAAACAGGAAGGGGACGACGTTAATGTGGTCGTCCACGGCGCAGTCAGATCATCAATAATCACACGGTCAACATCTACGGCCCTGTAACGTCACAGTTATGTTTAGATGTGTGATTGTTTATGCACTATAAACACTGTTAACTCTTAACCAGTAACACTATAAACTGTTGTTACTGGTTAGACACTTTGCACAATGCAAAACAAAATGTGCTTGAGCAATAATATGGCCCAAAACGGGGTGTCATCGTGTGTATTAATTAAGTGTGTGTGTGTGCGTGCGTGCTTACGTGTGTGTGTGCGTACAAGCCAGAGAGTGTAACAGTGGAAAAAAACAACAACACAATCCACTGGATTGTGTCAAACCCCCTGGCCCTCGGCTCACGTCCTGTCCCCACACACACACACACACACACACACACACACACACACACACACACACACACACACACACACACACACACACACACACACACACACACACACACACACACACACACACACACACACACACTTCCTGTGAGCCCACCCCACACCCCCCCCCCTGCTCACCATGTCCCACGCAAAGTTGGCCACCCAGTAGAGGAGCGGCTGCACGCCGCTGATGAACTGCATGTGCTTGGCCTTGCTGACGCGCTCCTGGATGAGGAACACCACGAAGCTGGCGGGCACGAAGGACATGGCGAAGATCACGCAGATGGACACCAGCACGTCCACTGAGGTGGTCACCCTGTGGCAGAGGGAGTTGTCGCCGGTCACAAAGGAATCCATGAGCATTGCTCTGTCATCGTCTGATCGGGCCTTGCTGGTCCGCTGTAGACCTATCCTCCGTCCATACTCTACAGTTCATCTGACACAAACCAGAAGAACCTTGGTGGATCGGTGGACACCAGAGGTCCACTGAACAACCTCGGTGGATCGGTGGACACCAGAGGTCCACTGAAGAACCTCGGTGGGTCGGTGGACACCAGAGGTCCACTGAAGAACCTCGGTGGGTCGGTGGACAACAGAGGTCCACTGAAGAACCTCGGTGGGTCGGTGGACACCAGAGGTCCACTGGAGAACCTCGGTGGGTCGGTGGACACCAGAGGTCCACTGGAGAACCTCGGTGGGTCGGTGGACACCAGAGGTCCACTGAAGAACCTCGGTGGATCGGTGGACACCAGAGGTCCACTGAAGAACCTCGGTGGATCGGTGGACACCAGAGGTCCACTGAAGAACCTCGGTGGATCGGTGGACAACAGAGGTCCACTGAAGAACCTCGGTGGGTCGGTGGACACCAGAGGTCCACTGAAGAACCTCGGTGGGTCGGTGGACACCAGAGGTCCACTGGAGAACCTCGGTGGGTCGGTGGACACCAGAGGTTCACTGGAGAACCTCGGTGGATCGGTGGACACCAGAGGTCCACTGAAGAACCTCGGTGGATCGGTGGACACCAGAGGTCCACTGAAGAACCTCGGTGGATCGGTGGACACCAGAGGTCCACTGAAGAACCTCGGTGGATCGGTGGACACCAGAGGTCCACTGGCCCGGACACAGAACAGAACCTGGAGGGCGAGCGGTCTCGTTCAGCCCGGACGGTACTCACAGGGCCACCTGAGACAGCTGCTCCTTGGTCAGGTTGAGGGGGTGGTTGTGGGCGCTGATGCCGTACTTGCTGGGGTCTGCCCCGGGGGGCAGGTGGGCCCGCAGGATGCCGTTGTTCATCACGTTGATGAAGGCCCCCATGCTGTGCCAGCCCTTGTTGTTGAACCAGATCTGGGAGAAGAAGGAGGAGGTGGTGGATGGTGAGGAGGAGGAGGAAGGAGACCAGGACAGAAGAGAAAGAGGGATAGAATGATGAGGGAGGAGGGGAGAGGGATGAGGGATGGAGAGGAGAACGCAGAAGATGAGGAAGAAGTGGAGGAAGAACAAAGGATGAAGGAGAGATGAGGAAGAGATGAGGAAGGAGGAGGAGACAAAAAGAGCTTAGTCAAGTTAACTGTATTTGCAAAGCCCTTGAGCACAAGGTCTCAGCGGGGCTTCACAGGCCTTAAGTGTGGTTTGATTGAAGGTGTCCTTACCTTCACGTTGTTCTTGGTGTCCAGGCCGTTGATGAAGCCAGACAGGCTGCTCAGGAACCGATCTGCTGCTGCTCCCTGTGGCAAGACAGAGCAACACACTCAACCTCTTATTTCTATTCAGGAGACAGAGCAACACACTCAACCTCTTATTTCTATTCAAGAGACAGAGCAACACACTCAACCTCTTATTTCTATTCAGGAGACAGAGCAACACACTCAACCTCTTATTTCTATTCAGGAGACAGAGCAACACACTCAACCTCTTATTTCTATTCAGGAGACAGAGCAACACACTCAACCTCTTATTTCTATTCAAGAGACAGAGCAACACACTCAACCTCTTATTTCTATTCAGGCGACAGAGCAACACACTCAACCTCTTATTTCTATTCAGGAGACAGAGCAACACACTCAACCTCTTATTTCTATTCAGGAGACAGAGCAACACACTCAACCTCTTATTTCTATTCAGGAGACAGAGCAACCTCCACCCCCTACCACCATGCACAGCCCCATCACCCCCTTCCACCAGGTACAGCCCCACCTCCCTCCTCCACCATGCACAGCCACTTTACACTTTACTTTACACTTTGCACTTTAGTCTGTATATAAATCTGTTAAATAACTGTTCATAGTACTGTTTATACTTTTTATACAGTGTTAAATAACTGTTCATAGTACTGTTTATACTTTTTATATACTGTTAAATAACTTGTTCATAGTACTGTTTATTGTTTATTGTTCATAGTACTGTCTATACTTTTTATACACTGTTTAAAAACTGTTTATACTGTCCATACTGTTCATAACATCCATACTGTTCATTTATTCGTTACTAGTACTATCATTACCCCCATAATGCACCTCTTACTGTTTACTGTTTACCGTTTACTGTTACTGTTACCGTTTACTGTTACTGTTCTCAATTTGCACATTTTTCTATTTACTGTTTATTGCACTCGCGACCACCTTAGTATTTTTTATTTTTATTCTTATTTTTTATACTTATATTTTTATATATTTATATTTATATTGCATGCTGTCTTGCACCAGGGATTGAGGGAAACGGCATTTCGGTTCTTGTGTATGGCCTGTACATTCATGAAAACTGACAATAAAGTTTACTTGAACTTGAATCTTGAATCAAAACACTCAACATCTTATTTCTATTCAAGAGACTGAGCAACACGTAAACATCTTTCTCTTCATACAGAAGAGTTCAGAGTACAGTGTGAGCCTTTGTCCTCCAGGGAAAGGATGGACGTTCTGCTCGCAATGTGGTTTAAACTGTCCCTGGTGTGTTTGACACAAACCTTCTGTAGTTCGAAGATCTTTCGGACCCTCTCGATGGCATCGTCCACCTCATTGGCCGGGGGGAGGACCTGAGTGCTCCTGGCGCCCAATGAGAACCCTCCATATCTGGACAAAGAAAAACAACACAACTTATCAATCATATGAATCAGGAAGTCATTCAGAACTCTTTGATGAAAGAAACGTGTGAAAAGTAAGGGGAATTTGGAAAACCTACCTGAATTCATTCACCCACACTTTGTTCTTCAAACTGATAACAGACAAAGGGGAAAGGAGAATAATTTAGAGAAACAAATCTGTTTTTTTTGTGTTTTTTTTTACATATACAACAATACCAGTAGAGTTATAAAAAATGATTGACTGGTTGTTGTTTTCTAACCTTTTCCCGATGATCTGAGCATAGGTCTTCACCAGGTAATCAGAGATGTTTCGGCCAGTCAGGTTCTGCAGCGAGTCTGTGGCACTGATTTTGATCTGCACAGGCAAACACAGGGTCCAGGCTATGATCTGGTGGCTACGCCCAGGGAGGGGGGGATGGTCAGGGCGGTTAGGGATGGACAGGTAACCTAAAGTTAAAGCTAGACCTATGGACAGGTGAGGTTAAAGCTAGACCTATGGACAGGTGAGGTTAAAGCTAGACCTATGGACAGGTGAGTTTAAAGCTAGACCTATGGACAGGTGAGTTTAAAACTAGACTTATGGACAGGTGAGGTTAAAGCTCAACCTATGGACAGGTGACCTAAAGCTAGACCTGTGGACAGGTGAGGTTAAAGCTAGACCTATGGACAGGTGAGGTTAAAGCTAGACCTGTGGACAGGTGAGGTTAAAGCTAGACCTATGGACAGGTGAGGTTAAAGCTAGACCTATGGACAGGTGAGGTTAAAGCTAGACCTGTGGACAGGTGACCTAAAGCTAGACCTGTGGACAGGTGAGGTTAAAGCTAGACCTATGGACAGGTGAGGTTAAAGCTAGACCTATGGACAGGTGAGGTTAAAGCTAGACCTATGGACAGGTGTACGGATAGGACTTCACAAATGTGTGATCAGGCTATTAGGAAGGAGGCAGGCTATAAGGTACTAGTTGGGGAAAGGCTGAGATTATACCTTGAGGAATCAGGGACAAGGCTATGGACTTGACGAGTTTGTAACGAGGCGTCAAGTAGACAATTCAGGGATGGGTCAGGGCTCGGTCTACACCTTGACGCACGCGGGATAAGGCTATGACCCGACATGTTTCGGGCTCCGGCTACGTCCCGACAGCACGCCGCGTGTACCTCCAGTGGGGGCAGGCCTCCCGCTCCGGCGGGACATTCCGGAAGCATCTTTTTCTTTCCGTTGCAGCTGCAGTGGCAGGCGGGGGAGGGGTCGTCCATGGTCCAGTTGGCCAGACTGAAGAGCTGCTGCACACTCTCAGGAACCTCGGGGGTGGTCCAGTCCTCGTCTCCCATCGTACAGGGGGTCTCGCTGGAGAGAGACATAGGGGGGGGGGGTCAATCACTACAGGGGTCCAGAGGTCACCAAAGGTCAAATGTTTGCGAGAAATTTTAACGGTAGCATATCTATCGTCCGGATGGAATCAATCCAAGCCACGGGGGAAAATGTTTCACAATCTCTGGTTGGAGGACACGATGGGGTCAGGGCGAGACATGGGACAGTTGGTCCAACAGAGGGGGACGGGGGTCTTACGGGATGGGATGTCCTTCCATGCAGCGCGTGCCGAAGCCTGGCGTGTCCATCAGGGCGCCCAGCAGCTTGTTCATGGTGACATCATCGGGGGCGTCGTTACTGGAGACGGGTTACACAAGAGATAAATAAGCCTTTCACACACACACACACGCACAGACACACACACACAGACAAGCACACTCACTCATTCATTCAGAATCCGATTAATAAATAACCCTTTCACACACACACTCCCTCATTCATTCATTAACTGATTCATAAACAGCCCTTTCACACACACTCACTCATTCATTCATTACCGGATTCATAAATAACCATTTCACACAATCACTCATTCATAACCAGAAAAGACACACAGACACACACACACACATGCAGTCTTTCTATCAACAGACCAATGCGTAATCTTTCAACAAAGCATCGTTTGAGAGTGAGAGAGGGAGGTTTAGGAGTGAGAGAGAGAGTGTGAGAGACGTGGCCCAGTACCTGATGAAGGTGACCTGCTCCTCGTACATCCAGGGCTGGAGCTCCAGGCTGGGGTATTTTCCAAACGGCGGGACGATAAGGCTGAACACCAGGGCGATGCACACAAACACGGCAGGAAGGACAATCTACAAGGAGGTCAACAGGCCAGGAAGAGGTCAGCAATCAATCCTAATACTACGTTTAACCACAGCCATCATGGCTCTCATGTACTCGATCACCAATCGTTCAGGCCTCTTCAATACATAGTACTGAAGAGGAAATATGTTTGAAACAACAGTGAGGATTAGATTAGGCGTAATCTAAAAAGATTAGACATTTCAATAAAGTCTTTCCCAATATTGACAGACGTCCTCAGCTCTGCCGCCAGACTGTGTTCAGGGATGTCCAATCACAGAACCGCCCTGTCATTCCGTCCCAGTAGCCAATCATAACCCTGATATGTCCCCACAGAGACCAATCATAGAACCCCTTCAAGTGAATGGCGAGCGGCACCAGCCAATGGGAGCCCCACCTGAGCGAAGAATCCCTTGCGGGAGCGTCGGGCGTAGAGGAACCTCTTCCACATGAGGGCTATGAACTGCTGTCTCTTCAGAGTCCAGCCCTTCTCCTTGTAGGACCCTTTACCGTGGCTGCAGTGTAGCCAGTCAGTCTCCCGGGGGTCCACACCTACAGAGAGACAACACAAGGGTTTGGGAAACGCAAAAACACACTTTGGAGCAAAACTGTAAAGGTAAAGGATTTAGCAGACGCTTTTGTCCAAAGCGACTTACGATCAGTACATGTGTGGGGTTCGACATGTGGACAGTTGAGGGAGGAGGGGGGGATCAAGGGGATCGAACCGCCGACCCTACGGTTAGTGGACGACCCGCACTGTCCATCTGCTCTACCCACTGAGCTACTGCTGCCCCCTAAACTGTTGCCATCAAAGTGTGCTTGACTGTATGTATAGGAATGTGTGTGTGTGTGTGTGTGTGTGTACCTGGGTCTCCCTCAGAGTCGTTGCATTCCTCGTGGTCGTCCTCAGTGAGGGGCTTCAGACAGCTCTGGTGGTCTCCACCGAAGGCATGCGTACGCCTCCTCCGCCTGACGGGCAGTGTGCCATCTGCACGCACACGCACACTTTGTTAGGGGATATTGTACACACATGTTCTCTTCTGTCTTTGTTCTCTCCATCTGTCCTCCATGTCTGCGGTCACACAAGCAGTCAGACGAGCTGTAGCCTAATGGTTTAAGGTGTAAGGGGCTGAAAGGTCACCGGGGTTCAGAGGTCAGGGGTTATTGCCAGGACACATTACCTGAGGGCACTTCGGTGTCCACGCCGTTGTCTTCGGCCACTTTCAGGAAAATCTACAGAGCAGCGAGAGACAGGAAGATCAGCATCGTCCTCCCGAACTTACGAAGAAGATCTTTATTTCTCCCAGACACGCATTCAATAAATTGTCCCCACAAAGACTCTGTAATAAGCTGCTCATAAGTCACATAAAACATTTAAACGTACTATACACATTAGGAATCCAAAACAGGCCAGAGGAGAGAAGCGTTCAGATGCTGAAAGCTATCTAAAGAGTGTTCTGACACATCACAAGAGAGGAGACACTCCACATCAGCACCATGTCAGCCCCTGCTTGCTCCTCCAGGGGGTGGGGGGTCGGTCTCTCACCTCCTCCAGGGTGGTGTCGGACACGCCGTAGCTGGAGATGCCCATGTCGGCCAGCCGGTGGTCCAGGTCTTTGAACAGGGGCACGAAGGCCCCGCCCTTGGCGGCGCTGTAGGGCAGCACGTAGGTCAGCTCGTGGCCCAGGTCCTCCACCAGGCGCGCGGCCGGCACGTGGCTGAAGATCAGGCTGGAGATGTGGGCCACGTCCGGGGGGACGAAGGGGCACATGGAGGCGGCCGGTCCGTTCTCTGTGGGGGGACACCATGGAAACGGGAGGTCAGCAACAATCACAGGAGGCTGTCTGAAACCAGGCGGGCTCAGGTCCAGGAGAGACAAACAGGACGCCCCGGTTTGGTGTAAGGGTACGGTTTGTTTTTCAGAGGCTCGGCGGTCGGGGAGGGAGGGTGGTTACCGATGGTGGCCGCCTCGCTCTCGTTCTCGCTGCCGAGGCCCGCGTCCGAGCTGCTGACAGACGCACACTCCTCCTCCTGGAGGTGAGACCCGAGGAGGGGGGGGGGGGGGAGAGAGACAGAGAGAGGGAGAGAGAGGGAGGCGGAGAGACAGAACAAGTTTATATCAGGAAGAACACTGGAAATACCCATCGATAATTATCAAACATTGTACATCGTATCGTACATCCAAAGTACTGGCATGGCTATGAAACTATTAATGTAATCATTAATGTAATTATTATATCATATCATTCATTATATTGCCACTTCAAAACTGTTTACCAGTATTGCACTACTCAAGTACAATACTGCACCTTAATTCCTTCGCACTTCTGGTTAGAACGCCAACTACATTTCGTTGTCTCTATACTCTGCACAATGACAATAAAATTGACTCTAACCTCTCTAATATCTACTATCATAACCAACCAGCCTTATTTTCTGCCATCCTCAGACAGCGGTGCTACTACCACCATTGGCCTGCAGGCGGCGCTGTTTGCGGCGCAGAGCGCTTACCTTCTTGGTGAAGGACACGGTGCTGGAGGAGTTGCGGCAGGAGGCGAGGGACGGTTCGGGCTCCTTCTTCACCAGGGTCAGGTAGTAGCCGGTGCCCAGCTGGTTCTTTAGGTACAGCGAGGAGCCCACGCAGCACAGCTTCCCGTGGGAGATGATGGCGATGCGGTCGCCCAGGATGTCCGCCTCGTCCATGTGGTGCGTGGACAGGATGATGGTCCGGCCTGAGGGGGGGAGGGGGGGAGGGGGGAGGGGGGGAGGGGGGGGGAGTCGAGGGGTGAGAGAGAGGCCGACCCTGAAGGCTTTTGGTGTTTCTACTTGAACCGATTGCAATGATCAAGGATCCAAGGCTGAACTTTGGATGACGACATGCCTAAACATGAAGGCGCAGGGGGCGATCTGCTATAACTGTGGCGGGGAACACAATGCTCTTGTTAGGATGTTTGACTCTCGTTAGGGTGTTTGACTCTCGTTAGGGTGTTTGACTCTCGTTAGGGTGTTTGGGGTTCCGACCCCAATGTCCACAACTATCTGCTCCACTAATGACCGACATCAAAAATTCAATCCCTTTCAATCCCTTTAGATAAAGGAGTCTTCTAAATGAGTCTCCTAAATGCTTCCCCCACAGTCGTTCTGGTTGCCACAGTGAGACCAGAGAAGAGTTCCACCCACCCTGTCTGTAGTTGAGCAGCAGGTCCCAGATCCCTCTGCGGGCGTAGGGGTCCACTCCGGCCGTGGGCTCGTCCAGGATGACCACCTTGGAGCCCCCGACGAACGCCAGGGCCACAGACAGCTTCCTCTGCATGCCCCCCGACAGCGTGCTGGTGGGGGACTTGCGTTTGTGGGGCAGGCCGGTGTCCTTGAGGATCTGCTCGATCTCCACCTTCACCTGCTCCTCCGTCAGACCCTTGAGGCGGGCGTAGAACCAGATGTGCTCTTCCACCGTCAGCCTGGGGAAACCGAGAGGACGGTCGTTGAGCTACCTGAACGGACCTGGCTACACCTTCCATGTGATGTGCTTAAACCAGGAGAGTTAGTTCGGCTCTAGCTAGCTCAGGGTGGCGGGTCACCGCAAGCGGATGTAAGCCAGCTTGAGATAGGGGGTTCAAGAGTGGAGAATCGTAGGAGATTGTGGGAGACCTGAGCTAGGTCCCTTGCGGTAGAGTCTTGTGCTACTTACATGCTGAAGAGGACGTTGTGCTGTGGGCAGACGCCCAGACTCTGCCTGATGGCGCTGAGCTCTGTCCGGATGTCTTTGCCCATGATGTAGGCCGTGCCAGAGGTCGGAGGAAACAGACCGGTCAGGATAGACCTACGGAGGAGAGAACGTTAGCATGAACCGCTAGCTTGAATCACTGTCATATTCGGCCCCGCATGACATTCCAAGCACACAAAACACTGACCTCAGATTAGATGAGATGGATGAGATTTGCATGTGGACATTATCAGTACTAAACTCTCTGTACTGGTAGTAACACTAACAGCACCCGTTGAACATTTTCAAGAGCAACTTTCCAACCATTGTGGAACCATTGTGACCATGACCCATTGTGACCATGACCCCTGACCCCTGACCTCCCAAAGCCCCCCCCCCTGCCGTGGGGCTACACTGTAACCCTGTCCTCCCATCACTTACATGGTGGTGGTCTTCCCAGCTCCGTTGTGGCCCAGGAAGGAGGTGATCTGGCCCTCGTAGAAGCCCAGCGAGAGGCCGTCCACGGCCAGCTTCTTGCCGTGGCGGTACACCTTGACCAGGTTCTCGATGTACACCCCGGGCTCCAGGTGGGACGGCTCCTCCTCGATGCACACGGCTGGGTGGGGGAAAGTTAGCGTTAGCCTCAGCCTGAAGGTATAGCGTGGGCTAGGTAGGGGATAGCACACGTTGGTGTTTGTCCATCTTCTATACATCGACTGTCCCTACTGAAACGCTGCAGTATTGATCATAACCGCGAATCAACCACCGTGTAACAATTAATATTGCACTATACACATTTAATCACGGGGGTCAGGTCAGTGTATAAAAGGGTGTTTGACTTCAAGCTGAAAGGTTCTATGGTTGCTCCCTGGAAGGTCTTTTTCTATGTCTCTATGTCTCAAAACACCGTGATCCAAAACTTGTAGAGTAAGCTCTTAAACGGAAGGCTTTTTACTGTTGCTCACAGACAGATGGCTGCTTACGGTGCAGGACTGGAGAGACCACAGACAGGATATACATTACTAGAGTCTGCATTTATCAGCATTATCTCAGTGGTTGATGTCCAGATGGACAGCTCAATGAGCTCCCTGCTGCCACCCGCTGGAGAGAGGAGGCCGCCTTACCTCCGGCGTTTCCCTTGCAGCCCTGGTAGATCTTGCCGGTGGTGCCCATCTCCTCTCCGAACCAGTAGGACTTGGTGAATAGGAAGAACCAGGGTCTGGGAATACCGTACTGGCCTGAAGAGGCACATCAATACAGTGGGTGAGTTGTACTGGAGGGGGAGTTTCACGAAAGGCCGCCAGGTGCTAGCAGCCCATTCTACTACCAAACACAGTTACATTTACATTAGCAGACGCTTTTTGTCCAAAGCGACTTACAATCAGTACATTTGTGGGGTTGTACATGTGGACAGTTGGAGGTGGGGATCGAACCGCCAACCCTCCGGTTAGTGGACCACCCGCTCTACCTACTAAGCTACTGCCGCCCCCCGAAAACAAAGCGACTTACAATCAGTACATGTGTGGGGTTCGACATGTGGACAGTTGGAGGAGAAGGGGGATCAAGGGGATCGAACCGCTGACCCTACGGTTAGTGGACGACCCGCTCTGTCCACCCGCTCTACCCACTGAGCTACTGCCACCCCACATAGCTTTCATAATCCACCGCTGAAATGTTACCATTTAACTGTATTCAATCGTCAATGCTGTTCATTCCTATTCAAAACATGACAAACATTCAAAGCATTGATGAAAAATTGCATAAAACCACAAAATACAACACAATAAAACAACATCCAATATGAAAGCCAGGAAAACTTGGCACTTAGTCAGAAATGTTGTACACTAGCAATGATTAACCTAGCAACTGAAATGTTTGAAACTTGTTCTGGTGACTTTCTTGCTGTATGAGCAGGCAATGATATGTTTCACCTTCTTCTGACAAATGTACTCTTTGTAAGTTGCTTTGGATAAAAACGTCTGCCAAATGCCCTGAATGTAAATGTAAATGTAAATGTAAATGAAAGCAGGCTGCAGGTGGTGTCACAATACACCGTCACCAACGGCGGGCGGGTGGTGGTGGTTACCGGGGAACACGGCCTCGATGTACCACGTCATCACGCCGTAGAGGATGGAGTCGCAGTACATGAGGATGAGGGCGGTGGTCAGGCTGTAGTCGTCCTCCTCCAGGGGGCTGGCCACCAGGTTGGACCACTGGATGCCCACGCCCTGCTCCTCAAACAGGGCAAAGTACTCGCAGCCGAAGCCAAACGCCACCGGGGACAGCAGGCTCTGCGCACACACACACACACACAATCATACACACAATCACACACACGTCTCTTATATAGTCCTACATTCAATGACTGTATTGGTTCTTTACTTTACTTTGCTTGGTTTAGTAAAACATAAACATCCGTTCAATTTGCATTTATAGTTATATATAATCCATACTAATCCATTGTATTTGTATTTAGTCATTAGGCTTTTGTAATATACTGCACATATGTACACATTTATTCTCCATTTGCTGATATTGACAACATAATCGTCTGTTTCATTTGTCACTCACAGTTTCCCTCAGCGTTCTCTCGTCTGCTGATGTATCATATTGACTGCTGCAAAAACACTGAGTACCGACCGCACGTCACTCACGGTGACAGTCATCACCGTGACAACGAGAACTCACCGCAAATACTTTGGCCCCGAAGCCGATGTGGTCCTGCCAGGCCACGCACAGCACGTAGGGCAGGTACAGCGTGAAGTAGATGATGCCGCCGCACGCCGCCGCCAGGTTGGCGCGGGCGAACGCGGTGCTGATCAGGAAGCACTGCATGATGGTGACCACGGCGAAGGACCCCAGGAAGAGGAAGACCACCCCGGGGTCGCTGTAGGGCAGCAGGTTCCCTTTCTGCGGAAGGACGACGGGAGTAGCATGGGTTAGCATGGGAGGCTACGGCCTTTTTTATGGTCCATGTTTAAGCCGTCCATTTTAAACATCTCCATGTGAGTATGTGTGTATGTAGGTGTGTGTGTGGGTATATGTAGGTGTACTGTATATGTGTATGTGTGTGTGAGTATGTATGTAGGTGTGTATGTGTGTGTGGGTATATCTAGGTGTACTGTATATGTGTATGTGTGTGTGTGTGTGTGTGTGTGTGTGTGTGTGTATGTATGTATGTATGTAGGTGTGTATGTGTGTGTGTGTGCGCGCGGTATATAGCTACACACTGCACCTCTCTGAAAAAAACAAAACAAATGGAAGGATTTCTTCCTTCCTCCAATTGTAATTGGATGCTCACTTTGGAAAGCCTCCTTAAAAGCGCCTACGAAATGTAAAACTGTGTGAATGTGTGTGTGTGTGTGCACGTGTGTGTATGTGCATACACGCATGTGTGTGTGTGTGTGTGTGTGTGTGTGTGCATATGCGCATGTACGAGTGTGTATGTTTGTGTGCATATGTGCGTGTGTGTGTGTGTGCATATGCGCATTTGCGTGTGTGTGTTTGTATATGCGCATGTACGTGTCCGTGTGTGTGTGTGTGTGTGTGTGTGTGTGTGTGTGTGTGTGTGCATATGCGCATGTCGGTGCGTGTGTGTGTATATGCGCATGTACGTGTGTGTGTGTGTTTGTGCATGGTGCGCATTTGCGTATGTGTATATGCGCATGTACGTGTGTGTGTGTGTGTGCATATGCGCATGTGCGTGTGTGTGTGTGTGTGTTTGTGTGTGTGTGTGTGTGTGTGTGTGTGTGTGTGTGTGTGTGTGTGTGTGAGTGTGTGTGTGTGTGTGTGTGTGTGTGTGTGTGTGTGTGTGTGTGTGTGTTGTGTGTGTGCGTGCGTGCGTGCGTGCGTGCGTGCGTGCGTGCGTGCGTGCGTGCGTGCGTGCGTGCGTGCGTGCGTGCGTGTGTGTGCGCGCGTGCGGGACCTTGAGCAGCAGCACCAGCAGCCCGGCGCTGACCAGCAGGGGGATCAGGCTGCTGATGAACCAGCTGAGCCACAGGATGCCGTTGTCCAGCCCCATGATCCTCATGGTCTCCTTGAGCCGCGCCTCCTTCTCGTACACCACGCTCTTGATGATGATGGCCACCGAGTACATCCACGCCAGCGTCATGAAGAGGGGCATGGAGCGACTCATCACCCGCAGGAAGCTGGGGGGGGGGGGGGGGGGGGGGGGGGGATGGACATGAATGAATGAATGAATGAACCAATCACTTATTAATGAGAGCATGAGCGAGAGAATGAGAACATGGACGAGAGAGAGTTGACAAGAGAGAGAACGAGAGACATGAATGGTGACAACATGAATATGAGAGAGAGAGAGAGAGAGAGAGAGAGAGAGAGGAGAGAGGATGAGAGAGAGAGAGAGAGAGAGAGAGAGGAGAGAGAGAGGAGAGAGAGAGAGAGAGAGAGAGAGAGAGAGAGGAGAGAGAGAGAGAGAGAGGAGAGAGAGAGAGAGAGAGAGAGAGGAGAGAGAGAGGGGGGAGAGGGAGGAAAGGAGGGAGGAGGAGGAGGATGAGGGAACACAACATGAGGAAAGAGTGATGGGCGGCAGGCTGTTCCCTGAGCCCTGTTGGATTGGTTTTTGTGCGTGGTTTACTGTGGGCTCCCGTCTAAGTGGTGACATTAATAACGTGCCAAGGCTCTCCCACATCAGCTCAGAAACCCACTTTAAAAACTCGCACAAAACACCACAACGGTCCACTGAACTTCCACGGGACGCCCGATCTCCATAACCCTTTCCGTCCACGCCGCGAGTGTGTTTTCGGGCGCGTGTTTTATCTCTACGTTGCGTTTTCTAGCAAGCAACCAGAACCGCCTGGTGAGTGTGAGCAGTGTTTGCACGCCAGCCAGCGGCTCCCGGGCTGCCTGCCTGCGGCCTTACATGTCGTCCACGTAGCAGGGGTAGGGCATCTGCTGGATGTACAACGCCCGTCTTCTCCTTGGTGCCCGTGAGGGCGCGGACGATGCTCTGCTCGATCACGTCCTGCAGGTAGGAGAAGCCGCCCCACACGTAGCGCATGTCTCGAAGGGTCCGCGCGGGGGCCGGGGTCCCAGTAGCTGCAGACCAGAGGTATCCGTTAACATGAGAGAGAGAGTGAGAGAGTGAGTGAGTGAGTGAGTGAGTGATGAGTGAGTGAGTGAGTGAGTGAGTGAGTGAGTGAGAGAGAGAGAGCATTAGGTTAACAAGAGAGCGAGACACCGCTTTAGGCTTACGAAAGAAGGGAGAAAGAGACAGGTTTTGGTGTACCCGAGTGAGTGAGAGAGAGAGACAGTCTTGGGTCAACAAGATAACGAGATACCGCTTTAGGCTTACAAGAGAGAGAGGGGCAGGTTTGGTTTACCCGAGCGAGAGAGAGAGGGGGAGAGCGAAAGTTTTCAGGTGTCCCGAGAGAGAGAGAGAGACAGTTTTCGGGTGTCCCGAGAGAGAGAGAGAGAGAGACAGCTTTCCAGATGTAAGGCCAATCTTTTCCCTCTCCTTTACTTTGCTTGATGATTGAATGTATGTTTCATTTATCCTCAGTGTGCATTCTAGAACCATTTCAGCAGTGTTCAATACATATGCATGTGTGCACTCTCCCTGGTGATGGGGAGATAGAAAAAGGGTCCCTCACGCGTCTTTGATCTTGTTGGTGCGCTCCACGTTGTCGATGTCCATGCGGATCTTGTAGTTGACCTTTGGCGGCAGCTCCCGAGCTGTTGGAGTCGATGATGTCCGGGAACACGATGCCGGCCCAGAACTTCCTGTCCTCCAGCAGCAGCATGGACTGGTTGATCATCTTCTCCTCCGTCCCAACCGCCTCCAGCTTGTCCAGGTTCACACACTGTCACAGAAACACACACACACACACACACTTTTAGGTGCTTGTGAGAACGACCATGTCCTCACAAAACCAGGGTCCCCATAAACCTGTTTGTTTCGAGGGGACCACAGCTGTTTCCCCCCCCCACTTGTCAGGTGTCAAGAGCCCGTTAAGACCACGTCATGGTGTCATGGTGTCTGACACACATTATACAGGACGGCATCAGAATCCACAGTGCTTCTTCAGACGCATGTCTATTTAAGTTGCATCCTTTTCTATCAGCTTCTGCAATTCAGATCCATGTTCTCCCTGCCCAATGAAAGCCCTTTGGTTGAGCTGAGAGACAGAGGCGCAGACAAAGGGTGAGTTATTTCCTGTTTTGTTCCAGGCGGTTAAGTGAAGTCACTATAGGCTGTGTGCTTGCGTGCGTGCGTGCGTGCGTGTGTACAGAGGAGGAGAATAAAAGAGGGTGCTGAGTAAGACTTCTGGTCTAGCCTGCAATGGTTGGATAGTATGTGATCAGTACACTTCAAAGACTACACTGTTTCTGAGTGAGTGAGTGAGTGAGTGAGTGAGAAAGAGAGAGAGGGAGCGAGAGAACAAGAACAGATTGAAAGGGGTTGAAAGAAGAGAGTTACCAGGGCACAGAGAGAGCCAGAAGGACAAAGGAAAAGGAGAAGAGGAAAAAAAAAAAAGTCTAAATTTTTGCCAGTTTTTTTTTTTTTTTTTGCCAGCTTGCACGGTGTGTAGGAGGGGGTTCCAACAATGAGGCTGAGAAGGCCTTCCAGCCTGTTGTTGTGATACAGGGAATGACCCCAACTCAATGGAGGACTGAGACATTTACTGTATAAGTCGGCACTAGCCAGAAATCATACGTTACCGTTGCTATGGTGCACACAAAAAAAAGTCTAGTTATTTACACTTTCCCTGGATTTGAGTTTGTTCAGTGCTGTGGCCAGCCGCCCGATGTAGAGACGCACCACACTCGACAGCACCGAAAGCATTCCCTCCACCCCACATCTCATTTAGCAAACACTTTCATCCAGTCATCTGTTCTTTTGCTGCTCAGCAGGTAATCCTACAGCGAGACCGCGGACACGAAACCAGACCTGACGAGTGGATCACCGCATCCCTATCCTAGAGTGTGGGGGGGGGGGTGACACCGACCTCCATGAAGCGAGAGATGCTCTTGATGGCGTCGTCCGTCTCGTTGAAGATGTCTCCGCCAGGTCAGGGCGCTCCCGGGGGGGGCGGCGGTCCTCCGCCTTGGGGACCAGGAAGTCTGAGATGTCTGCGGCCGTCCACTCGGTTTGCGACAGGTGTTCCTGGAAGATGCTGGCCGTCACGTTGTTTTTTGAGCAGGGTCTGGACAGGGAAGTGTTTAGTTAGCACATTAAAAGACCTATATCACTAATTACATCAATTTAAACCAATATTACTGCGACTTGTAGCAAGTTATCACCGTTCACAATATTCTATAGCAGGTGACATATCACCTGGCACTAATTTCAACCACATCTTATAAACGAAAGCAGTTTGAAAATACTCTGTGTGTCACCAGAGGTGGCGCTGTCGCTGCGCTTTGATTACATCTCAAAAGTCTCACAAAATCAGAGTTGAGATTTGTCATCTCACAAGCCTGACGGCACCGTCTTTCGCTGAATCTGTAACGATCAGTCAGGACGCCGGAGGAGACACCTGACAGGCTGACAGGCTGACAGGCTGACGGAGGAGGGGGCCTTCCTACCCGCAAGAGGTTTATCTCATTGCCGTTCTCCAGGAAGTTCCACACCTTGGGCCGCATCTCCTCCCAACATGCCCCCGAGGTCCCCGGAACACACGCCCAGCTCCTGGAAGGTTCTGTTCACCTGCGGGGAACCAGAGAGATCCAGTCAACACGAGGGCTTCACACGCCGCGGCTCCCGCAGTCGCCATCTCGGTGCGTCGGTCCTTTGGAGGTTTGGTCGGGAAGCACCAAGATGGCCGACCTCGAGCCTCCCCGGGGATTCAAACCCTCCCGTACCTCGTGAATGATCTTGGCGGTGGCCGGGGTGTGAGGCGTGTACAGTATCTTCCCCATCAGCAGGGGTTTGATGGCCTGCCACATCATCCGGGACATGGGGTTGGAGTCCATGCTCTTCATCAGGTTGTTACAGAAGGAGCTGGAGGGGACAGACAGGCGTGCGAGGTGACACGACGTCGGCAGGTCACACTTCAGCCGCAACATCCTCAAATTGTGCACGAGTCGAGCGCGAATCGCGTGGGTCTGACGACGACCCTTTCGTCGAAATCGTCATCTTCAAAACGAAATCCTCAAAAACGTATCAACATCACACGCAGAACCTTTCCCCTCAACCCTCCGCCTTTAACGGTCTCTCCCTCGTGATGACGAATTCCGAGGTGGGGGAAAACAAAACAACCCCTTTCCCTTCCCAGCGACACTTAATGGTGGTGTTGTCGTAGGCGGAGGCGGCGTCGTCCTCGCTGCTGTTGTGGTTGCCGAACAGGGCCTTGTAGTTGCTGTCCTCGTACCAATTGAGGGACTTGATCTGCAGGCCGCCCCCCTCGGGGTGACCGCACACGATTGCGCGACACGGCCTGGTACATGGTGCTGGGCGCGACGTGGCGTTGTGCGTCAGGAAGATGATCTCGTTCCGCAGGTCTTTCCAGCTCTTCATGCTGGCCAGCTGGGGGAGACGGGGGAGGAGGGAGGCGGGAGGCGGGATGGAGACCAGACGGGTGAGGAGGGGGAGTGATCAGGGAGTGAGAGGAATTCTGCGCTAGCATCCGGCTCACCTTTGTTTTGATTCTGTGTAGCTTGTTAAGTAGTCACGAATCAGCTTCTGATTTAATGTAACAATATGCCTAAACAAAGCGCAAACGCAATTGTTGTAAAACAATTACACAATAGGTTGTACACCAAAAGAAACCTTCATCAGTAATGGATCAGTTTGCAGATGAAGACGGCTAGTTCCAAGTATAAAGATAGCACTCCAAAAAAAAATGAATACGTTTCGGCAGTGACCATACAAAGATATAAAGAACAAGAACCACTTTAAAACATTGGTTTTATTGCCGATTTAACCAATGGAAAGCTTGCACCACGACCAGTTAAAAAAAAATCTTCCGTCCTTCAGCGAAATTGAATGAGAGATGCGGACCGTGTTGTTACCACGCAAAAACCATCTGGCATCTCCAAGGTCCACTAACTATTTACTATCCACAGCCGCAATAGGGACAGGCCAGTAATGAAAGGCAGCCTACAAAGTAGCCTGGGCTTGTGATGGTTTGTGATGCCTGTTGTTATGTGCTCCTTGTCTTGTTGTACCCTGTCCCCCAAGTTCCCTGAGGACAATAACCTGTCTGCGTGTTCCAGGGTGAGAGGAGATAATGACCACCACGCGGGTCACTCACAACACTCGCTGGTACAGAAATGCGTATTAAGGCCCTTTTTTATGGCTCACTGCCGCGTTTCCCTTAACCGCTGAAACATCTTCTGATTCAGCTGCATTGCAAGCATTTCTCAGCATTTATCTATTTTTTTTTGTTTACGCTCTGCTGTCCAGTTTGAAAAGAAAAAGGTATTTTGAAAAAAGGGTGACGTTTCAGAGGTTTCTGATTGTACCTTTGTTCAGGGTTTTAAATGAACAGGGTTTTAAACTAAACATGGTTTTAAATTAAACCGACTGAATTTTTCTTTTACAAACAGTGTCTATTAAATTGCCGGTTCAATTTGGAACCAGAGAGTTCTAATGCAGGTGTAGGCCAGAGGAAATGGAGGAGTGTTTTCTCCACTCTTGATCCCAAAGAGAGGACCAAACGTAATCTTCCTAGGACAGCGGTCCATCCGACAAGATAAGCTAAAAAAAAACCCACCATGTTTATTGTTCTTAGACTGAGAGAAAAGCATTCACCTCCCGGAGCTAGCCGCCAGGGCTAGCACCAGCGCTCTGCTGGCTGGGCGCTAACTGCCTGGCTAGCTTGTTTAGAAAGCCTGGCCTCTTTGTTCAGCTGTGCCCAGCGGTACATCTCTTCCAGTAAATAAAAGAAGGGGTCCTCAATGAGGACACAAGGGAGACTTGGTGTCTTTACATGCCGTGCCAGGCAGACAGAACCGCCTTTCCCCTTCTCGCCCAACCCGACGTGTCTCGCGGCGTACATCACGACACGCCACCAATCACCAGGCGCCCTCTGCCTCTCCCCGACCCACCGCATGCCAGCGGTCTGCTGGCCGCTGTGGGCTAGCTCACTGCCAACGACTCAAGCTGTCATTGCTACAGAACAGCAACACAACGGGCTTCTAAGAAGTTGCCGTAATTCAGCGTGTTTAAAAAAGCCAGGCGATTAGCTTTCTGACCTTACTGACCTACTGACTGCATTTCCAGAGGGCAGAAACTCGTTGGTCTGAAGGACAACCAAACCCTCTGAACCTGCCTCTCACCAACTTCAGACCACTGCAAGCATATCAACGCCTGATCAGCATTTCTGCAGGCAATAGCTTCGGCTTTCAACTTGGTTGGGGAATCATCATCTGATGCAAACGGGCAGCGGTGAAGTTTGGTTCCTCTTCCGTTCTCCGTTCTCCCTGACAAAAACCTTCACGCCGAAGCGACGACCGACACATGAAAGAGGTCAGAGTCAGCCTCCCTCAGGAGGTTTTGGGGCATCGTGAGGGCAGGCGTCTGTCGCCTAGGACCCCACCACGGGTTAACAGCGAGCGAGTCTAAAAAAGAGCGAGCAGGGGGTCTGCATGTCGCTAGGTAGAGACAAGGAAGCGGCCCCCGTTGTTTAGGAAGGAAGCCGTGCAGGAACACTAGATGCTGCTAGCATGTGGTCGCGTCAACAAACCCTCACACGCTCTGTCATGTGACCACACGCATGAGACGGGCTTGGGGGCATTCGCAGGTCACATCCTAAATATGTGTTATGCCTTCACTAGTGGAGTTAACTAGTTAACTTGGATGACTTGGGGGCTGGAGGTGGTGGGGGGGGGCACTGTACAGAACTACTTACAGGACATACAAAGGAGTCCAATGTATAATACCAGGAAATGCCTGCTGCCAAGCCATCGGTATCCTTTTGGTTGAAGGACATAACGCAGGGGGGGGGGGGGGGGGGTTTGAAGGAATGGCTGACCCTACGCACACTTGACCCTCAAAGGGAAAACACCGTGACCGCAACACACTGACAGTTGAAAAAAGAAGAAACGAAAACAACTCTGGGCGACGCCGTCTCCAGTGGTTCCCCCGACCAGACTCGCTGTCAAAACGGAAGCTCAATCTTTGTCCACCTTCGACTTCCTGTAAACACAGCGGGGGGGCGGAGCCTACCTCCACGGCCAGGGAGCCCATGCTTTCCAGGAGGTTGTTGGTCGCCATGACGACTTGTTGGACCGCCAGGGGGGTCGGACTTTAGATCCCGCTGTGAGGAACACATGGAGGCGGGAAGGTTTGGGGTTAGTGCACGTTGTGGCTCAAACACTGAACAAAAACTAGAAGCAGTGCAACAGACGGAGCAGAATGTAATCCGACAATCTTTTATTTTCCAAGCTTCAGAAACTTGGTGATCTTAAGAAAGCCCACGTTACTCTCGTTTGGGGTGTGAAAACATTCTCCTACATGTGTATTCCATGTTGGAAGAACGTGCATTTAAATGACTCAAATGTGCCTTTAAATATATCAATAAAATGAATATATGTAATAATATATTAATAAAGTCAAAGCCATTCAACATCGCTGACCCAGAAAACCACGGCCACTTTAAAACTTTGCCCCGGACCGTCTCTATCACTCACTCTTACTTGATTGACACTTTGATACCAATTGCATTTAGTAGGGGCAATAATGGTGATAACTGCCCCCGGGACCCCGAGCCAGCTACACAAAGACCTTGACACACCACGATAAAGCCGTAAAAGTGGCACACAACGGAGCTGCTTCAGGAATCACTGTGAATGAAACTCGACAGGGCTCGGTGGATTGGGAGATTTGACATGGCGCCAGAGGACCTGTGGCCCGGTCTATCTCGGGACAATGCCTCGCAGCCCGCTCTTTTCCACACTGGAGGAGTACCTTCAGCAGAAGACTCAGCAGAAGTCTCCTCTCACCGCAGAGCGACACAGGGAATCATTCCCTGCCTGTGGTCATCAAACTGTACGACACCTCCCTCTGAGGGTCAGCCATTCCCTCTCCTTTAAGTGGTCACTATCACCTTAGAGGTCACTTCATTACTGGTCACTTACTAACTATGCTTACCTTACATGCCATT